>JAWHQI010000056.1:2640000-3000000 GCA_033032865.1 Dactylorhiza incarnata
AACACAATCTATTGACTCATAAATGAGTATTCTGTCTATTTGCACATCCAATATCTTTATAGGTGCTGTTGAAACCGAGATCTCGGCTTCTGTGGAGTTCGGGGCCCTCAGCAAGCTGAGGGGCAACCAACACTTACTCCCCCCAAGGGAGAGCTCTAGGATAAAGGTTGAGAAACTATGAACTGGACCAAGGGCTTAGTGGGGAGGTCCCGCCACATACCCAGAAGTTCTCAAGGAACTTCCCCTCCCAAGCCACTACTAAGCTTGGGCACCACTGGAGGCTCTCCTCACCCACTAGAGAGACTTGAGGAGGGAGAGAGAGGGAGAGAGATGGCCAAGAATCAGATCCCTCCAAATGGTGCCCCATTGGTCCTATTTATAGGATTTCTGAAGTTGGGCTGCAAATAGCCGAAAACTGGTCTGCCAGATTACCAAAATACCCTTGAACTGGGCTGCAGATAGCCAAATCCCGCTACTCTTGGGCGCTAAACGCAGACCGCCTACCCGGCTTGGAGCTGGGCGAGCCGGAGGCCTCCCGGCCTCCCCGGCTCGCCCCCACAAGGCTCTGGGCGAGCCAGAGGCCTCCCGGCCTCCCCGGCTCGCCCCCACTGTTGAAACCAGCAACTGGTCTCTTGAGTTCGGACCCACTGGGGTGTAGCCGACGCTTATTTCTCCCTCACTAGACTCTCTTGACGGTGGATGCTGGAAACGGAATAGACTCAAGGCTGAAGCGAGGAGGTCCCGCCACACACCCGGAAGATCTTAGAGAGCTTCCCCTCCCAAACCAAAGCTCAATCGGGCACCTTGGAGGGCACTGGCTGCCAACCAAAACTAGCCTAGAGGAGAGGATTCTCTAAAATCGGATCTCCTCCAAGGTGCCCTTAAGGGTCTATTTATAGTTTTCCTAGGCTGGTCTGTAAATAGCATGGATCCGCCTTTTAATTTTACTAACCGCACCCCAAATTGGTCTGCTAACAGCCAAACTCCGCTGTTCCGAGGGGCTAATTGCAGCCCACCAGGGGTATCCTGGTCATTTTCCCCTCACACCCGTTTGGGCGAATAGTCCGCGAGGGCACCATTCGCTGGGCACCCGCCTGTCTGGGCGAATGCCCACGCTTCTGGGCGAGTGGTCCCCTGGCTGGGCGAATGCTCTCACTTCTGGGCGAGTGGTCCGTGAGGGCACCACTCGCCTAGCGTCTTCTTTCCTATAGCTTACCTCCACCATCTTGAGGGCACTTTTACCTCACTTAGCCTGGGCGAGTGACCCGGCGAATGATCCGGACGACCCAGGTTTCGCCAGTTGGCTGAGGGGGCCCACTCGGCGAATACGGGTTGTACACAATCCCCGCTCTTTACGAGCGGTTCCTACGATCGTAAAGAACAGTCCAACCCTGTATTCGGTGAGTGCCTGCTGACTGGATTCATGAGATTCCGTGGGTCCCACCGCCACCTTATATATATATCCTCATGTCAGGTTTCCCTGGACCACTCTCTCATTTCGGCTCGGAGTTCCTCCACTTCCCAATGTCTTTCCACAAACCTTCTGCGAAACCCCTCTCGCGAGAGATGATCGACCGCCTAGCTGCGGCCCAAGCTGCGACTGCCCCCAGAGCCTCCAAATTTGCTCCCTGGTTAATGTCTAAACGGGACCCGAGCGCCCCCTATGTCTCGCGTCGAGCCAAGACGATTCGGCTGAATCGTCAGAGAGGCGAGACTGCTTCGGAGTCTCCGGCGGATACTCCACCGGCGGATACGCTGGCGGATGCCCTTCCGGACCCCGCGGTGCTGGTATGAGGATTCTTCTTGTCTCCATTTGGTTCCTGTCTCTTACCCTGCACTTATTCCGACCATTCGCATGGGGCTTTGGTACCTGAGGACGGCCATGGGGCCGTTCTGAGCAGTGTGGTGGTGCCACCTCCCGCGGACGAGATACCTCCTCCCGATTCGGATCTTGCTCCTCCGCCTCCTCCTGGGGAGACTGTACCCCAATCTCGTGAGTTGTGAACCTTCTCGCTACTCCCTTTTATGTTGTCGGCTACTAACCACTATCTTTTCGCAGCCCTCAACACTAGCGTCCCGCTGCGGGACTCCATTCCTCCCAGTCCCCCTGCTCAGGTGAACCTTTCTGCCACCGCGAATGAACGGAGGGTCTCCCCTGAGCGAGAGCTGGATCAGCATCTCTGTGCTGATGACCGTGCGGAGGCTCCGGCCCCTTCTTCACAGCCTTACCGTCCAGGAAAGGGAAAGGTCTTACCTCCCGCCTGGCTGTTTGGGACGCACCCGCATTCGTCTCGTCCTTCGGGTCACCCGGATCCCATCCCAGGTCAGTTCACTCACCCGCCTCTATTGCACTCGCATACTTTATCACCGCTAATCCAAGTTGTGATTCCGCAGGCTATCGAGAAGCCTCCCCCTTCGACTCCTACTACGAGGGGGGAGAGGGAATGCTCTCGCCTCTCCCTTCCCCTGGGGATCTCGCTGACTTCCTGGGTGATTCCTCAGATCACGCGACCCTGAAGGATCGGATCTCGGAGGTCCTAGGGAAGCTTATCCATATCCAGCGAAACGTCGCCGGTCAGGTGGATGAGGTGCGGCTGGGAGTCACACGGGAGCTGAAGGACCTTCGACGAAGTCACTCGCATCTTCTCGCGGCGGTGGAGCGGCTGGGGGGTGAAGGAGGGGAGTTGTCTCCCGCAAGGCATGCCGCGCGAGCCCGAGACCAACTCCACCTTGCCTCCCAGGAAATCACCAGTATGCTCGCGCACTACCGCCCGCGAGCGCCCACGGAAGCTGGGTCGCGAAAGCGAGGTCGGTGGGTCTGGGAGGAGATCTGATTTACCCAACGTCCATTCCTCTTGTTGTTTTCTTTTCTTACCTGGTGCTGCGAATGTTGAACATTGTTTTTATCTGTAATAATTTTTCTATGCTTTGCGAATGCTACCTTATTCATTTTTCGTATCTCATAACTCTGCTTGGGTTTTGCCGAGTGATAACCTTTAGCCGGATGCTCTTCCTATTTCGTTGCGTGGCCGCGGAATGAAAAGACATAGGGCATTTGCCATTAATGGGCGAGAGGGATCGGCTCGGGCTTCGAGGCGTCGGGAGGGCGCGACGGCTATCCGCACACCCGAGGTCTCGAAAGTCCAAAACGCCGTTTAGTCCCTCTATAAATAGGTCTCTCAACCACCGTATTAAATACCTAACCATCCGCTTTCCTTCCCTGCGCTAGCACTCACGCTTCTTCCTCGTCTGCTGCTCCTCTTTTCTTCTTCATTCGCAAAAATGGGCGGCGATGCGGAAGGCAGAGCCAAGTGCGCCAGCGCATTCGCCAACCACATCTTCGATTCTTGCGACCTCTCTGAGGAGGCTTACCTGTCTGCCATTGCCGACTACGTCCCGCCGGGTTTCGAGGCGCGAAAGCCCAGGCCGGATGAGCGCCTAAATTCCATCTCGCCTTGTGCTCTCGCGATCCCGCTAGAGCACTTCGAGGTGGGGTTTCGCCTCCCGATCTGGCCGGAACTCCGCCAGACCTTCAGATACTATGGGGTCGTGCCCGGCCAGCTCAAACCCAACTCCATCGCTATGCTGGTCGGGTACGCGAGCTACCTGCGAGAAGAGGGGATCGAGTTCTCGCTGCCCGTCTTCCGCAAGCTCTATACCTTCCGCTGCACCCATGGTATCTCCTTCTTCTCGGGACAGAGCCCCCTAAAGCACTACGGGCTCCCGAACAAGAACCATGACTGGGTTCGCCGCTTTATTTTCGTAAGCGGGAACCTAAGGAACACCCTCCTCGCGCCGGTGCAGGAGGAGGAGTCAACCTTCCGCCCCCCGACCCTAGGGGGGCACGAGGCCAAACTCCACCAATACATCCTGGAGCACGGGATGTATCTCGTCCATCTCCGGCGGAATGTCAACTCGCTTCCACCTATCCCGCAGGGCGAGGGTAAGTGTTCGAGACTTCATTCGCTTTCGCTTTGTAATTTTTACATCATTCGCTAGAACCGTTCGTTATATTGTACAGGTGTGCGCCATTTCCCTCTCCATCCGCCGCGTCCTTCCGGATCTACCCTCTCTCTCGCACAGGCCGCCGCGGATGCCTGCCGGGAGGAACCTTCTTCCTCCAAGCCTGGCGGGAAGAAGCGCAAGCCAACGACGCCGACCCCTTCCACCTCCAAGAAATCAAAAAAACCCCCTTCCGCCAAGGGGAAGGGGGTCCTGGGCGAGACCCTCGCGGCGAGTGCTCAGATCCAAGCGCTGGGGACGAGTGCGCCAGGAGAGACCACTCCTCGCGCGGGACCGTCGTTGCCGCCGCCCCCACTTCCCAGGGACCATCGGAACTTCCCCAGCGGCGAGAAGTACATGGACCCCTCGGGGGCTCCTTTGGTCAAGTGGGACAGGAATGCGAACCGGGTCTCGCTCTCCACCCTCCATCCGTCATGGATAGAGAGCGATCTCGCCAGTGGGGAGGCTTACACCATCGCGTATGCCCTCTATGGCCGAGAAGACGCCGAAGTTTATGATGCCGAGACGACCCAGATTCTCGCGCATGAGAGTGCCAGGGCCATGCTGCGGGCGCTCGAGCTCGCGCACATGTCTTCGCGCCGGAGCATCAAATTGGCGCGGGACTTGGCGGCGGTTGAGGAGTCCCGGTCCGTTGCTTTTGCTGAGGCGATGGAGCTCATGACCAAGCTGACGGCTGCGGAGACCCTTCTCGCCAACCGCCCTGTCGCAGAGGTATGTATGCTTTCGCCTTTCTCGCGAATGACTTGTTGCTGATTGATGACTTTATTCTTACTAACCCTTGTTATTAATTTCAGGATACCACGGTTGCCGAGATGCTCCGTGCTCGGGTGGCCGGCCTTGAGGATAAAATCCGTCTGGCCAAAGCCGAGGTCCAGCGATTGCGAGAGGCTGGTGCGTCAGCGCTCGACCCGGGGAGCGGGGGCCATTTTTATCCCCATCACGAGTTGGAGCAGCTGATGCAAGAGAATGCGCAGAATGCCGTCAAGCATGCGCTGCAGGTGCTGAGGCGAGCGGGATACCTGAAGGCGGAGGCCGAACGCCTTTCCGCCCGTCAAGTCGTCCCCGAGCTCTATATCCCCATTCCCTTTCCCGAGGATGACCACGTCGAGCCGCGAGAAGATGCCCTCGTTCCAGACTCTGACGAGAGCGGCGGATCTTCAAGCGAGAAGTCTGTGGATCCTTGAGAAGGGCTTTTTGTATTTCCTCTTTTTGCAGTTATACTTTTGATTGTAATCTTGAACCGGCGAGTGCTTGTAAAAGATGTACTTCATTGATTACACTTTGCATTATTCTCAGTTTTTTTCTCAATCGCTGCCATACCACGTTAGGCTCATTAGGACGCCGATTCTTCTTATTCGCCGCCACACCTCGCTAGGCTCATTAGCACGTCGATTCTTCTCATTCGCTGCCACATCTCGTTAGGCTCATTAGGACGCCGGGTCGTGACGCGACTGTCTTGGCTACCCCGCGAATGTTCGAAGATGACTTAGGTCGGTTGCTCCCCTTCGATCTCTCGCTACCAAGTGAACCTTACCATTCGCGTATCACGGGGTTTCGCTTAAGTAGTCAAGAGAGTGGGGTGTGATCCTCTCTCCGGCGCGTGGTCTATGCGAATGCTCTTGAGATCATCTCTTGAGAATTGAGAAACAGCCACCGAGTGAGCCTTCGGACCTGCCAGCTAGATGAGAGCCTGGACAGCGGGTCTGCTCGGGGCCATCCTCTGGAACATAGAACCTGCCACCGAGTGAGCCTTCGGACCTGCCAGCTAGATGAGAGCCTGGACAGCGGGTCTGCTCGGGGCCAACCTCTGGAACATAGAACCTGCCACCGAGTGAGCCTTCGGACCTGCCAGCTAGATGAGAGCCTGGACAGCGGGTCTGCTCGGGGCCAACCTCTGGAACATAGAACCTGCCACCGAGTGAGCCTTCGGACCTGCCAGCTAGATGAGAGCCTGGACAGCGGGTCTGCTCGGGGCCAACCTCTGGAACATAGAACCTGCCACCGAGTGAGCCTTCGGACCTGCCAGCTAGATGGGAGCCTGGACAGCGGGTCTGCTCGGGGCCAACCTCTGGAACATAGAACCTGCCACCGAGTGAGCCTTCGGACCTGCCAGCTAGATGAGAGCCTGGACAGCGGGTCTGCTCGGGGCCAACCTCTGGAACATAGAACCTGCCACCGAGTGAGCCTTCGGACCTGCCAGCTAGATGAGAGCCTGGACAGCGGGTCTGCTCGGGGCCAACCTCTGGAACATAGAACCGCCACCGAGTGAGCCTTCGGACCTGCCAGCTAGATGGGAGCCTGGACAGCGGGTCTGCTCGGGGCCAACCTCTGGAACATAGAACCTGCCACCGAGTGAGCCTTCGGACCTGCCAGCTAGATGGGAGCCTGGACAGCGGGTCTGCTCGAGGCCAACCTCTGGAACATAGAACCTGCCACCGAGTGAGCCTTCAGACCTGCCAGCTAGATGAGAGCCTGGACAGCGGGTCTGCTCGGGGCCAACCTCTGGAACATAGAACCTGCCACCGAGTGAGCCTTCGGACCTGCCAGCTAGATGAGAGCCTGGACAGCGGGTCTGCTCGGGGCCAACCTCTGGAACATAGAACCTGCCACCGAGTGAGCCTTCGGACCTGCCAGCTAGATGAGAGCCTGGACAGCGGGTCTGCTCGGGGCCAACCTCTGGAACATAGAACCTGCCACCGAGTGAGCCTTCGGACCTGCCAGCTAGATGAGAGCCTGGACAGCGGGTCTGCTCGGGGCGAACCTCTGGAACATAGAACCTGCCACCGAGTGAGCCTTCGGACCTGCCAGCTAGATGGGAGCCTGGACAGCGGGTCTGCTCGGGGCCAACCTCCGGAACATAGAACCTGCCACCGAGTGAGCCTTCGGACCTGCCAGCTAGATGAGAGCCTGGACAGCGGGTCTGCTCGGGGCCAACCTTTGGAACATCCAGGGTCTCTCCTGCGAGCTGTAGCATCATTTTCATACACATAGTTTAGACAAAATGCTTTCATTCAAAAAACATCATTTATTACATGGTACTAAGGATAAAAGCGTTTAAGGTCGTCGCCACTCCATGTGTGGCTGAGGAGTTGGCCCTCCACATTCTGAAGGCGATACCCCCCAGACTTTAGTGCTTCTTCCACGACATAGGGGCCTTCCCAGTTGGGGTTAAGTTTTCCCACCGCGGCGGATCTCCCAGCCGCGTCGACCTTCTTGAGTACCAGATCTCCCTTCTCGAACTGCTTGATCCTGACGTGCCTGTCAAAATACTTGGCCATCCGCCGCTTGACCTCTTCTTGATGGATGGCTGCTCGATCCCGAGCTTCTTCGATGAGGTCGAGGGAGAGCCGCAACTCCTCCTCGTTCTCAGCTCTCCAATCTTCCTCTCCATTTGCGGCGACCGTTACCCGTGGCGTCGTAATCTCGAACTCTATGGGGATGACCGCCTCGTAGCCGTGAGAGAGCCTGAAAGGGGTCTCTCCCGTGGCGGTGTTGGGGGTGGTTCTTAAAGCCCATAGGACCGAGGGGAGCTGCTCCACCCAATTGCCTTTGAGATTTTCCACCTTCTTTTTGAGCAAGTTCACGATGACCTTGTTCGCCGCCTCTACCTGCCCGTTGCTCCTGGGATGGTGGACGGACGCAAACCTAAGGTCTATCCCCAGCTGGCCACAGAAGCTGATGAATTCCTCGCTTGCGAACTGCGATCCATTATCCGTGACTATGGCCTGCGGAAGCCCATGTCGACAAATGATCTCCCCCCATACGAAGTTGCGGATTACCTGGGAGGTGACCTTAGCCAACGCCTTGACCTCCAGCCACTTTGTGAAGTAGTCAATCATGACTAGGAGAAATCTCCTCTGCCCACTAGCCTGGGGGAAGGGTCCTACCAGATCCATTCCCCATATGGCGAATGGCCAGGGCGCCGTGATACTCTTCAGCCTCTGAGCTGGCATGAGCTGAAGCGGGGCGAACATTTGGCACTTCTGGCATCTCTTGGCGAAGGCTGCCGCGTCTTTGCTTAGGGTTGGCCAGAAGTACCCCTGCCTCACTATTCTTGCCTCCAATATCCTGCTCCCCGAGTGGCTGCCGCACTCGCCGGAGTGGACTTCTTCCAAGATCCTTGGGACCTCTTCCTCCGAGATGCATCGGGCCAGGAGGCCCGAGAGGGTCTTCCGATACAAGTCACCCTCATGGAGCACGTAGTAGGCAGACTTATACCGGAAGCGCCTCTGGTCCGGAACTTCTTCCAGAAATTTTCCAGTTGCAAGGAAGGTGATGAAGGGATCCTTCCAGGAGGGCCGCTGTTCTACTTCCATGAGCTCTCCCTCTTCAATCGAAGGACGGAATAGGTCCGTCAGGGTCCCTCCGGCTCGAGGACCAGATTTTGCCAACCGATCTGCCGGGGTGCTCTCCTTTCGAGGGACATGCCGGATGGAGAAAGTTTTGAACGTCCCCACGAGACCTTTGGCCTTTGCTAAGTACTTCATGAGCACAGGTTCCCTTGTTTCGAACTCTCCCCTTATCTGAGAAGCTATTATCATGGAATCCGTGATGACCTCCACGTCATGGATCCCGAGCTCCCGGGCCAACCGCAGGCCGGCGATTACAGCCTCATACTCTGCATGGTTGTTGGTGATTGGGAAGTGTATCACTAGCGTCTGCTCTATCTTTACTCCGTGGGGACTCTCCAGCACCACCCCTCCTCCGAGAGAATTCTTGCCCGAAGCCCCGTCCACCAGCAGCTTCCATGGAACGTGACGAGGGGCTCCGTCTTCTCTCATCTCGGCCACGAAATCTGTCATGAAATCAGCCACCACCTGCGCCTTCATAGATAATCGAGGGACAAAGGTAATGTTGAATTCACTTAGCTCGATTGACCATTTTGCGAGTCTTCCCGAGTGCTCCACTCCTTCGAAGATCTGGCGGAGTGGATGGTCCGTCACTACTTGGATCGAATGGGCCTGGAAGTATGGCCTGAGCTTCCTTGCTGCGATGACCAGGGCAAAGGCCAACTTCTCTAAAATTGGGTACCTGAGCTCCGCTTCCCTCAGGACCCTGCTTACGTAGTAGACTGGCAACTGCTTCTTTCCTTCCTCTCGAACCAGGACGGAGCTTACGGCCTCCGCCCCAACCCCGAGATATAGGTGTAGATCCTCCCCCTCTTTGGGACTTTGCAGTAGCGGAGCCTTGGTGAGTTGGCTCTTCAAGGCCTGAAAAGCCTCCTCGCATTCTCTCGTCCACTCAAACTTCCGATTGCCTCGTAGCGCTTTGAAGAAGGGGGAGCATTTTTCCCCTGCCCGGGATAGAAACCTGTTCAGCCCGGCGAGTCTTCCGGTCAAGCGCTGAACTTCCTTGGCGTTCCGTGGCGACCCCAGCTCCATTATAGCCCTAACCTTGTCCGGGTTAGGTTCTACCCCCCAGGGGGTGAGAAGATGCCCGAGGAACTTCCCTTTGCTGGCCCCGAACACACACTTCAGGGGGTTCAGGCGCATCTTGTACTTGCGTAGGGTGGCGAAGGTCTCCTCGAGGTCCCGGATGTGAGAGCTCACACACTTGCTCTTTATCATAAGGTCATCCACGTAGACCTCCAGGTTCCTTCCCCTTTGCTTCTTAAATACCCGATCCATCATCTTCTGGTAGGTTGCTCCTGCATTTTTCAGCCCGAAGGGCATCATCTTATAGCAGTAGCATCCCTCCCTGGTGATGAACGAGACATCTTTGACGTCCGGGGGGGTGCATCCTTATTTGGTGATAACCTGAAAAAGCATCCAAAAAACTCATCACAGAAAAACCGACGGCTGAGTCAACCAGCGCGTCGATCCGAGGCAAGGGATAACAATCCTTAGGACAGGCCTTATTTAACAATGAAAAGTCCACACACATACGCCAGCGGCCATCGGCCTTTTTTACCATTACGACATTGGAGACCCAGCCTGGATACTGGATCTCCGTTACAAAACCTGCCTCGAGGAGTTTCGCCACCTCCTCGCGGATCGGTCCTTCGAGCTTGTCAGCTATAGTCCTTCTCTTCTGCTGGATGGGGCGGGCTTCTGGATCGAGGTTGAGACGATGGCAAGCCACGTCCGCCTCGATGCCTGGCATGTCCGCTGCGCTCCACGCGAAGATGTCCATGTTCTTCTGGATGCACTCCAGCATCCTTCTCTGGTCCTCCGGGCCGAGGCCCCCGCTGATCCGCACCTTCTCCACCCTTCCCGCCTGGGTGGTAACCTCCATCTCTATTACCTCTTCTGCTGCCTCGAGCCGGGCTGGCTCTTCCCACTGGCCCTTTGCTTCTCGCCCCTCCTCCCGGACCTTCTCCTCTGCAGCTCCTTCCACCTCCCTCGGCTCTACCTCCTGCTCCTCACGAGCGACCTCCATCAACTCCTCTCGGGCATCGCCCTCTCCCCCCACTTCTCTCTTCTCCACTTCCTCTCCTGGCCCCTCCGGCCTCTCCATCTCTTCATCCATCTTTTCGGCATCCGCCATCCATGAAATGGTGTTGACGACAGTCACATAGCACTGCCTCGCCACCTTAGCATCTCCTCGGACGCGGATCTGGACTCCTCCACTATGGAGCTTTAAGCACTGATGGTACGATGAGGGCACGCACCGGAAGGCGCTGATGAGGGGTCGGCCGAAGATGGCGTTATAGCTGCTCGGAGCGTCCACGATGACGAACCGGCAGTTTCTTGGGACTCCTCCTAGCGTCACCTAGAGACCTACGCCTCCCTCGACCTCCTTCCGCTCTCCCGAGAAACCAAACAGTGGTCCGTCGGAGGCCTGCACTCTCTTCTTCTCTACCTCCATCGCGTCGAAAGCTTTTTTGAAGATCACATTCACCGAGCTCCCGTTGTCCACCAGGATCCGAGAGACCGTGAAGTTTTCTATTGCCGTCTGGATCACCAGGGCGTCGCAGAATGGGTCTTCGTAGTCTGGCATATCTTCTGAGGAGAAGGTGAGCTTCTCGGAGGGGGGGGGGGGGTCTGGGAAGTTGACGCGACGTCCCTTCGGAACATGGCCTGGAAGCTTCTCTTGCGAGAGGCCTCTATCCCAACCCCACCGTGAATCACCCCGATTCCCCCCTAGTTCCTGTATCTGCCCTATCCTCACACCGGTCCTCTTCTGCCTCTGGAAGCACTTCCTCAATTCTGGCATGCTGCCGCCGTGGCTGTCCTCTTTCCCTCATTTCCAAGAACTCTGGGCAGGTGGCGATCGCGTGACCTTCTTCCTGATGAAAGTCACAGTAAGGCAACGCCACCCTGTCCTCTCTTCCAGCTCTTCCTCTTCCTCCTCTCGCTCCTCTACCTCTTCTCCATCGGCCTACCGCCATGGCTTGCTCCCTCGGGGGGTGAGGGGGTCTGGGACCCTGCCTCCACCCCTGATTCACTCCTCCTGCCTCCCTTCCTTGGTACCTTTCATCCTGACCTCGCGCGGGTCCTTCCTGGTTCCTCCAGCCCAACCTGTTGTTGGGTTCTTGGTTCCTCCAAACCCGAGGTGGTCTTTCGAACCCCTGCCCCCTGGGCTCCTCTCGCCTTCTTCCCTCTGGCTGCCTCGCCTCGGGCTCGCTCATCTTTGCCAACCTTTTGTAGAATTCAGGGTTAGCTGCCTCCCCTTCAATCTCCTCCGCGGCTCTCTCCATCAGCTCCTCGAAGGATACAGGAGGTCTTCTCTTAAGGTCCATCTTGAAGAACCCCTCTCGCAGCCCTACGATGAATGCCATCTGGAGGGCGAATCCCGGCACCTCCTGCACTAGGTGTATCTCCTCCTGGAACCTGTCCACGTACTTGGCCAGGGATTCCCCCTCCCTCTGCCTGATCTTGAAGAGAGCCTCCGCATCCTTCTTCCTTTTCTTTGACGTCGAGAAACGCAGTCGAAAGCTTCGGCGCAGATCATCGAACGCGTAGATGGAACCTGTGGGAAGCTGGTGGAACCAGTCCCTTGCTTTCTCCTTCAGGGTGGTCGCGAAGAGTCGGCATTGGAAAGAATCCGACATGGGAAGGATTGAAGTCATGTCCTCGAACCACTGCAGGTGCACGACTGGATCCTCCTTGCCGGTGTAGTAGGACATCTCCGGCCCACGAAACCCTTCTGGCACTGGGGCCGAGAGGATCATCTCGCAAAAGGGGCTCCCTTCCCCTGCTCGGCGAGTGGTCCTCTCGCGCGGGACCAACTCACACACCTCAGCACTCGCCGGACTGCTGAACAGCTGCCGTCCGGGGAGATCTCGCGCGCTTCCTTCTGCTGGCACCTCCTTCCCCGGCCGCTGCCCCGGTGCGTTCTCGCCAATCTGCAAAGGCGGGACCACTGGGACCACCGGGGTCTCGCACTCGGTCCTTGCTGCGAGAACTGTCTGCAGGACCTCTCGCTTAAACTTCTCAAACATCTCCAGCCACTCCCCTGCCGCTGGTGGCTGTGAGTGACCTGAGTCAGAACCATTTCCTCCATCTCCTGTCATCGAAACCAGCTTGGGATTTTCTTTCACCGGCTACGGTCCACGCTCACCGCACCAAAAATGTTGAAACCAGCAACTGGTCTCTTGAGTTCGGACCCACTGGGGGTATAGCCGACGCTTATTTCTCCCTCACTAGACTCTCTTGACGGTGGATGCTGGAAACGGAATAGACCCAAGGCTGAAGCGAGGAGGTCCCGCCACACACCCGGAAGATCTTAGAGAGCTTCCCCTCCCAAACCAAAGCTCAACCGGGCACCTTGGAGGGCACTGGTTGCCAACCAAAGCTAGCCTAGAGGAGAGGATTCTCTAAAATCGGATCTCCTCCAAGGTGCCCTTAAGGGTCTATTTATAGTTTTCCTAGGCTGGTCTGTAAATAGCATGGATCCGCCTTTTAATTTTACTAACCGCACCCCAAATTGGTCTGCTAACAGCCAAACTCCGCTGTTCCGAGGGGCTAATTGCAGCCCACCAGGGGTATCCTGGTCATTTTCCCCTCACACCCGTTTGGGCGAATGGTCCGCGAGGGCACCATTCGCTGGGCACCGGCCTGTCTGGGCGAATGCCCACGCTTCTGGGCGAGTGGTCCCCTGGCTGGGCGAATGCTCTCACTTCTGGGCGAGTGGTCCGTGAGGGCACCACTCGCCTAGCGTCTTCTTTCCTATAGCTTACCTCCACCATCTTGAGGGCACTTTTACCTCACTTAGCCTGGGCGAGTGACCCGGCGAATGATCCGGACGACCCAGGTTTCGCCAGTTGGCTGAGGGGGCCCACTCGGCGAATACGGGTTGTACACAATCCCCGCTCTTTACGAGCGGTTCCTACGATCGTAAAGAACAGTCCAACCCTGTATTCGGTGAGTGCCTGCTGACTGGATTCATGAGATTCCGTGGGTCCCACCGCCACCTTATATATATATCCTCATGTCAGGTTTCCCTGGACCACTCTCTCATTTCGGCTCGGAGTTCCTCCACTTCCCAATGTCTTTCCACAAACCTTCTGCGAAACCCCTCTCGCGAGAGATGATCGACCGCCTAGCTGCGGCCCAAGCTGCGACTGCCCCCAGAGCCTCCAAATTTGCTCCCTGGTTAATGTCTAAACGGGACCCGAGCGCCCCCTATGTCTCGCGTCGAGCCAAGACGATTCGGCTGAATCGTCAGAGAGGCGAGACTGCTTCGGAGTCTCCGGCGGATACTCCACCGGCGGATACGCTGGCGGATGCCCTTCCGGACCCCGCGGTGCTGGTATGAGGATTCTTCTTGTCTCCATTTGGTTCCTGTCTCTTACCCTGCACTTATTCCGACCATTCGCATGGGGCTTTGGTACCTGAGGACGGCCATGGGGCCTTTCTGAGCAGTGTGGTGGTGCCACCTCCCGCGGACGAGATACCTCCTCCCGATTTGGATCTTGCTCCTCCGCCTCCTCCTGGGGAGACTGTACCCCAATCTCGTGAGTTGTGAACCTTCTCGCTACTCCCTTTTATGTTGTCGGCTACTAACCACTATCTTTTCGCAGCCCTCAACACTAGCGTCCCGCTGCGGGACTCCATTCCTCCCAGTCCCCCTGCTCAGGTGAACCTTTCTGCCACCGCGAATGAACGGAGGGTCTCCCCTGAGCGAGAGCTGGATCAGCATCTCTGTGCTGATGACCGTGCGGAGGCTCCGGCCCCTTCTTCACAGCCTTACCGTCCAGGAAAGGGAAAGGTCTTACCTCCCGCCTGGCTGTTTGGGACGCACCCGCATTCGTCTCGTCCTTCGGGTCACCCGGATCCCATCCCAGGTCAGTTCACTCACCCGCCTCTATTGCACTCGCATACTTTATCACCGCTAATCCAAGTTGTGATTCCGCAGGCTATCGAGAAGCCTCCCCCTTCGACTCCTACTACGAGGGGGGAGAGGGAATGCTCTCGCCTCTCCCTTCCCCTGGGGATCTCGCTGACTTCCTGGGTGATTCCTCGGATCACGCGACCCTGAAGGATCGGATCTCGGAGGTCCTAGGGAAGCTTATCCATATCCAGCGAAACGTCGCCGGTCAGGTGGATGAGGTGCGGCTGGGAGTCACACGGGAGCTGAAGGACCTTCGACGAAGTCACTCGCATCTTCTCGCGGCGGTGGAGCGGCTGGGGGGTGAAGGAGGGGAGTTGTCTCCCGCAAGGCATGCCGCGCGAGCCCGAGACCAACTCCACCTTGCCTCCCAGGAAATCACCAGTATGCTCGCGCACTACCGCCCGCGAGCGCCCACGGAAGCTGGGTCGCGAAAGCGAGGTCGGTGGGTCTGGGAGGAGATCTGATTTACCCAACGTCCATTCCTCTTGTTGTTTTCTTTTCTTACCTGGTGCTGCGAATGTTGAACATTGTTTTTATCTGTAATAATTTTTCTATGCTTTGCGAATGCTACCTTATTCATTTTTCGTATCTCATAACTCTGCTTGGGTTTTGCCGAGTGATAACCTTTAGCCGGATGCTCTTCCTATTTCGTTGCGTGGCCGCGAAATGAAAAGACATAGGGCATTTGTCATTAATGGGCGAGAGGGATCGGCACGGGATTCGAGGCGTCGGGAGGGCGCGACGGCTATCCGCACACCCGAGGTCTCGAAAGTCCAAAACGCCGTTTAGTCCCTCTATAAATAGGTCTCTCAACCACCGTATTAAATACCTAACCATCCGCTTTCCTTCCCTGCGCTAGCACTCGCGCTTCTTCCTCGTCTGCTGCTCCTCTTTTCTTCTTCATTCGCAAAAATGGGCGGCGATGCGGAAGGCAGAGCCAAGTGCGCCAGCGCATTCGCCAACCACGTCTTCGATTCCTGCGACCTCTCTAAGGAGGCTTACCTGTCTGCCGTTGCCGACTACGTCCCGCCGGGTTTCGAGGCGCGAAAGCCCAGGCCGGATGAGCGCCTGAATTCCATCTCGCCTTGTGCTCTCGCGATCCCGCTAGAGCACTTCGAGGTGGGGTTTCGCCTCCCGATCTGGCCGGAACTCCGCCAGACCTTCAGATACTATGGGGTCGTGCCCGGCCAGCTCAACCCCAACTCCATCGCTATGCTGGTCGGGTACGCGAGCTACCTGCGAGAAGAGGGGATCGAGTTCTCGCTGCCCGTCTTCCGCAAGCTCTATACCTTCCGCTGCACCCATGGTATCTCCTTCTTCTCGGGACAGAGCCCCCTAAAGCACTACGGGCTCCCGAACAAGAACCATGACTGGGTTCGCCGCTTTATTTTCGTAAGCGGGAACCTAAGGAACACCCTCCTCGCGCCGGTGCAGGAGGAGGAGTCAACCTTCCGCCCCCCGACCCTAGGGGGGCACGAGGCCAAACTCCACCAATACATCCTGGAGCACGGGATGGATCTCGTCCATCTCCGGCGGAATGTCAACTCGCTTCCACCTATCCCGCAGGGCGAGGGTAAGTGTTCGAGACTTCATTCGCTTTCGCTTTGTAATTTTTACATCATTCGCTAGAACCGTTCGTTATATTATACAGGTGTGCGCCATTTCCCTCTCCATCAGCCGCGTCCTTCCGGATCTACCCTCTCTCTCGCACAGGCCGCCGCGGATGCCTGCCGGGAGGAACCTTCTTCCTCTAAGCCTGGCGGGAAGAAGCGCAAGCCAGCGGCGCCGACCCCTTCCACCTCCAAGAAATCAAAAAACCCCCCTTCCGCCAAGGGGAAGGGGGTCCTGGGCGAGACCCTCGCGGCGAGTGCTCAGATCCAAGCGCTGGGGACGAGTGCGCCAGGAGAGACCACTCCTCGCGCGGGACCGTCGTTGCCGCCGCCCCCACTTCCCAGGGACCATCGGAACTTCCCCAGCGGCGAGAAGTACATGGACCCCTCGGGGGCTCCTTTGGTCAAGTGGGACAGGAATGCGAACCGGGTCTCGCTCTCCACCCTCCATCCGTCGTGGATAGAGAGCGATCTCGCCAGTGGGGAGGCTTATGCCATCGCGTATGCCCTCTATGGCCGAGAAGACGCCGAAGTTTATGATGCCGAGACGACCCAGATTCTCGCGCATGAGAGTGCCAGGGCCATGCTGCGGGCGCTCGAGCTCGCGCACATGTCTTCGCGCCGGAGCATCAAATTGGCGCGGGACTTGGCGGCGGTTGAGGAGTCCCGGTCCATTGCTTCTGCTGAGGCGATGGAGCTCAGGACCAAGCTGACGGCTGCGGAGACCCTTCTCGCCAACCGCCCTGTCGCAGAGGTATGTATGCTTTCGCCTTTCTCGCGAATGACTTGTTGCCGATTGACGACTTTATTCTTACTAACCCTTGTTATTAATTTCAGGATACCTCTGGGCGAGCCGGAGGCCTCCCGGCCCTCCTCGGCTCGCCCTCACAAGGGAACAGTCCTGGGATGCGCCCCTCAGACTCGACTCCCTCCAAATGCTCACCCCTCCTCCTCCCGGGGTCGCGCCCTTTGGAAATATTGGGCCTAAAAATATCTTGGGCCTCGGGGGCCCACTCGGCGAATACAGGGTTGTACACAATCCCCGCTCTTTTCGAGCGTTTCTCACGCTCGGAAAGAAATGTCCAACCCTGCATATTCGACGAGTGTCGCTGGGAATCCAGTTATTGGTGATATCTTGGAAAAGCCACAACACCTTGCCGGCTAGCGAGAGCCCGGCTAGCTGAGCCACCTCGGGGAAAAACGTAGCCTCCCCGAGAGGCCTTCCTACCCTGTCGGCTAGTGAGAGCCCGACTAGTGGAGCCACCTCGGGGGAAAAAACACTTAGCCTCCCCGAGAGGCCTTCCTACCCTGCCGGCTAGTGAGAGCCCGGCTAGCGGAGCCACCTCGGGGGGAAAAATACTTGAGAGAATTTTCGGCCACTGAGCGGTTTCTGACCCTGCCAGCTAGGTGGGAGCCTAGTCAGCAGGTCAGCATGGGGACTAAGTACTTGGGACTTTCCTGCCACCGAGCGATCCTCGGACCTGCCAGCTTGATGGGAGCCTGGTCAGCGGGCCAGCATCGGAACTAAGTACTTGGGACTTTCCTGCCACCGAGCGATCCTCGGACCTGCCAGCTTGATGGGAGCCTGGTCAGCAGGCCAGCATCGGGACTAAGTACTTGGGACTTTCCTTCCACCGAGCGCTCCTCGGACCTTCCAGCTTGATGGGAGCCTGGTCAGCGGGCCAGCGTCGGGACTAAGTACCATGAGACTCCTGCCACCGAGCGATCCTCGGACCTGCCAGCTTGATGGGAGCCTGGTCAGCGGGCCAGCATCGGGACTAAGTACTTGGGACTTTCCTGCCACCGAGCGATCCTCGGACCTGCCAGCTTAATGGGAGCCTGGTCAGCGGGCCAGCGTCGGGACTAAGTACCCTGAGACTCTCCTGCCACCGAGCGATCCTCGGACCTGCCAGCTTGATGGGAGCCTGGTCAGCGGGCCAGCGTCAGGGCTAATTACTTGGGACTTTCCTGCCACCGAGCGATCCTCGGACCTGCCAGCTTGATGGGAGCCTGGTCAGCGGGCCAGCATCGGGACTAAGTACTCTGAGACTCTCCCGCCACCGAGCGATCCTCAGACCTGCCAGCTTGATGGGAGCCTGGTCAGCGGGCCAGCGTCGGGACTAATTACTTGGGACTTTCCTGCCACCGAGCGATCCTCGGACCTGCCAGCTTGATGGGAGCCTGGTCAGCGGGCCAGCGTCGGGACTAATTACTTGGGACTTTCCTGCCACCGAGCGATCCTCGGACCTGCCAGCTTGATGGGAGCCTGGTCAGCGGGCCAGCGTCGGGACTAAGTACTTGGGACTTTCCTGCCACCGAGCGATCCTCGGACCTGCCAGCTTGATGGGAGCCTGGTCAGCGGGCCAACATCGGGACTAAGTACTTGGGACTTTCCTGCCACCGAGCGATCCTCGGACCTGCCAGCTTGATGGGAGCCTGGTCAGCGGGCCAGCATCGGGACTAAGTACTTGGGACTTTCCTGCCACCGAGCGATCCTCGAACCTGCCAGCTTGATGGGAGCCTGGTCAGCGGGTCAGCGTTGGGACTAAGTACCCTGAGACTCTCCTGCCACCGAGCGATCCTCGGACCTGCCAGCTTGATGGGAGCCTGGTCAGCGGGCCAGCGTCGGGGCTAATTACTTGGGACTTTCCTGCCACCGAGCGATCCTCGGACCTGCCAGCTTGATGGGAGCCTGGTCAGCGGGCCAACATCGGGACTAAGTACTTGGGACTTTCCTGCCACCGAGCGATCCTCGGACCTGCCAACTTGATGGGAGCCTGGTCAGCGGGCCAGCATCGGGACTAAGTACTTGGGACTTTCCTGCCACTGAGCGATCCTCGGACCTGCCAGCTTGATGGGAGCCTGGTCAGCGGGCCAGCGTCGGGACTAAGTACCCTGAGACTCTCCTCCTTTTTTCCCAGCCAATCGTCATGGCCTGTTGAGGCGGTGGAGGGGATGCCCTCGGCCTCTGCCCCCACCTAGGGAGGTCAACCTCCTCTTCCTGGAAGTTGCCTTCCTCTTGGTCGAACTTCCTCTTGGGAGCCCCTACTCTTCCCCCCTGCTGCCTTGCCTCTGGCTCACTCAGCTTAGCCAGCCTTCTTGTGAACTCCGGGTTGGCCTCCTCACTCTCAATTTCTTCTTCCACCCTTTCCATCAACTCTTCAAAGGACAAAGGAGCTCTTCTCTTGAGGTCCATCTTGAAGAAACCCTCCCGCAGCCCCAACGTGAAGGCAAGCTTGAGGGTGTACCCGGGCACCTCTTGGACGAGGAGAACATCCTCCCTGAACCATTCCAGATAGTGAGCCAGCGACTGCTCTGGCTCTTGCTTGATCTTGAAAAGTGCTTCGGCCTCTTTCTTCCTCTTTCTTGACGTCGAGAAGCGTAGCAGAAAAGCTCGGCGCAAGTCTTCGAAAGCGTAGATGGATCCTGCAGGGAGCTGATGGAACCAGTCCCTGGCCTTCTCCTTGAGGGTGACGACAAAGAGCCGACACTTGAAGGCGTCCGACATGGGCATGATGGAGACCATGTCCTCAAACCACTGCAGGTGCAAGACGGGGTCATCCTTGCCGAAGTAGTGAGACATCTCCGCCCCCTTGAACCCCTCCGGAATCGGGGCTGACAGGATCAGCTCACAAAAGGACCTCCGTTGCTCGCCCCCCTTGGGGGCTGGGCGAGCTGGGAGGATGCCCCCCTCCGGAGCTCGCCCCCCCCCCCCCCCGGGGGCTGGGCGAATGGGGGTATGGGACTTCCCCACTCGCCCCCTTGGGATTGGGGCGGGGCGAGTGGGGGTATGGCACCTCCCCACTCCCCCCACTGGTACTTGCGTCCTGGCCTGCTAGCCAAGAGTGTTCTCACCCACCTGCTGAGGTGAGGCCTCTGGACCATCTCCTCTCACGCCTTGGACTATCGAGGTGATAGCTACCTGCAGGGTCTGCATGACCTCCTGCCTGAGATTCTCAAACATCTCCAACATCACTCCAGCCACCGGAGGTTGCGAGTGACCGGGGTCGGAACTTTCTCCACCTCCGTCCATGGAGCTCAGCTTGAGGCTTTCTTGAATTGGTCACACTCCACGCTCACCGCACCATGTGTTGAAACCGAGATCTCGGCTTCTGTGGAGTTCGGGGCTCTCAGCAAGCTGAGAGGCAATCAACACTTACTCCCCCAAGGGAGAGCTCTAGGATGAAGGTTGAGAAACTATGAACTGGACCAAGGGCTTAGTGGGGAGGTCCCGCCACATACCCAGAAGTTCCCAAGGAACTTCCCCTCCCAAGCCACTACTAAGCTTGGGCACCACTGAAGGCTCTCCTCACCCACTAGAGAGACTTGGGGAGGGAGAGAGAGGGAGAGAGCTGGCCTAGAATCAGATCCCTCCAAATGGTGCACCCTTGGTCCTATTTATAGGATTTCTGAAGTTGGGCTGCAAATAGCCGAAAACTGGTCTGCCAGATTACCAAAATACCCTTGAACTGGGCTGCAGATAGCCAAATCCCGCTACTCTTGGGCGCTAAACGCAGACCGCTTACCCGGCTTGGAGCTGGGCGAGCCGGAGGCCTCCCAGCCTCCCCGGCTCGCCCCCATGTTGGGGTGCGTTTAGACATCCCTCCTGGTGAGGTCTCGCTGGGGTGCATTTAGACACCCCTCCTGGTGAGGTCTCGCTGGGGTGCATTTAGACACCCCTCCTGGTGAGGTCTCGCTGGGGTGCATTTAGACACCCCTCCTGGTGAGGTCTCGCTGGGGTGCATTTAGACACCCCTCCTGGTGAGGTCTCGCCTGGGTGCATTTAGACACCCCTCCTGGCTGCCGAACTAGGGAGCAGGGGCGAGGGGAGCTCGTCCCCTGCTGCTGGGCGAGCCAGAGGCCTCCCCGGCCTCCCCAGCTTGCCCCCACTAGGCTCTGGGCGAGCCGGAGGCCTCCCGACCTCCCCGGATCGTCCCCACAAGGTTCTGGGCGAGCCGGAGGCCTCCCGGCCCTCCCAGCTCGCCCCCACAGGGCTCTGGGCGAGCCGGAGGCCTCCCGGCCCTCCCAGCTCGCCCCCACAAGGTTTTGGGCGAGCCGGAGGCCTCCCGGCCCTCCCAGCTCGCCACCACAAGGCTCTGGGCGAGCCGGAGGCCTCCCGGCCCTCCCGGCTCACCCCCACAAGGCTCTGGGCGAGCCGGAGGCCTCCCGGCCCTCCCGGCTCGCCCCCTCAAGGCTCTGGGCGAGCCGGAGGCATCCCGGCCCTCCCGGCTCGCCCCCACAAGGCTCTGGCCGAGCCGGAGGCCTCCCGGCCCTCCCAGCTCGCCCCCACAAGGCTCTGGGCTAGCCGGAGGCCTCCTGGCCCTCCCAGCTCGCCCCCACAAGGCTCTGGGCGAGACGGAGGCCTCCCGGCCCTCCCGGCTCGCCCCTACAAGGTTCTGGGCGAGCCGGAGGCCTCCCGGCCCTCCCGGCTCGCCCCCACAAGGCTCTGGGCGAGCCGGAGGCCTCCCGGCCCTCCTCGGCTCGCCCTCACAAGGGAACAGTCCTGGGATGCGCCCCTCAGACTCGACTCCCTCCAAATGCTCACCCCTCCTCCTCCCGGGGTCGCGCCCTTTGGAAATATTGGACCTAAAAATATCTTGGGCCTCGGGGGCCCACTCGACGAATACAGGGTTGTACAGGTGCAAAGAATAATGAGTGAATTTGATAGAAAGAATAAGTATCGTGTCAACCCATAATGCTACAAAAATAGTAGATATTGTGGATTTGGTCTTTATAAACTGTTATCAGAACCAGACTTCTCTT
Source organism: Dactylorhiza incarnata (assembly GCA_033032865.1). NCBI lineage: Eukaryota > Viridiplantae > Streptophyta > Magnoliopsida > Asparagales > Orchidaceae > Dactylorhiza > Dactylorhiza incarnata. The sequence goes on from JAWHQI010000056.1 coordinate 2,661,672, forward strand.
ACATTAAGATGTGCGATTCAGTTGGGGACGAAACAGTACAAGTGGAAGTTTGTAAGCTTATAATTCTGAATCTTAGGATATAGGCTCCGTTTGGGGAGATGATGGAGGTCGTTTACACGTCGGTTGAGATTTGCAGTCATGAACACAGTGGTTGAAAATTGCGATCGTGAACACAATTGCCCGGTTTGGAGAAACTGTGTTAAATATTGTCATGAATGTAAAATCAATTTTATCTGTTTGGTGGTATAAAATTGTGGTGACTATTAAACTCAAATTGTAGTTAACATATGCATAAAAACGTGAAAGAAGTATAAAATTCAAATTGTTCAAATAAATATAAAAGCTAGAATATCTTGAAAATTGTGGCGGCGGTCGTGAAAATTGCTAAAATACGTGTGCATTTAATCTCTAACGGATTGGTTATATGATCCATTAAGCCGTCATTTTATCAGCCCCTCCCCATCAACAAAATCAACATCTATTTCATATGGTTCCTGCAACTCTTGATGTACATTTTTTTCATCATCTTCGCACTTGACAAACTCCGAATCGTGACATGAACAATGTTTATGAATATAGTTTTGTAATGCCATCGTTGCTACCACGATGAAATTTTGTTTTTTGAAAGAGTACTAAGGCATGTCACGAATTATCACGAATTTCTTTTTTCATATACCAAATGTTCTATTAGTGACACTACGAAGTGATGGGTGTAAATTATTAACAAGCTACGGGGTCCTTGAATTGGGTGTCTATCACATGCAAAGTCGAGTAAATGGTATCTGATATCCGGGTAGGGTTTTAAAAATAGCAGTGACATTTTTAAATAAACGTCACTGCACTAAAAACACCACTGTGATAATTTAATGGGGTCGACCGGGAGTATTTTCGGGGCAACGAAATATTGACAAAGTAACTCTTAATATTTATGATTGTAGCCTTATAAATGAAATGAGGTACGTGTATAAATGTATTGAAATCAATTTATTTCACAATTGAACTTAAAAAATTAAATAATTGACACCAAATATATAAGAGGTCTTTTTTGAGCATGTGGTGTTAAGAACTCCAAAAAAAATTTAGCTGTAAATGAGAGTAATTATTAGATTTGTGAAATCTTGGAAAACACTTGTTTATCACACATTGAACTAAAAGCTTAGTATGATCAGCTTTACTGAACTAAATCAAATAATACTTTAGATATTGTAGGTTGAGTATTACAACAATTGTATGACTGCAAACTATCTAGATGATGTAGATTGGAGCGAGATTTTGATGACATTCGACTTTTCAGTCAGTCCACCACTAAGATATGTGTTGGCTTTGCAGATCGATGGAGAGACGCAATCATCGAAATTCCATCAATTCCTTCGTCCTTTTGATGGTGGTCACTGATCAGTGCCCTTTTCTTCCTCTATTATTTTCTTCTCCGTCCGAATGTTTTACTTCATCATGTCATCTCTAATGTAGGAATTAGCTTGGGATCTGAATCGATAACAAGTTGTACAACTATCTTGTGAGAAGATTCCAGAATTTTTTGAGCAACGGTGACATCAAACGCAGTTTGCAGATCGATGACATTATCAACGATCGACAAGATAGCAGTCGGCATGGGATCGGTTCGTCAGCGTAAGTGTTACCGGCGAGGAAGGCCCGTACGGCAAAGACACACGTGACATAAGCCGCCGTTGTGTTCGTTTAAGAGAGCCGCCAAAACACGCCGACAAGTACATGCAATGCAATGTTGTGGTATGCATCAAGCATTGGACTATCCTCAATTATGATTTTATTGCATCATATTCCTTTTGGTAATTAATTTTATCACCGCATTGGGGTCAATTAATAATTATTAATAATTTTATTATGCAATAAATAAATTATTTTGAACGACGCTAAAGAGTCAGGGGAGTCCTTATCTCAGAAAACAAAGGGTGACAGTGATATCCCACCGAACTGCACGTGACCTTAGAGTAAAACAACGAGGGCTAAACTGTCTTTTAACATTTTTTAAAATATAATAATATAATAATTTCTAAACATTAAATAACACTGGAAAGCCCGAGCCAAATTTAGGCTCTGTTTGGCTCCATGTGTTGTGATCAAGTGTGCGGCTACTTCTCCCACCGTCCCGCCAAACAAGCGAAATGATATTGGCAGTGCGAAATTCCATCGCTCAAGAATCGTGGAAAATCAGCGATTTTCAGTCGGATTTCTCCGCTCGCGCTGACGTCGCTTCTCTTCCCCACCGTTTCCGCCATTCTCGCCTCTCTTTCTTTCTTCCAAACCATTTCTGTTTCCACAGAAATTCCGAAAATCACCGTGCCGGCGACGAAAATCCCTTGTCAGCTACTTCGGGATAGAAAGAAGATGAAGCTAGAGAGACATCAATAAATACGAAAATCCCTTGCCTGCTTCTACGCTCTCGGCGAAAATGACGGTATATGAAGATGGAGTTTCTAATCATGCCCTATTCATCTTCTTCCTTGATCTCTATCCATTAGCAGAAATGGATTTCGTTTACGCTGCATTTTTGTCAATTTTTTATACATTTTTGCCGATGTAGGATTTGTTATGAGCTTCTCTTCTAAGGAAATGTAATCCATTTTTTGTTGTTGCATTTTTTTTTTTGATATTTTCTGAGTTTATAGATATTCTTTGCTAGAGAAGTGCAACTCTCATCATGCTAAATCATATATAAAATACACTTGTAAAATTTTTGTAAGACATTGATTTGGAGTTATTACTTATAGATTAGATGGATGTAATCACTGAAACAGTGTTGCAAATGATGTTCTTTCGAGTAGTTTCACAAATTCTGCAACCACTCTGCAAAACAGCTGATTATTTCACAATAGCTTTTCACTATTGCTTTTCCAGTTGCCACAGCTAAGCCAAACGGAGCCTTATACCCAATTTTTTCTTGCCAACCAAAATTATAGATATTATATATATATATATATATATATTAAAATGTAAACATATCTGCATGCAAGAGTTGGTGCTAAAATTAAAATTGATGTCAACGGTCGATATTATTGTAATATTATATGGTTTAATGTAGTCAAGGACCGGAAGGAGGTGAAGGCAGGCCGGTTTTTATTAAATAGTACATTAATCAGGTGAATTTTTATATTTAATGTTTTATTTTTGTTCCAACAAATACAAGCTTACAAGTTACGGGTCAAGCATGGCCACGAGAGGAGATCGGCTTATGATTGTGAGTCCTGATGCAATATAATTCAATGTTGACTTAAGATTAAATATAGTTGATGAGACTATATAGTTATAATTTATATTTGGGTGTTTTGCTAGGAGCCAGCGTTGCCGCGATCACGTGATTTCAACTCTTTGGCATTTCGCGTGTCTCAGACGACAGACAGATAAGTTAGCTGGTCAACACTTGTAATTATGTAATGATTATGCGTTAAAAAATATTTAGTTTGGGTTTAAATAGGTGAAAATGCTTCCGATTAACATTTTCGGATGAGCCAAATAATAATAATAATAATACTTTTGCGCTCTCACTCTCTTTCATCTTAACATATAGTTCATTGTGACTCCCCCAATAGCGAGCAAGTGTGCCGGACCCACTCGATGGTTGAGGGGAACGTAACCTCTTAATGAGAGAGATCGAAGCTTACGGTGTGGTGATGTTGCCTCCCAAGCCGCGGTCAATAGGAACGCACAAATTTGAACCGTGCACATAATTCCGTTGTGCACATATTTGTTTTGCAGTGCGGCCCCGAACTTCCTATGTTTCGGTTGGAGCTGGTGGTCTGCGGCTTGGACACAAGTGTTTCGCCGCGCAATGACACCGAGAAAGCAACGATGATCACGATGCCAAATTAAAAGGCAAGCGTTTTATTAGGCTGATATTTTTTTATCATTAATTGAAGGGGAAGCACATGAAATTTATAAAATCTTCCAATTTAATTTCATCACGGAAAAATGACCAGTACTATTGCACACTTCACATTGATTTATGGTTCAAACTTAACATAAAGTTGGCAAATTTTTTGAAATGAATTCAAAGAGCTACTATATATGTCAATATATAAACACATAGAACAATGTAATTAAGGCTCAGTTTAGTGCTGGCTTTTTGCTCCCGTGAGTTTGGACACAAACATCATCATCATATATTGCATGTTTCACAAGACAATGGTTACGACCGCCACCCAAAAAAGCTTAGTTTTGAACATACAAGTGGATAAAGTTTCTTATAAGGCGAGGTCACGAATAACGGTTCATAACCACCGCGTTCGTGGCCGTCACCACCGCATCAAACTGAGCCTTAATTTGATTTGATTTACAATGAGTACATAATGAGTTTGTTGTTAATTATTCAAGTTTATGTTGGATCGAAATTTTATCTGCTTGTGATTCTCTATTGGTGGAGTAGTGTTTCTGTTTGGGGCAAGTTGATCGAAATCTGATAATACTTTTTTTTTAATCTTTGTTAGCGGGTGATTGCGATCATGCTTGATTTCGCCGTGTCTTTCAAATAATTTCCGCTGATTTATTTCTTGACGAAGTCCTTGATGGTGTAGATGAGAATTGAGAACATTAGGCATGCCCTTGTTTACTTCTTGTGACTATACTCTTGTTCTTTATAAATCATGCATCAAGTATGATTTCATTAAGCACTGCTTTATGTCTTCATAGCTTCCATTGGTACGCTTCGAGGGAGTAGCGGGATTTCATAGAGTTATACATGTTTGAGGATTGCGGTACTTGCGAGATTAGGGCTACGTTTGGCGCAACTTTTTTGCTTTGGTGAGTTTGGACAACAACCGCGTCATCGTCATTGAATGTATGTTTGACATGACAACAGTTATGACCTCCATAAAAAAGGCAATTGTGCACAACCCGTGTTTGGCTTGTCGAACCCCAATGTTAACCGCAACCCAAAAAGTTAACCGCAATCCGATTTTTGGCTTGCCACAACCCAATATTTGCTAAGGTTTTCTTCAACCCAAGATCTGAGGATCACTGGAACTGCCTCAGGCCGTCCACATTTGACGAGCGAAGGGCCCGAGTGCCCGACTGATGCGTCCCCAACTCATGTCCGGATCGGAGCACCCCCAATCACAGGTTTGCGCCGAGCATCGCAGCCTGAGCTAGCGGCCTGTGCGCTTCTACTGCTTTTCGTCGCCTTCATCCCAGAGATGCAAAGCAGGAGGCGGGGAAGAAGTCCCGATGCAGTGCCGGGTGGAGAGATGCGAAGATCGGACACCTGAATGACCCATGCAACGTTCCCGTCATCGGGAAAAACTCCCTCGACGCCATCTACGTCCCCGATGCCCCATCGTCGGAGAAGAAGTTAGAAAAGGAGATTCCATATCCGTCCCCGATGCTTTTGGTCACCCCACTCTCCAGCGGGAGGAAGGAGGAATGAGGCGGCAGCTCGAGCGGGAGGAAGGATGAAGGAGACGTCGGGTTGCGGTTAGCCACATAAATTTTTTTTTGTGGTGCGATTAGCCAAATATGGGTTGCGGTTAACATTCGCCTAAAAAATTAGTTTTAAACATAAAAGTGGATGAAGTTCCTTAGATGAGGTCGGGCGTTCTCGAACAATTGTTCATAACCACCTCATTCGTGACCGCCACACGAACAATTGTTTATAACCACCTCATTTGTAACCGTCACCGCCGTGCCAAATGGAGCCTAGATTGATCTCATCGTGAAGTTAGAGCTCTGTTCTGTATTCAAGATTCATCTAGCGGTGGAACAACGAGAGTTCAGATCCTGCGAGACTTTGTGCATGTTTTTTCTCTTTCTCATAATTTTATGCGAAGAAACTATAAGAAATAAGCACTACAACAAAATAAAGCTACACCGGCATTTTTGGGGGCTTTTCGCACCGCTTTTCATGCGCCGTGTAAATTTTCGCGGTGAAATCGCTGCGAAAGGGATCGCCGCCATAGAGGCTCTTATGCAAACCTTGTCGCCGGCATTGTATCTCTACTTGGGGATTGTACCTCCTCCAACGGCAGTTTCTCATGCATGGACGACGACGTCGATGAGGGCTACCGGAGAGGGGATTGTCGAGGTAGGGAGCGCGAGAATGAATCCTAGCTGCGGTTTGGGTATTTAATGTAAGGTTTTTGCGACATTTTTTAATTAAAAATGCCGCCAATTTCATATCTAATAAAAACTTATAGCGGAGTTTTTAAATGCGCCACCGTATCTATATTTTGTAGTAGTGAAAGATAAGAGATAAATACTAATAAAGTCGCCCTAAAATGTAATACTTAGCTAAAAATTAGAATTACTTAATATATTATTTATACATTCTGTTACATGCCCTACCTTCGATCTGTTCTTTAAATGCCAAATCATAAAGTTTTAATTTCTATGATGCCAAGTAATTTATGATTAACGACAGTTTAGTTTGTCGTTGATATTTCGTCCTACGATTATCTCAAACGCTTGCCATATGCGGTGAGCAAATTAATCCGTCGGGTTCAATGTGATGACCTGAATTGTTTCGACATATTCGGAATAATAAATAAGCGATTTTTGCTCCGCTTTCAATCGTCAAGGCTAGAGTTGATCTCCCCATTCTCCATCACACAATCGGAAGATCATATTAATTGATGGGTTTTAGATGCGGTTATTGATTAACTTTATTTTGGGGGCTTCAACCCGCTTATTCATCCGAGTCCTCTATTATTGGTAAAAAAAAATCGATACGCATTTAGTTCCTTAAAGTTATGTTTTCTTACAAAATAAATGTCGTAATATAAATTCTGATATTTTCACAGATGTTGCGGGTCGCTCAACGTTCTTTCAGACCGGGCGAATCGAACCGTCTTAGCCCGAGAGTGAACCGAGCGCGCAAACAATCACAGAGAGAACGAACAGGTGGCAAGAGGAAGTTTTTTCCGTGGAAAACCCGAAAAGAGTGAAAAAACACGTGGTCGGAGCAGCGCCGACCGAATTTCACTATGTAGTGGAGCGTTACAAGCGATGGTGCGAGAAATCGGGAGCGACAGGCCGCTCCCGTTACAATTGTGGTTTGAATGAAGGCTTCTAAGGGTGACAGGCCACCTCTCAGAAAAACTAAGTACTTTCTTCTTCTTGAGCAGTCTTCAGAGTTTGCAGGAGATCTTCAAGCGGCGATGGGGGTCTTCAAGCGACGAAGGAGTACTTCGAAAGTTGAAGGAGATCTTCGCGTGCTGATGAAGGTCTTTGAACGTTGAAGGAGATCTTCAGGTTCCGAAGGAGATCTTCGGGTTCCGAAGGAAATATTCGAATGCTGATGAAGATCTTCGGGTTCAGAAGGAGATCTTCGGGTTCCGAAGGAGATCTTCGAATGCTGATGAAGATCTTCGGGTTCCGAAGGAGATCTTCGAATGCTGATGAAGATTTTCAAAGGAATTCCAGAGAGCTCACTCCGGTGAAGAAAATTCCAAGTTCTTTGAAATGAAGCCCTGTTGTTCCTTTTATAGTTTTTGAAGGTGGTTAGGGTGGTTATGGTGGTGAGGGTGGCTACCCGCACACCATAACCAACTTATGTGCTATATGCACATTCATCATGAATATGGCTATGTGCACACCGGTTTGTATAGTTTGGGGATGATATGTATTCATATGACGGATATAGTTACGCGCACATCATAACCATACTATTTGCTAGACGCAGACCGTATGAATATGACTATGCGCACACCAGTTTGTATAGTTTGGTGAGGATATGCATTTATATGATGGATATGGTTATGCGCACACCATAACCATATTATTTGCTAGGCGCAGACCGTATGGAGGGATTTTACTATTTATACCCCATGTTGGAGGATTTTCACTATTTGCACCCCATGAGGTGGATTTTTACTATTTGCACCCCATGATGTGGATTTTTACTATTTGCACCCCATGATGGGTGCATTTTTACTATTTGCACCCCATGATGTGGATTTTTACTATTTGCACCTCATGATGGGTGGTTACGGGTTTAGCGAGATTTACCTTGATCGTCCTCGTTTTCTCCGCCGAATGAGGCGAGAAAGGCCGGGCGAGCGCGTCCGTTGGTCAAGGGAGGCCGACCGGGGACGAGACGAGGGGGGTCGGAGAGTGCGCCCGACGGCGAGGGAGGCCGACCGGCACCGCGCCCACCGCCCGGCCGCGTGCGGTACCGGGCGGTACCGCGCGGTGCCGGCCGCGCGATACCGCGCGGCGCTAAGCGCGCGGTGTCGCCGCGCGGTACCGCGCGGCGATAGGCGCGCGATTCCGGGCACGCGGTGTGAGGACCTTGACCACAGCCTGGCGCACTAGCGCTGTGGTCAGGGTGCTCACATAAAAAGTGCACTTTTTGTAACGATACTGGCTAGGACCGTCAACACATGACCTACAAGCCCAGTACCGCCGGCACCGACGGCCCAGGACCGTCAACACATGACCTACAAGCCCAGTACCGCCGGCACCGACGGCCCAGGACCGTCAACAGACGTACTGGCACCGCCGGTTAAGCCTCACCCCGAAGGTTTAACCACAAGCCTGCAGGCCGTGCACCCCAACCCCTCTCTGGCCCACCACAGGGCCCAGCGGGTTGTTGGAGACATACAGTCTCCCTTCAGTGAGAAGTGAGCCAGTTAAGCGGCGGCACGTGGACTTCCCAGGAGGTCACCCATCCCGTGACTACTCCAGCCCGAGCACGCTTAACTACGGAATACTTTCACTTCTCATCACCAACTGAGCTGCATGTGAGGACCCTGACCACAGCCTGGCGCACCAGCGCTGTCATTCGTCCCAGACCCCCACATGGGCCGCAGCCCATGCCACCCCAACCCCTCTCCGCGCGCCTTCGGCCACGGCGGGTTGTTGGAGACCGCAGCCTCCCTTTGACGAGAAGTGATCCAGTTAAGCGCCTCTACGTGGACTTCCCAGGAGGTCACCCATCCCAGAATTGCTCCCGTCTGAGCACGCTTAACTATAGAGTTCTTTCACTTCTCATCACCAGTTGAGCTGCAGCTGGTGGCCGCGCGTGGTGCTGAGCGCGACGTCGTGCGGTGGTTGCGGCGGTTGCGGTTGCGGTTATGGGCGGTTTGCTTCAACTCGAGCGGTTATGCGTTGACCGTTGACCCCACCTCTCTTTTTAGCGGAGTTTTCTCTAGACGCACCCCAAGGCCTTTACGGATGTGTAACAACAGATATCTTAAGTAATATATATAAGAATACAGTTGTAAAAATAAGTGTCAAAATATATATTTTAAGTAATTTCCAAATTTAATTTTAGGTCAAAAAGAGGTTTAAAAATAAATTTCATTTTAACTATAATTTACAAAACTATAATTTTGTATAAGCTTTAGAAAATTATCCACCATTATTGCCGGTAAAGATCAATAAAGATATATAACGTGAAACATTTGACCAGGATGTAAAAAAAAGTGTAATAATGGTGTAATAATGGGAAATTATTGCATGTACCCGGTCTAGACTCTAGACCGTCCAATAAAAAAAATTCACCTTTTGCACGTGGGGTCCGGCTAGCCACGTGGTCGGCCCTTATTTACTGCTGAGCTCCGTTTGGCACCGTAGTGGCGATCGTGAACACCGTAGTTATAAACTGTCGTTCATGAGCGCTCAACCTCACCTAGCGAGCTTCATCCACTTTTATGTTCAAAATTAGTTTTCTTTTCTTAATTGGTGGCGGTGATAATCATTGTCCAAACTCATAGGAGCAAAAAAAAGGTAAGCCAAACGGAGCCCTGGTCATTTTCGTGCCATCCCCTTGTCAAATTACAGCGAAAACAAAATTTACAGCGAAAAAATATTCAGTAAATTATGCTAGCTGATAAAAATGGGAGCAGACTCTGTGGATGCACAAAAATTGGGCGATGAGGATCATTGGCGCTGTAGACAGCAGGCGGGCCCGCGATGGAAGCTCACGGGCTTATGCTCTCCCCCGCGTCCGCCATTATTCAGCGGAGATTTAATGCCGTGATTTGAGTTCTAGCGGTGACCATCTCAATCGGTGCGGACACGATCGGCGGCGATCTCAATCGGAGCGGACACCATCGCTTTCACGATCATGGTGATGATTGAGGCCGCATTAATTATGAATTGGAATGCAGCTCGCCGTAGATTTTAGTGTCGGTGATCTGAAAACCAACCGCGGGGGATGATCAGCCGCCTGGCTTCTTGTGATAATCTTGCCAAATCCGCCGTTGATTTCTACTCCTACAGGTGAGAGAAAACACGATTATTCAGCTTTCTATTGATTGAATATTTGATGGGGGTCTCCTCCATATTTAGTGATCGGATGATGATGGGATCTGTCTTCTCCTATTCTAGGCGTCAACTCCCGGCCCAGATTTGATTCAAGTAACCACCGCCGCTTAATGAAGCCTCTACTTAACTCTGTTTTAATATATAATCAGAACCAAAGAGACTAAGGCTTCGTTTGGGAGAGCGGCTACGGTTGTGAAAGGAGTGGTTGTAAATGGAGATCTGTTTGGATAGTCTGTGTTTGCAGAGCTGTTCAGAACAGAAAATCATTTGGCAAAACAGCGGTGTGATATTATTATCATGATTTTTTTCCATACTACAAATACATAATTTATTGGCTCGAAAAACACACATATAGGAAGAGGATGGCTTCGAGCAGGGAAGAAATTGAAATAGGTAGAAGGAAAAAATACAATAGAACAAATGATCCTTGCAGCAATATTCATGCACCACCTTCACGATAACAATGTATAAATGATTGGAGAAATTAAAAGTCTAAAGAAAAGACTGAAGAATATGCGGGAAGTGGATGAAAAACTTGTTGGTTTATGAGGGATATTTTTGTTTTTTTTTGGTTGCCGTAATTTCCCCTATAAATAGAAGAGGTTAGAGTTCTTATTTGTGTGGAGTTGTAATATTTGTATTGGTCTCTTCTTTTTCTCCCCCACCGGTGATAGTGAATAACCCCTCCCTGTGGACGTAGGCGCTCCTCGCCGAACCACGTAAATCACATCTTGTTCTTTTGTTTGTGGTTGTGTGATTTTGGATTTTCCGCATCGTTCGCACAACAAGTGGTATCAGAGTGAGTTTACAGTGCGATTTTGTTTGAGGCGGCCGGTGTTCACAAGCAGATCCAACAAGGAGGTTGGAGGCGGCGCTGGTTTCAGGGGGCCGTTCGGAGCCAACACTCGCAGATCTGGTCGTAGGAGGCGCTAACAGAGTTTCTGTTTGTGGAGTTGTGCATCGCTGAGCAGAAAAAAAAGGATAGCGTTCTTTTCTTGGAGTGCGGCGCCAACATCTTTTTCTTCTCCCTTTGCAAAGGCGGCGACCACGACGTAGATTTTAGTGTCGGTGATCTGAAAACCAACCGCGAGGGATGATCAGCCGTCTGGCTTCTTGTGATAATCTTGCCAAATCCGCCGTTGATTTCTACTCCTACAGGTGAGAGAAAACACGATTATTCAGCTTTCTATTGATTGAATATTTGGCGGCGGGCGGTGTTTGCGGCAAACGCCGCCGCAAGGCGCGTAACCAAATGGCGGGCGGCGACGTTTGCTGCGTTTGCACCCGCCGCGCCATGAGAAACGGAGCAAAAAGCTTCGTTTCAATCTCCCGCCTCCGCCCTCCGGTTCGAAATCCACGTTTGCACCCGCCGGGAGAAACGACACCGCCGCGCCAAATAAAGCCTAAGGCTTCGTTTGGTAGAGCGGCTACGGTTGTGAAAGGAGTGGTTGTAAATGAAGGTTTGTAAATGGAGCTATTGGAAACTGATTGCTGCAAATGGAGACCTGTTTTGATAGTCTGTGTTTGCAAAGCTGTTCAGAACAGAAAATCATTTGACAAAACAGCGGTGTGATATTAATATTATGAATTTTTTCCATGCTACAAATACATAATTTATTGGCTCGAAAAACACACATACATGAAGAGGATGGCTTCGAGCAGGGAAGAAATTGAAATAGGTAGAAGAAAAAAATACAATAGAACAAATGATCCTTGCAGCAATATTCATTCACCAGCTTCAAGATAACAATGTATAAATGATTGGAGAAATTAAAAGTCTAAAGAAAAGACCGAAGAATATGCGGGAAGGGGATGAAAAACTTGTTAGAAATTTTAATTATAAAACATTATAAAATTAAATGTTTTGATTGGAGCTAAATGGTGTTTGGTGTTTGGGCTTCTCATTATGATGGAAAAGCTCAAAACCAAACTTGGAGGGAATCCAAATATTTGGAGGGAAGCCTTTCATGATGAAATGGTGTTCTTTAGTCTCACCTTGTCATTCTCCTTCTTCCCTTAAGTATATATAAAGATATTCACACCTTCTTATTTGTTCAAAAGAACATAAGGAGTAACTATGAACCACACGCGCGCGCGCGCGCGCACGCACCGGACCGCACCGGACCGCACCGGACCGGATTTGGGGAATAATTGAATTGAATTGTATTTTTTGTACAAAATAGTTTCAGAGTCTTTTACTTGGAGTTGCGTCGAATAGAAATCGGAGCTGCGTCGAATAGATTTCGACGCAACGTCGACAAGCCCGCTGAAGTGGGAGGCGTCGAATGGAATTCGACGCACCCGACTTGCGTCGATATGTTTTCAACGCTTGCGTCGATAAGACCTGCGTCGACTTGCGTCGATATGATATCGACGCAACGTCGAATTGGATTCAACGTTTCTGCCATTTTACGCTCTCTCTTCGCAGTTTTGGGCGTTTTCTTAACCGCTCCTTTACGCGTGTTTTACGCCATTATTTACGTTGGAAATATTCAACGTTTATCTTCCCGATTATGATCCTTCCAACTATAACCTTCAATACTTATTATGGTTTTAATATTGCCGTTTTTAAGATCCTCCTTTTCCGGAGATTTTCTGTCTATATATATTGTCGTTCTTCTCAGAAAGAACGATCGCTCTCACATGCGCTGCTGCTCTCTCTCCGTTTTGACGATCTTCTACGTGATTTCTTTTCTTCACATTTGCTTAATCAAGTGGTTGTTCGGGTGCTCTGTGCTTCTTCGGTGTCCGGGATCTAGCCGGGTGTTGTACCTTGGAGGAGTGAGCATCAGTTGAAAGCCCTGCCGGAGAGTGGTGCAACTTCTTTAGGGCAGTGACCACACGCCTTACACATGCTCGATTCTAAACTATAAATTTCTCTTATTTATTTCTCACCTTCTTCATGCAATTTTATTAATATTGCTATTTATATATATAGATCTGCTGTTTCTGTTAAAGTTTTTAAAAACCGAAAATATATCACTTTGTATATTAATATAGGAATATAGAAGAAAATATTCCAACAAAACTCACCCACCTGCTCCCAAAGGACATACCTGCAATCCAGAAGCGGCAATTCTACGGAAAAGGGGATGATATTGTTGTAATATGTGGGAAGGGGATGAAGAATTAATCATGTAATCTGCTAGATCTGTGTGGAGCAGGGAATACATTGTTATATCAAAACAGGAAGAGGATGGCTTCGAGCTCCTGCAGCTGGCCGTCATCGAGGAAGATCACCGAGCACGATGAATCGCTGCCTTCGAGCTCTTGCTGCTGGCTGTCGTCGAGGAAGATCGCCGAGCATGAGGAATAGCCGCCTTCGAGCTCCCGCTGCTGGCCGTCGTCGAGATTGAGCAGATCGTCGAGATCGAATTGCTCTACGATCGCCTGTGGGAGGAGGGAAACGGAAGAAATTGCGGTTGACTGGAGGTAAGGTTCATGGCTGCTACCGGAAGAAAAGAAAGAACGATTGAAACGCAGGCGTTCGAAACTGAAGGCGCAAAAACAAACGAACTTCGCTACTGCGTTGCGTTTTTGGGAAACGGAACGGGCTAAAAAAGCGTATTCAATGGCTTCGTTTGGCGCGGCTTATTTACTCCCGTGAGTTTGGCCAAAAACACCATTATCATAGAATGTATGTTTGGAAAGACAATGTTTACCACCACTATAAAGAAAATAATGTAGTTTTGAGCATAAAATGCATGAATTTGTTTAGGTGAAGTTTGATGTTCACGAACGACGATTCATAATCACAGCGTTCACGACCGCCACCACCACGCCAAACGAAGCCTAAGACCTTTGAGACTGTTTCCGTGAATTATTTTCTGTCTGCTGTCTTCTTTGTATTCCTCCATTACCTGCACTCCGAAAGAAAACATGGGTTCCAGCGGGCAATCGATCCATTTTTTATTTCACTACGGACACGCCATTTTTGCTCAGATGAGTTTGCACAAAATTGTATGTCATGGCAACAGTTATGACCGCCACTACGGAAGAAAACTAGTTTTGAATATAAAAGTGGATGAAGTTACTTAGGTAATGTCAGGGGTTCACAAACGACAGACAGTTCATAGTCACCGCATTTATGACTGTCACAGCCGTGCCAAACGGAGCTATTCTTTTTTTCCGCTCTAGTGAGAAATTGAGCACCCACATTTCTATGGCAAATGAAGCTGAAGATGAAGATTTGGACTTTTCTCATGATGCTGAAGATCAAAATGGAAATTTTCCAAAAAAACATAGTTTGAGCAAGAATTAATGTAGATCAGGAGGGTAACATCTTGCCGTTACTTTTGCATAATAATTTTGCATTCTCAGCAATGGGAATTTATAAAAGGGAAGGGTGGCATCATTGTAGAACAAGGAGGGAGCGGGTTGATATAGGCATGCTGCAATATGCACTCGAGTGCTCAAGATATTCTATAATACAACATCAAGTTTAAAATGCGTATTTATAGTATCTCCAGCATAGAGATCAGACCCTAGGTAGACGCGCAACCCGATTAGACCTACCGTGTCGGCTCGGACACGCGGACATATTATTTAAATCTTTAACACTGCATGCCGCTCGTCGTGTCTCCTCGGATCCCGAGGCTCTCTCTTAGGGTCTGCTTGGCATGATGTTTTTGCGTCGGTGCGTTCGGACAGAAATATCATCGTCATAGAATGTATGTTTGGCATGACAGCAGTCATGACCTCCGTCAAGAAAAAAAACTAGTTTTGAACATAAAAGTGAACGAAATTCCTTAGGTGAGGTCAGATTTTCACGAATGACATTTCATGAACACCGCCTTCATGACCGCAGTAGATGTGTCAAAAGGAGATCCATTGAACTTCATTCCATATTGTTCCTAAGTGGAGTAGAGCCCACAACCATAATAAAAATGGTTATTTCTAACATGGTCTTTATATTGGCAGCCCCTATTTGGCTATTGGCACACCAATTTCTATGAGTTATAACGCGCCTTTTGAAAATATGCATTATACATGCATATTTAGGAAAAGTGTTCAACACAAAAATTGTAGATCTCATCGAGATCTACAACTTTCGTGTTGAACACTTTTCCTAAAAATGCATGTACAAAGCGTATTTTCAAAAATTCATAAAAAATTTGCTATAATTACGATGAGGGCGACAATACACCTTGTGCATGCATTTTTATGAAACATTGTTCAGCCCAATAAACAGCGGTTATGTTCTTACTAGCAAAAACATTTTCAGCCCAAAACAATAAAATAGTTATTTCTAAAACATTTTCAGCGGTGAAAAAACATTGTTAAGCCCATTAAATAGTGGTTATGTTCAACTTGCTAAAGCCCATTAATACTCCTCTACTGAATAATACATTCCAAATGGAAAATGTTCCTCCTTTCCTGCTACCGACAAATATAAATTTTGTCCCTGATCATCCCAAGGAGCTGGTCATTTGAAAACAAAGTTATACCTATTACTAAAAGGACTTGCGAAAAATAAAGCTAAACCTATTACTAAAAGTACTTGTGAAAAATAATGAGTTAATTTAAAGAAACATGAGCAACAATGTAACTTCATGAATATTTAAATGTATGTCTCTTACGTTTCAATGTTTTACATGTTTAAGCACTTTCAAATGGCCTTAAGAAGTGGTTTTCCTAATGGCATTATCAAGGAGGAAGTATAAAAAAATATAACATTCGAGTTTTATAAAAAAATATAACCTTCTTCAGGGGGAACTTCTAAATGACCTTAAGAAGTGATTCCTTTTGACGGAGTAGAGGGTTTCAGCGTAATAGAGGGATTCGAGGGGCGCACGAAGGGCTTCGACGGAGAAGAGGGCTTCAACGGAGTAGAGAGCTTCAGCGCAGAAGAAATTTTCGATAGGCGCACCAAGGGTTTCAGCGGAGAGGAGAGATTTCGACGGGCATCGGCGGAGAGAGTTTCGGCAAAAAGGGTTTCAGCGGACAGAGAGATTTCGAAAGGCCGAGAGTTCGTAACCTAATAACCCTCCACGTCCCGTGAAATTAATAGCCGAGAACCACGCAACCTAATAACCCTCCGCCCGCCTCCCGTGAAATTAATAGCGGGAATCACGTATCCTGCAAGCGAGATACACGTCTCCCTTTTTTTATAAAATATGTTTCTGAGAGTTTCAGAAATGCGTTTCCGCGCGCTTCGCATATCCGAAATGCATTCAAGCCGATACGTAAGACACTTTTAAGTATCCTTGCTTCGTAGCCTGCTGCAGTAGTCAATATCCTTTTAGGCAAAGATTCACAGCATCCTTGGTCAGCTTTTTATGTTTCTTCCATCGACCTTCACCGCCTCACTCAAATTTGATCCAAGATGGGCTACGTCCACGAGCAACAACAGTCGGATCTTCACTATCAAGAACAGAGGTGCTTACAAGACAGATTGACGGATTTCCTAATTCATAAGAAATCTCAACACCCCAAAAATGATTCATAACTACTTGGAGTTTATACAACACTCCATACATTTATAGTTCCAGAAATTAGGATTGATATGCCCTTGGCACGCCCGTGTATCTCGGGCATGTGGCCCAATCAACATTTCTTTTTACAGACAATCGACTTGTAGCCGACATGGAAATGTCAGAATGGCACATGCCCTCGGCACAAGGCTATGTGCACCGGGCGTGTGGATTGAAACACAACGTCTCCGCCTTCTGGATGAGTTCACTGACTTCTAGAACAATCCCAACCGTACACGCCCTGGGCACCTGAAATTTTCTGACCAGGCCCGTGACCCCGGATCCCGCGGGTCATATTCACCTTTGAAATTAGGATTTGAGACATACAATTAACATTCTTCACCTTGCATTGAATCATATCAGAATAGAAGTAACACACCATAAAATCTCCAACTATCAATGTTGAGCAAGACTAAACAGTGCATAAACTTGCTCTTCGAAACTAGTTTAGTGAACGTATCTGCTGGATTATCTGTTGTGTCAACCTTCTTAACTCTGATCCTTTTTTGTGTCAACCGAATAAAGTGATATCACACATCAATATGTTTGGTCCTGTCATGAAGTACCTGATCCTTGCCAAACACATGACACTTAAGCTATCTCATAATATAATAGCTTGATCCTGATGAAAAGCAAGATCACTCAGTAGGCCCTTCAATTAAATACCTTTCTTGGCTGCTTTCGTCAAAGCCTGCACTCTGCTTCTTTCGTGGATAACGCAGCTGATGGCTGCAAAGTAGCCTTTCAACTGACCACTGAGTTACTAAGGGTTAAAACATACCATGTAATCAATCTTCTGCCATCCACATCCGATGCATAATCCGAATCTGAGTATCCATCAACAAGACAATCAGTGTTGCCTCCATAGATAAGGCCAACATCTGATGTCCCTCTGAGGTATCGAAAAATGCACTTTATGGCTTGCAAGTACTCCTTTCTAGGATGAGTCATATATCGACCCACAATACTGACTGCGTGTGCAATATCAGGCCTCATGCACACCATAACATACATCAGATTCCGCACAACACAAACATAAGGAATCTTAGACATGTATTCTAACTCTTGTTCTGACTGAGGTGCATAAATAATAAACAATCGAAGATTTGGAGGTAATGAAGTATTTAAAGGTTTAGCAATGACATGCCAAATCTGGATAGAACCTTTTGAATGTAACTCTTCTGAGAAAGAAAGAGCTTACGCTGTTGACGATCCCTATAAATCTCCATTCATACAAAAAATTCGCACCAAGATCATTCATGTCAAACTTTGCAATGAGAGTCTTTTTTATCTTTACAATTCCAGATATGTCTCGAGCCGCAATAAGCATATCATCTACATAAAAGAGTAAGTAGATGAATGGACCATTCTGAAAATTTTTGTCCAGGGCCGCGGGTCGTGTTCAACATTAGTCGCCGCCTTTGGATTAGGATTCAAGGCATATAATTAACCGGAATGGAAGGAAATTCTGAAGAAACCTCTACAGAAAAAGAATTAATCGGAAAGCTCTGGGTTAGGATTGCTAATAGAATACGTTGAAGATTCCAGTGATGATGAGCTTTCTTCTATAAAAAAATGGTGGTGCATGCGAGGGTAGATAGCTTTGGAGAAGTTCATTTTGTGAAATATTTAGATACAGAAGAGGTGGGAAAATGTGCAAATGACTTGTGTCTAATTCTTCAAATGCTTTTCTAGAGAAGAAAGCCGACCCCTATGATGATGCCCCGAAAAGTTTAGAAGTAGTGAGAAAGAAAACAGAAGAATCAGAAGCTCCAGATTTTGATGAAGAACTGAATGAACTATGGGAGCACGAAGAGCTCATAGAGCAACTTAAAATGGAACTTAAGAAAGCCAGAGTTGCTGGTCTTCCTACCATCCCAGAGGAATTCGATAGCCACAGGGTAATCGAGGATTTGAAACCATTCAGGATTGATATGAACTTGCGCAAGGATCCGCTGGATGAGCTTCAAAATTTCTACATAAGTTACAGGGAGAGGATGAGGAAGTTGGATATTTTGAATTACGAGAAGTTGCATACAATGGGTAAGCTTAATATTCCCTTTTATATTCATTGCATTATAATTCATTTTACTTTCGTTATGGCTCACTGATCCTGCTTCATAGTCATTCATTATAGTGTATTTTTATGAAAAAAATAATTACATGTTATTGTATATATGCCTCCCCTATCATGGTCATTGAGAGGGTTCGGGTCAATGAGAGACCTAAGGCTTCAAAAAACAATGTTACTCTCTGAATCTTATAAACAATGAATGATTCTTATCTTGTTTTAAAGGAAATGGATTTATTTTTAATGTTTTGATTTTATTGGATTTGTTTGATCACTAATTTATGGTACAAAAATTTCTTAACCAACCAAATGAACCTTGTATGCTTAATTTAATTTCTAAAGTAGAAGTTTTAATTGTTGCAGACTCTATGCAAATGAAGAACCCTACTCATTCATTTGGAATACAAGCGAAACTTTTCTCAACGGTATGTCTCATTTCTCTCAAAACCTATTTTTCTGCCACAAAAAATTTGAAAATACCACATCAAAAAAGTTGATTAACGATCTGGATCGTGAACTAGAAACAGATTATGTTGGCCAAATTTGCCTCTCATGGGAGTTCCTCATATGGCAATATGAAAAATCACATGAGATGTTGGAGTCGGATCCACGTCGAAGTCGTCAATACAATCAGCTAGCATATGAATTCCAACAGTTTCAGGTTTTGATTCAAAGATTTACTGAAAATGAACAATTTCAAGGTCCAAGACTTCAAAATTATGTCCAACAACGATGCGTTTTTGACAATCTCCTTCAAGTTCCTTTCATGAAAGGTGAACTATCACGATTTTAGCATTCTCTTTCATAATTGAGCATCATACCAAAATTAGATTAGTGTAGATTTATTTGGTGATTATATATGCAGAGATATATGTTTCATTTGTAAAAATCAACTTTAATGTTGCAGATGATTGCTTGAAGGAGAATATGGAGAATAGAGAAAGAGATAACGCTATCACGGGTGGAATGTTGGAAGATATCATGGAAGAAGCAATCAAAATATTTTGGGAGTTTGTGAAGATTGAAAAACACAAAACACCATTGTTGTTGAAGATTCTAATTAAGAACAATGTGGAAGTTCAAGACCCGTCGGATTATAGGTTAATAGAAGAAATTCAATCAGATTTGCAGAAGGTAATTGCATGATTTTATTCTGAAATTTTTATTATGACTATAAATTGGGTTGAGTTTCTAAAACTATGGCTCCATTTGGCATGGTGGTGGCAGTCGTGAACGCGGTGGTTATGAACCGTCATTTGTGAACATCCAACCTCACCTAAGGAACATCATCTATTTTTATGTTCAAAACTAGTTTTTTTCTTAGTGGCGGTCATAACCGGTGTCATGCCAAAACATGCATTTTATGAAGGTAGCGTTTTTGTCCAAACTCACCGGAGCAAAAACGCCGCGCGCCAAACGGAGCCTATATCTTGTTAAGATGTGCCAACCCAATGGTGTCCAAAGTAGTTTACTAGTAGTAAAATTCATTTTCAAACCAAAATTGTAAGTTTTTTGATGAGTGTCAACAACTTGGTCTACACCAACATATTTGTATGGAAATTCAGTAACAGAAAGATCATGTTGTTATCTTATTCATCTCTAACTTCTTTTTAAAAAAATTGCATGAATTTCAGAAAGAGAAGAAGTTGAAGAACCTTCAGAGATCTGGTTATTGCACAGTTAAAAAGTTCAAGAAGCCACAAGAAGACAGATCAAACCAAGACATCTTCTCTCAAATAGACTTGAAATTGGTGTCAAGAGTTCTCAAAATGTCCAGAATATCTTATGACCAGCTAAGTTGGTGCCGTAGAAAGCTAAGCAAGATTAATTTTTCTCCTGAAAAAGTCCACCGGGTCCCCTCATTTTTTGCTATTCCCTTGCTGGAACATATGTCAGAATAAGTATGCAAGAGGCCTACTTTTCTTTTTCATTTCTCTTTTTTAATCTTTGCTTGTATAGATAAGAAAAATATACTTTTTTATTGATGTTAGTAGATTAATGCAAGGAGATGTGCAGAATAGAAATTTCTTATTCCGAATCCAAGATAATGAATGGCTAAATTTAGTGGGTACGATCGTTTGGACGGAATTGAGACCTTAGGTTCATTTTCATTGAAATTGGACTCCAACTTTATTTTTGAAGCCTCGATTCGGTCCAACTGAACGGACTCATAATGATTAGGGACTGAAGGATAACAATATCTTGGCTTATTATGATCAACTCCAGAGTTTTATTTCTTTTTCAGGTATTTGCATGCCCTAATTAGCCAAAGGGGTGGCTAACACCATAATAACAAGGCAAAAATGGCCTCAGCCCAACTATCTTTAAGCATAAGTGTATATTAGAAAGAATTATTGTCTCATTTTTAAACAATTTCTGATAAAAAATAATGATGTAATCTTAAGAAGCTTTATTTAGATTATATTAGCACAAAATTTAATTATATTCTACTAATTTACTCAAAATATGGGAAAATAACTATATGCAGTCTCACTTTGGTTATCTGCAGACCATGCAATTTGAAAATGGCTATATGCTGGCCAATTTATGAACGGGTTCACAAGTTCCTATGGGTTTTTAGTTTGACTTGCATATATCCTTGGACTGCATACAACCAAAACTGGCATGCATATAACATGACCCTTATTATTATTATTATTATTATTATTATTATTATGAGTGATAGTGCACAGGGTCCCCGTGCCACATTGACTGTACTTTGCCCTGGACAGCACTTTCACTCATGCTTGCCTACTCTCAGTGAAAAATCTTATGTTCGACTAAAAATGTAATGCATAGTCTCGGAAGATTCTCTAGAGAGCCGCATGTTCCGAATGGTATAATCACTCTATGAGTTTGCTATGGGACGATGTTGGGTCTTGCATATGCATCAAGCGCAAGCTGGTGGATGAGGTTAACATTTGGAGCTTTGGTGCCAAGCATTGGCCGCTCAGTATACTTGATCATCCGACGCCACCCGACGAGCAAATATATGATCCTCGAGTAGAGATCGAATGTTACTTGGTGATTTCATATGGGAATGTTGACCGTCGGTCAACGAAATTTTGATAGTCTCGTGAAATTTATTTCATTTGTGCAATTTTCTTTTCGGTTCATTTCTATCATAGTGAAATACACTCCTTAAAGAGTCTCAATGTGCCCTAAATGTCAAAGTATATGGATGAGCTAAAGAAGATAAAGAATTCCCCTCCCTTGGCAGAGGCCATGTGATAAGAGGTTGGAGAACTCAACGAGGAGATAATCTGGTTGAAGGCAACGCACAACAATAGAATGATCGTTGCACCATCGTGGCTACATATGGATGTGTGCGGGCCAAAAGAGTTAACGAACAAAAGTCAATAGACGAAGTACACAACTACTTCTAGAGTATGGAGCAATACTTTCGTTACACCCCCAATCTGAAAGCTCAAAATAGCGTAAAACTATTCTACAAGCAAATAACAACCATAAATTTTATTATTGTAATCAAGTCATGAAAACATAACAAATAACATGTAACCAAGTGTCAAATAATACATAAGTTTCATTTGTAATTGTTCTCCTTTCAAGTCATTCCTCGTTATTATTTTGTGATCCTTTCAATTTGCTCAACTTTTATTTATTATCAGGCGCGTAATATTTAGTCCGACCTATCAAATTCCCCTCCCTCAAATAGAGTCATTCCCTAAAGCACACTCAAATTGAGTCATGACCAAAAAACTCTCAAATGCCCAAAGACGCTCAAACATAGTCATGTTCAAAGACTCAAACGGATTCATACCCAAAAGTACACTAAACATAGTCATATTTGAAGGCATGCTCAAACGGGTTCGTGTCATGTCTGAAGGTACACTCAAATGGAATCATGTCTCATAGCAGAGTCAGGTGAAGTCATGCACAAAGATGCACTCAAAACCGTGGATAATTATGCACTCATTCGCATATATGTGTGTTGCGGATATAGACCGACATGATTGATATGTAGGCGTGTATATAAAGGTTCACGAAGAAAACAACATATTTTCAATATTTTTTCATCACCGTCGACAATTTCCTGGCTTCCCTATTTCTCTGGCCTTTTTCCTTGCGCTCATTGACTTCAACTCTTCTGCTTTGCTTGGTTTCCTGAATGAGAATAAATTCAAGTGTGAGAAAATTTCTGAAAGAGAATAATAATATACTGAATAACAAATATTAACTTCAGAAGAGGAATCTTAAAACCCAGTAACTTATAAATTTTCAAACAATTAATAATCCCTTAAATATTCAGATGTAATAAACTGAAACCTTCTAAAATGCGCGGCCTTGTGTTGGCCGGAAAACAATCAAATTTCAAAAGGATTTCCGACTTTTGCGCCCGAGAAGCTTCAGCCTAGCTTCTGGGACGGAGAGATGGTAAGGAGATTCAGGTCCCCTCTTATTTAAGGGACTATTAATTGTTTGAAAATTTACAACTTCTAAGTTTGAAAAATTACAAATTGCTCCCCTCTTATTATTGAAATTACAAAAACCTCCCATAAATGTTACAAAACATAATATTTACCTCCCCTAAAGTTCACATTTCGTAACATCCATGCACAAAAAATACCCCCCTCGGAGTACATTTTCACGGGGTATTTTGTGCATGGATGTTATGAAATGTGAACCTCATGGGAGGTAAATGTTATGTTTTGTAACATTTATGGGAGGTTTTTGTAATTTCTTTAATAAGAGAGGTGCAATCTGTAATTATATATGCTAACTTTTAGGAGAAGTTTTGGTAATTATTCGTTAATCCATTTATCTTTCATTACACCAAATCAGTAGATTGAAGCTATTGATATAAAACAATCATAGAGATCAATTGTCACTACATTCATGATCAATTCTAAGCCAAGAAAATCACCACTACTATACATCTCCATTCAAAACTCCAACCGACAGATGTTTTTACTAAAGCTCTCGGAAAACCCCAGTTCAAATTCTTGACTGACAAGTTGGGCATTAACGATCCATATGCGTCAACTTGAGGGGGCTGTTAATTCATGGCTGTTAATTTATGGGCTTTTTAGTCTTTTCTTGTTTTATTCATTCTTGTATATATATTGGTTTTTCCCATTAATGAATTAACAAATAGAATGTTGTGGTTATCCTGAGGATGAATTTCAAAGGTTTGGAGATTCTGGCTCACTCATGACACATCTAGGCACAAAAAGTTTTACTCTTATGCTCGATGTAGGAGGCTCATTGGTGATATAAGGGCAAACTTCTCATGGAAAGACGAATAGGATCCATACATCGATTCGAGGTTTTCACGGAGAATCAGGCATGATTCAAATTTCAAATTCATTCGCGCCGGACTTCGGAATGCCGATAAGTCGATCGAGATCTTTCGGTCATGTTGATGATACCGTCATCACCATCCTCTTAGCGTATACAATGCCAAGATCCTCTCAAAATTAAGGTTCAATAGAGAAATTTAAATTTCCTTCTTAGGGTGGGGATGTTCTTCATCCAGGCAAAGCTTGTGACCATACAAAGTAGCCCACACGATTCTATTGGTTGAGTGAAGATATACACTACTATTATTCTGCATTTCTCTGCAATACCCTTGTGAATCTATAATAAGCAAACTCAAGACTCAATATATCTTGGTTCTTTGAACCCTATATATAAAGGGTCGTTTGTCGGGACGTCCACTCTAAGTTTGTGCAATTACAGGTTGCACCTCTATCTTTTGAAATTACAGAAATTTTCTTTGTAAGTTAAATTTCATAGCATACATGCACAAAAATACCTCCTCGAGAAAGTGTCAGGGGATATTTTGACAAGTGAAGATGACGTAGTAAGAATTTAGAGAGACGTAGTTTATTATAAACCATTCTAGAATAATATATTATTTATTACGCAAATAGCATAGGAAGAGTGCAGGTTCTAGGGATTTCTTAGGGTAGAGAATGCTAGAGTTTTTTTCATTCTTTGGAAGGAAAATGTGGGAGGGGCTCTAAAGGAGAGCATCTCACTCATTTGTAATCAAACACCTTGAAAGTCCAAAGATTGCTAAGGTGTTGATTGCACGACTCTCATGCATCATGTGAGTTTGAGGGCATGGTTCCCTAGTCCCATAACATTCACTCATTGCCCCTGAAAATTCAAAGAACCCAGGGATTCTGCATGAGCACTTCTACCCAATTCGCCGCCTTGAGTTCTTCCATCATCCATGGACCACTACTAAGGTTTCGCCTGAGTAGTTCTCCATTGTGCTAATTGTCTCTGTTGTACCGAAAGAAGTTTGTGTTGATTTTTGTGAGTTAGACTTAGTTTTGCACTTAAGCGAAAAGAATCATTGCGAAAAATTTTCCCCTAAAGGGCATAAATGATTTGTAAATAGAGAATATGGGCAACGTTTCAGAACATTTGATTGCTTCTATGTTAATGGCATTTTATGAGAGTGGAACATGTTGAATATAATACCCATGAATGTACAAAGCCCATTATGTAAATCTCATTGTATTCTCTTTAGCCTCACATCTCTAGAATGTACACTGGTTTCACTCCCTTTAACTATTTATATCCATTTAAGGGATGAACAAAATAATTACTTTTGCTCTCTATCATTCTACCATGGTATCAGAGTCAGGTTCGTCTACTTGTCTGTAAAGCAAGGTACTCACAACACCCTTCCTTGGGTACTCGCCCATCACCTGCACTCAGCAGCTGGACAAAATAATCAGCTCTGCCCAGACTTTTCTAGGTCAGTCAAACCGAGGGTGTACTCGCTATATCTCTCCATGTTCTCATAGCACCTCACTTTCCACTCTCTACATCCAGTTCTAGCCCGCAGTACGTACTCGCCACACTCTTCGTCCAGTACACACCTGAGGAACTCGCCCACAGTACTCTCAACTCTCTACATCCAGTTGTCACCCGAGCCACTTGCCCGTAGTACTTGTCCCTCCATGCATTCAGTTCTCTTCTGAGGCACACGCCCGCAGTACTCGCCCTCACTGCATTCATTACTCACCCGAGGCACTCTCCTATAGTACTCGTCACTCCCTGCATCCAGTACTCTCCCGAGACACCCGCCCGCAGTACTCGCCGCTCCCTGCATTCATTACTCGCATGTGACCCTATCCCGCAGTACTCTCCGCTCCTTGCATTCAGTACTCGCCCGCGACACTAACCCACGGTACTCACCGCTCCCTGCATTCAATACTCACCCGCGTCATTTGCTCGCAGTACTTGTCTCTCCCTACATTCAGTACTCGCCTACTCGTAACTCACTGCATCCAGTACTCGTCTGAGGCACTCGCCCGCCGCTCCCTGCATCCAGTACTCGTCTGAGGCACTCGCCCGCCGCTCCCTGCATTCTGTACTCGCCTGAGGCACTCACCGCTCCCAGCATTCAATACTCGCCCGCGCCATTTGCTCGCAATACTTGTCTTTCCCTACATTCAGTACTCGCCTACTCGTCGCTCCCTGCATCCAGTACTCATCTTAGGCACTCGCCCGCCGCTCCCTGCATCCAGTATTCGTCTGAGGCACTCGCCCTCCGCTCCCTGCATTCTGTACTCGCCCGAGGCACTCAACGCTCCCTGCATTCAATACTCGCTCGCGACACTCGCTAGGTACTCACCCCCAGTACTTGCGACAAGAGTACTCGTCATCAGTACTTACTCGGAGTCGACGGAACCCTGCTTCCAATTATCGGTCGTGACAGCCTCCAAGATCACCCTCTCTTTACTATACCTAATGTTTTAGCATGTCCCTCGTTATAAACCTCTTATCTGTCTCTCAGGTTCTGACATAAACTTCTCTGTCTCTTTTAATGCTTTAGCCTGCCATATACATTATCTTCACATGTATGGGGAGGGTTGTTGGTAAGGGTCACCGGAGAAATGACATGTACCTCATCGATAGTCTTCATCTTCTGCTGCCATTTATCGATGCCACTACAACTGCTTCCTCAACCGTATTGTCGAAAATATATTAGTAAGTTAAAATTATGAAACACACTTGCAATTCTAGCTCTTGCAATCATTCGATTAGGACTCGACATCTTAAAGAAGGGGCCACAAAAAATTGCGTCGCATAAAATTGTGTTCGTTTTGTTGACAGCAGGCTCCTGCCGTCGAGCGTATGTAATAAGGATAGTGACGGCTAGCCCCTCATCCTTGACTGCTCGGACACCAAGTTTGACCGACTTCAATATCAGATACAACTAAGGTTCCGTTTGGCACGGCGGCCCCGGTGGTCATGAAAGAGACGGTTTGTGAATGCCCCGATCTCACCTAAGGAACTTCAATGACTTTCATATTCAAAATTAGATTTTGGTAACTTAAAATCCTCATCTAAAAACAATTTCGAAATTTTGCCACGGGCAAATCCTAAGCAGCACACCAGCGCTGAAACCCCTCCCCGATTCCCTCTCGCGCACTGCCGAAATCTCCTCGCGTCCGCTCGGTGCCGCCTCGCCGGACTTGTGGAAGATTGCCGGCGAGCCTCTCGGCACCTCTCTCCGAGCCATGTCCCTGGTCCCAAGCAGTTCGGCGGCGAAATCTGGGCTGTTGTAGGAAGTTCCGCCCGCAGAGATGGAGGTTCTAGGTCATCATTCCCTGCTGATACCTTTTCAGTCGCCAATCTCTTTGTGCTTGTGATGAATAAGATTTCCTCGCTCTCATACCAGCAGCTTCTTGGGCTAGCGAAGTGGCGGAACCTTGCAATTCTGTTATACTGGATCTGAATGGACTGCAGGCGGAAAGTAGAGCACTAATTAGGAAGGCTGCGGAAGATATTCATCAACTTATTTATGGCATCTCCAAAGCTAGAAAGGGGTTACCGGCCTTGGGAAAGAGGGACCGATCGACATAGGCTTCATTTGGCGCGGTGGCGGCGGTCGTGAACGCGGTGATTATGAGCCGTCGTTTATGAACGCCCGACCTCACCTAACAAAATTCATGCATTTTATGCTCAAAACTAGTCTATTTTCTTGGTAGCGGTCATAACCTCTGTCTTGCCGAGCATACATTCAATGGTAATGACGTTTTTGATCAAACTCATGACCGGAGCAAATAAGCTGCGCCAAACGAAGCCTTTAGTGAAGTTAAATAAGCACCTGAAGATGTGAACGAGGAGCTGAAGAAGGCGCTAATGACCGCACACGTTGCTGAGAAATGATAATAAAATAGGGATCGAATTGGGCTAACTTGTCGAATTTGCGGTATGCTTCCTCTTTGTTATACCACCCGTAAAGGCCTTGGGTGCGTCTAAAGGAAGCTCCGCTGAAGAGAGATGAGGTCAGCGGTCAACACGCAATCGCTCGAATCAAAGAAACCGAGCCCGCCATTTCCGCCGCCAACCGCCAGAAACAGAGCGCGCGGAGAGCAGACCGCAAGCGCGTGCGCTACCGCACGCACGCGCGGCAGCACGCGAGCAGCGCCCCCCGTCGCGGGAGAACGGCCCCGCCGCACCCCCCTCAGGGTGCGGCTCGCGCGGAGCCGCACCCCTCAAGGGGTGCGGCCCAGCCGCACCCCCCCTGGGGGTGCGGCTTGTCCGCACCCCCCCTGGGGGTGCGGCCCAGCCGCACCCCTCAAGGGGTGCGGCCCAGCCGCACCCCTCAACGGGTGCGGCCCACCCGCACCCCTCCAGGGGTGCGGCCAAGCCGCACCCCCCCGGGGTGCGACTCAGCTGCGGCGCCCGTAGATTGCGGCCCGGCCCCCTCCCCTCGCCTTTTTCTGCAGGGGAGCTCGCAAGGGGCCCCGCCGTATTCGCGCCCCCTCGCCAGGTGCGTCGGATCCCAATTCCTCCTTGGGGGACGACTCCCCGCTCCGCCGACTGCCCAGGGCGCCTCCGCGCTCAGAACGCCTCCAAGGTCGTTCAAAGCTCTTCCACGTTCGTTGCGCGCTCAGAACGCTTCTGAGCGCGCTCAGAACGCCTCCGCGCTCACGCGCGCTCGGAACGCCTCCAAGCGCGTTCAAAGCACTTCCATGTTCATTGCGCGCTCAGAACGCTTCTGAGCGCGCTCAAAGCGCCTCCAAGCGCGTTCAAAGCACTTCCATGTTCATTGCGCGCTCAGAACGCTTCTGAGCGCGCTCAGAACACCTCCGCGCTCACGCACGCTCGGAACGCCTCCAAGCGTGTTCAAAGCACTTCCATGTTCGTCGCGCGCTCAGAACGCTTCTGAGCGCGCTCAGAACGCCTCCGCGCTCACGCGCGCTCAGAACGCCTCCAAGCGCGTTCAAAGCACTTCCATGTTCGTCGCGCGCTCAGAACGCTTCTGAGCGCGCTCAGAACGCCTCCGCGCTCACGCGCGCTCAGAACGCCTCCAAGCGCGTTCAAAGCACTTCCATGTTCGTTGCGCGCTCAGAACGCTTCTGAGCGCGTTCAGAGCATTCTCACTTTTTGTCTTTCAGGCTTATCACTTTTTGTCTTTCAGGCGTCTCACTTTTTGTCTTTCAGGCGTCTTACTTTTTGTCTTTCCGGCTTCTCACTTTTCAGGAACGACCAGTCGCTTTTTTCACCTCCAACGGAACTGCCCGAACTGCCCGAGCCGCCCAAACTGCCCGAAGGGCAAGGTGGTCATTTACGAAAAATGGCAATCCGTGTGCCCCAAATCGGAAAATATGATTCGTCCACCAAGCATTTATGGAAACTGCCAACGACAAAATTACCGGACCGCCCCCGACTAAAGCTATAAAAGGAGCCTCAGGGCTTCATTTGAAGGGACCTTGACTTCTGGACCCGGGAGAGCTCCTTGCAGACTTTTGCGGAATTCTCCTTCGGCGCTTGAAGATCTCCTTCGTGGACTTGAAGATCTTCATCATCCCGAAAGGCGACTAGCCTTCTCACTCTTGTTCTCCAGCATTCCCAGAAAGAAAAGGCGACTAGCCTTCTCACTCTTGTTCTCCAGCATTCCCAGAAAGAAAAGGCGACTAGCCTTCTCACTCTCGTTCTCCAGCATTCCCAGAAGGAAAAGACGACTAGCCTTCTCACTCTCGTTCTCCAGCATTCCCAGAAAGAAAAGGCGACTAGCCTTCTCACTCTCGTTCTCCAGCATTCCCAGAAGGAAAAGACGACTAGCCTTCTCACTTTCGTTCTCCAACATTCCCAGAAGGAAAAGGCGACTAGCCTTCTCACTTTTGTTCTCAGAAGGAAAAGGCGACTAGCTTTCTCACTTTGGTTCTCAGAAGAAAAAAAGACTTAGTTTTTCCGAGAGGTGGCCTGTCACCCTCGGAGTTCTCTCTCTCTCTCTCTATCATTGTAACGAGCAGCGGCCTGTCGCGCTCGAGTTCTAGCGTCCAAATTGTAACCCCCCAGAAGATAGTGAAGTTTGGTCGGCACAGCTCCGGCCGCGTGGTTTTTTACCCTTTCCGGGTTTTCCACGTTAAAAAGTCTCAGCGTACTCAACAAATCTCTAATTGACTGTTTGCGCGCTTAGTTCGCTCACGAGCTAAGGTGGTTCAAGTGGACCGGTCTACCAAGAGCCCTAAGCGTTCCGCAACAGTTTGGCGCCGTCTGTGAGAACATTCCCAAAACTCTCTGAAGGCCAACTGCAATGGCAAGAAAGAGTGCTCGCGCTACTGAAGGATCAATGCCGGAAGGGCGCGCCGACCCAGCTCCCTCCCGCTCGCTTATCATTGCACCTCCTGGGGAGGAGGCGCTACCTGCACCCGCGATTGGGTTAGAGGTACGCATGCAGCAGATTGAAGAACATCAAGCTGAGATGTTGGCCATCGTAAGGAATCTAGGGGCTCCCCAAGTTCCGATTCAACTGCCAGCCCTGAACGCACCGCCTCCCCCAGTTCCGAATCATGCCCCGAACGAAGAGGCCGTTCGGGAGGACGAAGCCTCAGAAGGGTTCTCCAACGCAGCAAGCTCCGCTCACCTTGCCCCTCCAGCTGGAGGCCCAGAAGCTGACCACCGTCACCATCATCCCAGAAGAGTTGCCCCTGAGGGAGCAGTGGAAAGAACTACGCGAGAAGAAATACGCGATATGATAGAAGAAGAGTATGCCCAAGCAGGGCGACGCGCCGCTCTCGCCCGTTGCCCCGCGCATCACGGCTCTCCGCTGTCACCACAAGTCCTAGCCCATCCAATTCCAAATGGCTTCAAGCTTCCCAGCATCGAGGCATTCGACGGGACGGACGATCCGTTGGAACATGTCAATCACTTCACCACCGTCATGAGGATTTACAGCGCCCCCGATCAGCTCCTCTGTCAGGTGTTCCCGGCAACCTTGAAGGGACAAGCGCGCACTTGGTTCCACTCCCTGCGAGATGGGACCATCAACAACTTCGCAGAAATGGCGCAGCAGTTCGTGGACCAGTTCATCGCCAATCGTAGGATTGTCCAAGATCCCTCCCATCTCTCGGGAATCCGCCAGAACGAAGGAAAAACTCTGAAGGATTTTTTCCGACGCTTCACCTCTGAGTCTCGACAGATTCCGGGAGTCGACCCCGAGCTTTTGCGCGGAGTCTTCCTTGGGGGTCTCCGCCCAAGTGGCTTTTACTCAGCTCTAATGAGAGAAACCGTACCAAGCTATCCCGACCTCGTTCAGCGAGTCGAGGCCCAGATAGCAGCAGATGAGGCAATTGAAGCACACCGCCTGCAATTCGAGGGGAGCTCAAAGAGGAAGAAAGAGGAGTCGCTGCCGCAGACAGTTCCAAACAAGAGCAACAAGCATCACGACAACCCCAGCCGAGACCGAAGATCTCACCAGCACCATGACTACACTCTCTTGAACACTACCAGGACTAACGTTCTCCTCGCTATCCACGATAGCAACGAAGCGCTCTGTAAGCCCAGACCCCTCGCTAAGAACGCGGGGGACCAGACAAAGTATTGTGAGTTCCATCGTGGACAAGGACATGGCACAGAAAACTGCTCCAAGCTTAAGGATGAAATCGAGCGTCTCGTCCAGCAGGGCAAATTGGGAAAATTCCTGCAAGGCTAAGCATCGATTCAGCTAGTAGGAGATTGGCGAATACCTCACCAGGAAGTACTAGGAGGCAACCCTTAAGCCAGTCATCCCGGGAGAATGCTTCCCACCTACCAGCAGGGTTCTACCCGCGCCGCTGAAATATTCCATCAACTTTGTTTCTACAAGAACTTTGTGTAAATTACCGCTACAACTAACAGTTTTTAAAGTTTTTCACGCATATCATATCTTGCGTCATTGAAACTACGTGAAGACATCCGCTTGCTAATGAACAGCACCTGCCTCCAGGCAGTGCGCTAATGAACAGCACCTTCCTCCAGCCAGTGCGCTAATGAACAGCACCTGCCTCAAGGCAGTGCGCTAATAAACAGCACCTGCCTCCAGGTAGTGCACTAATGAACAGCACCTGCCTCAAGGCAGTGCGTTAATGAACAACACCTGCCTCCAGGTAGTGCGCTAGCTAACGGGGCCCTGCACCCGGGACTTTGCACCGCCGTCAATTGAAGGTTCGCCCTTCTCCTCCGCCGTCGAGTCCCGGAGACGTAGGGGCCTGCCCCCCTTGCGTCCACCCACGGTTTGAATACAAACGCTATTCACCGGCCAAGCCGCAAGCCAGACTTGCGCAAAAAAGCCGCGGGCCAGACTCGTGCACCTATTTTATTATGTAAATGCCGCGGGCCAGACTCGTGCACCTATTTAATTATGTAAAAGCCGCAGGCCAGACTCATGCACCTATTTAATTATGTAAAAGCCGCGGGCCAGATTCGTGCAAACTAATTTTTCAACTAGTATACAAGTCGCGGGCTCAGATCCGCGCATACTCATCTGTAATTTTGAAAATAATCAAACTATGCAGGTGCTAAAAACCAGATCGACAAGATCGTGCAGATGAACAAGTATGATGTATACAATAAAAGAGATACAGCCACATCCGACAAACACGCAAACAAGCAACAAAACTAAAAGCGGGAAGGAGAAAGATAGACAACATCAGTCCTCGGTTACATCCGAGTAGCCATCTCCAGAAAGATCTCCGGCTCCAAGGCCGGCGGTGTCGCATCCGAACTTCCTCTCCATCATGCGGAGGGTCTTCTGAATGCCTCTCTGAAAGGAGACCTCATACTCGTCCGCTATCAGGGGCTCTACCTCCGACGACAACTCCTACCCAAGGCCCCACAAAGAGAGCAATGATCAAAGCCGCCACAGAAAAATTAAAACCTCCGAGCTCCTCACACCGAAACTCGGACTCCGAAGGTTTGGGGGGCTTATGTTATACCACCCGTAAAGGCCTTGGGGTGCGTCTAAAGGAAGCTCCGCTGAAGAGAGATGAGGTCAGCGGTCAACACGCAATCGCTCGAATCAAAGAAACCGAGCCCGCCATTTCCGCCGCCAACCGCCAGAAACAGAGCGCGCGGAGAGCAGACCGAAAGCGCATGCACTACCGCACGCATGCGCGGCAGCACGCGGGCAGCGCCCCCGTCGCGGGAGAACGGCCCCGCCGCACCACCCTCAGGGTGCGGCTCGCGCGGAGCCGCACCCCTCAAGGGGTGCGGCCAAGCCGCACCCCCCTTGGGGGTGCGGCCCAGCCGCACCCCTCCAGGGGTGCGGCCAAGCCGCACCCCCCTTGGGGGTGAGGCCCAGCCGCACCCCTCCAGGGGTGCGGCCCACCCGCACCCCTCTAGGGGTGCGGCCAAGCCGCACCCCCCCGGGGTGTGGCTCAGCCGCGCCCCCCGTAGAGTGCGGCCCGACCCCCTCCCCTCGCCTTTTTCTGCATGGGAGCTCGCAAGGGGCCCCTCCGTATTCGCGCCCCATCGCCAGGTGCGTCGGATCCCAATTCCACCTTGGGGGACAACTCCCCGCTCCGCCGACTGCCCAGGGCGCCTCCGCGCTCAGAACGCCTCCAAGCTCCTTCAAAGCTCTTCCACGTTCGTTGCGCGCTCAGAACGCTTTTGAGCGCGCTCAGAACGCCTCCGCGCTCACGCGCGCTCGGAACGCCTCCAAGCGCGTTCAAAGCACTTCCATGTTCATTGCGCGCTCAGAACGCTTCTGAGCGCGCTCAGAACGCTTCCAAGCGCGTTCACAGCACTTCCGTGTTCATTGCGCGCTCAGAACGCCTCCGCGCTCACGCACGCTCGGAACGCCTCCAAGCGCGTTCAAAGTACTTCCATGTTCGTCGCGCGCTCAGAACGCTTCTGAGCGCGCTCAGAACGCCTCCGCGCTCACGCGCGCTCAGAACGCCTCCAAGCGCGTTCAAAGCACTTCCATGTTCGTCGCGCGCTCAGAAAGCTTCTGAGCGCGCTCAGAACGCATCCGCGCTCACGCGCGCTCAGAACGCCTCCGCGCTCACGCGCGCTCAGAATGCCTCCAAGCGCGTTCAAAGCACTTCCATGTTCGTTGCGCGCTCAGAACGCTTCTGAGCGCGTTCAGAGCATTCTCACTTTTTGTCTTTCAGGCTTCTCACTTTTTGTCTTTCATGCGTCTCACTTTTTGTCTTTCAGGCGTCTCACTTTTTGTCTTTCCGGCTTCTCACTTTTCAGGAACGGCCAGTCGCCTTTTTCACCTCCAACGGAACTGCCCGAACTGCCCGAGCCGCCCAAACTGCCCGAAGGGCAAGGTGGTCATTTACGAAAAATGGCAATCCGTGTACCCCAAATCGGAAAATATGATTCGTCCACCAATCATTTATGGAAACTGCCAACGACAAAATTACCGGACTGCCCCCGACTAAAGCTATAAAAGGAGCCCCAGGGCTTCATTTGAAGGGACCTTGACTTCTGGACCCGGGAGAGCTCCTTGCAGACTTTTGCGGAATTCTCCTTCGGCGCTTGAAGATCTCCTTCGTGGACTTGAAGATCTTCATCATCCCGAAAGGCGACTAGCCTTCTCACTCTTGTTCTCTAGCATTCCCAGAAAGAAAAGGCGACTAGCCTTCTCACTCTTGTTCTCCAGCATTCCCAGAAAGAAAAGGCGACTAGCCTTCTCACTCTCGTTCTCCAGCATTCCCAGAAAGAAAAGGCGACTAGCCTTCTCACTCTCGTTCTCCAGCATTCCCAGAAGGAAAAGACGAATAGCCTTCTCACTTTCGTTCTCCAGCCTTCCCAGAAAGAAAATGCGACTAGCCTTCTCACTCTCGTTCTCCAGCATTCCCAGAAGGAAAGGACGACTAGCTTTCTCACTTTTGTTCTCCAGCATTCCCAGAAAGAAAAGGCGACTAGCCTTCTCACTTTTGTTCTCAGAAGGAAAAGGCGACTAGCTTTCTCACTTTGGTTCTCAGAAGGGAAAAAGACTTAGTTTTTCTGAGAGGTGGTCTGTCACCCTCGGAGTTCTCTCTCTCTCTCTCTCTCTCTCCATCATTGTAACGAGCAGCGGCCTGTCGCGCTCGAGTTCTAGCGTCCAAATTGTACCCCCCCCCCCCCAGAAGATAGTGAAGTTTGATCGGCACAGCTCCGACCGCGTGGTTTTTTACCCTTTCCGGGTTTTCCACGTTAAAAAGTCTCAGCGTACTCAACAAATCTCTAATTGACTGTTTGCGCGCTTAGTTCGCTCACGAGCTAAGGTGGTTCAAGTGGACCGGTCTACCAAGAGCCCTAAGCGTTCCGCAACACTCTTACTGTTATGTGTTTAGTGATTATATTTAAGCTTGCAATTCTGAAATTGCAAGATTTCTTGTTCTAAATTCTTTTTAAGCATCATAGTGCAGTTGATTTGTTGCACTTTGCTTTCACATATACATGTAGAGGAGGTTGATGTGGGTTTCATTTACTTTTTCAGATTAAAGCATGTTGGGTGAGAAATTTGAATATTTTCTCCTTCAATTGTAAATCAAATATTTCATTATACTCATTTGTTTGGTTGAAATATAGGAACATGGTAGGAGGGTGTCAGGGTGGTGACATATTTGATGGAGAAATGCATTACCAACAAATCTACATTAAAAGATTCTAAAAGTCATTTGATTTTTTGTGTGCATAACCTACATATCTACAATAAAAGGTTTATGAACTTGTCAATCTTTCTAGTTGTCCTTTTTAGTATTTGCAGGGTTTTGATGAAGTGGATATATCACAGTTACTAAATATGATATAAAATGTAGTCCATTTTGGTGTTTCATTGTTGTAGTCCATTTTGATGTTTAAATATTTTTTGTCAGTATAATATCTTATGTATGTTCGTCGTTAGAGTGATATCTATTTTAGTATCTTATGTTGAAGTGGACAAAATGACAAAATTTGAATTTTCGATTTTATTTGTTGTTAACAATATCGGTTTGTCGTTAACAGATTTGTTTGGACTGAGTAATTTCCAAAAAAATATGGTTTGTAGTTAACAATTGTGTGCGATTAGCCATTTCTGATTTGTCATTTATAATTCCGTTGTTTTTTTGTTGAGGGCGGTGATAACCATTCTCCCTCATGTCAAACATATATTTTGTAACGACGACATTTTTGTCTAAAGTCACATCTCGCATCTCAGACGGAAAGAACATTTTTAATTGTTCAGTGTCGACCTCATCCTTGTCATCTTAAGTAGTCAAAGTATCTTTTATTATTATTACTATTATTTCATTAATCTAATCAATTATTTGGAATCTCGTTAGACTAATTAATAATACGGCTCAATCATGAATCTTTCACTAAGGATCATGTTACAGCTAAAACTATAATTAATAATTTAATATAATGCCTGCTCATTAACACAGGCTAAAAACTCAAAAAAAAAATATTTATTCTATTTAGTATTATTCTATTTATATATGTTTAGTGTTCATAGAAATTGATGGGCAAGAAACAATATTATATAAAAATTAATTTATCATATAAAATAATTGTGAAATGTGCTGTAATTATTGAGAATATATTCCTGCATAAAAAAATCACCGATTTTCCTCAAATAAGATGTACATCGGGACTAGAAATCAATTCTTTTTTTGCAGATACACTAAAGCTGTGTTTGGGGCGAAGGCGGCGGTCATGAATACGATGGTTACTGTCATTTGTGAACGTCCTACATCACATAAGAAACTTCATCCACTTTTATGTTCAAAACTAATTTTATTTTCTTAGACAGACGAGTGTTGTCATCCTCTCATATTGCAAAGCATGGCCTTTAGTCATATCGTTATTTTATTTTATTTATTTATTTGGGGCCTCCCGTGGCCTCCCGTCGATACTAGAGTTGTCACGGTTCCGGTTCTGGTTCTACTAAAATCATGAACTGAACCGTTAAGGTAAGGGTTCTTCAAATTAGAAACAAAATCGTATTTGGTTTGACCAGTTCCGGTTCTGGTTCTTTCCAGCATAATTTTTGGAACCGTCGTGTTAATGGTTCCGGTTCCGCAAGAACCAAAATCAAACCGGTCACTAACAGTTCGGTCCGGTTCCAATCGGTTCCAACTAGAACCAAAACAAAATCTGGCGAAATGAATGTGGGAGGTCAAAAATAAAAAATCGGAGGGGAAAAGTATACCCGTTCAGTTTTTTTATGCAAGAGGAATTTCGAAGTCTGAAGCCCGGACGCAGGAATTTCACGTTAGAATTAGATCGTGTAATGTTGATGCAATGTTCATGTTGCTGAAGATCACGACTCACCATAAGATAAAGAACTTTGAATTGTTGCTATTGAAATCTCATTTTACAATTAAAAATTTGTTTGAAGAATATATTAGTTAATTCAACTTAACTAATTTATCAGCTACCATTAGATTTGTCTTTAATGATTACTATTAAATATTAGTTATATATCCTCTATATTTTTAAAATAAATATTTTAGAAAAACATGTGAGTAAAATTAAAAATACATTATGTGACTGTATAAAAATCGAATGTACACCGCAAAAACTGACTCCAAATCGCACCAATGTCAAACCACAACACGGTTTTGGTGCGGTGCGATTTTGTTCAGTCCAAAACCAACCTCTTTTGTTGCGATTGCGGTTTGGGTTCAAACCACACCAGTTTCACTCATAATAGTAATTATAGATATTATATATATATTATTAAAAATAATAATAATAATACTAAATGTGCTGCGGTTCG
Source organism: Dactylorhiza incarnata (assembly GCA_033032865.1). Lineage (NCBI taxonomy): Eukaryota > Viridiplantae > Streptophyta > Magnoliopsida > Asparagales > Orchidaceae > Dactylorhiza > Dactylorhiza incarnata. The sequence continues at coordinate 2,699,404 of JAWHQI010000056.1, forward strand.
GTTCTGCTTCAGTCTGACTCGGAATGGTTCTAAAAATCTTGAAACCGCTTTAGACTTGCATATTGCGGTTCCGGTTTCGGTCTGGATAATAAAATATAAGAATCACACCCTGACCAATGTTGTTCACAGTTCCAAAATTCAAAGGAACCCAAATTATTCGTGAACGGTTCAGTCCGGTTATTTGCGGTTCTGATTCGGTTTACGATTTTCGATTTTAAGTGAAAGCTTTAGTCAATACTGATCTGAAAATTCCTATTATTATTTTTACTAGGCAGTGTAATTACAAAGAAGTAGAAAGGGTAATGTTGGGAAAAAAACGGTATATCACGACGGTGAAGGTAGTGAACATGTTGGTTTAAATCGTCGTTCGTAAAACTATTTTTATTTTCTTGGTGGTGGCCGTAATCGTTGTCATCCAAAACATATATTCTATGACGGTGGCATTTTTGTCCATATTCCCCGGGGCAAAAATGCCGACAAACGGAACCTTAAATTGAGGTAATAATAATCACAAAACTTTGAATATAATCAAACGTGCATTAAGCTAATACAAACACGACCACGAACTTGAATTTTCTGTAGTTCAAGTCAACTAACTATGCCTCGAAGTCATTGGTGGACTCGAGTATTTTTTTTCTTTGTATGGAGAGTTGAAGAGTGTTGGATTTGTGACACCGCACTAATTCGTGTGCTCGGATCGTTGAGATCATGCCACCTCATCGATCCATGGGAGACCATTATTTCCTATTGAGAGGGGTCCTATTATAGGAATATTAATTAGGGGGATTCTAAATCTCCTTATTTAGCCGGGTGGCCTTCCTATTTGGCCGAGCCTAATTATGACACTCCCCTAATTAAATTGATATCTCTTTTAATGGGGTTGATATCTTCTGCCTATATATATGAGGATTGCCCCATCCGATTTATGATACGCCAAGCAAATTCCGCAGGAGGAAGGAGGCAGTTGAGAGAGGTGAGCGGCAGCAGCGGCGCCAGTAGCTCGGCGGCAAGGAGGCGGCGGCTCTGTCCAGCGGCGACAGGCGGCCTCAGGCCAAGGGAGCTTTTCGGGCTGTTTCAGGTGGAAGCAGCGGGCGGCGGCAGCGGTGGCTCCAGGAGTTCTTCAACAGCGGCGGAGGCCCTCAGTGTGATCCAGGCCGGCGACAGCCGCGGAACTTTGTTCCGGTGAGAGCGGCGGCAGCAGGGCGGTGGTCCAGGAGTGCGGAAGCAGCGGCGGCGGGTCTTGGGCCCGGTGGCAGTGCGAGACATCGCTCGGCGATATCGGTATCACTCGCGATAGCTACCAGTGTAGTTTGGGGGCAAATTCTATTGGACGCACCACGTTATATCTTTTGTCTCACTATTGTATCTTGTAACTCTCATATTTATAGTGGATCTTTCGGCGCGCTCTCCCCGTGGAGTAGGAGTCCCATACTCCGAACCACGTAATCTTTTGTGTCGTCTGTGTATGCTAGAATCTCGTTCCGTATTTTATTTTGCGCGATACTGGTTCTTGCTCATCCGTGAAATTCCGTTGCGCTACCGCGACTTAACTCGATCCGATTTCACAACAGAAGAGTAATAGTTTTTTTCTCCAAAAAAAAAAAATTTAATCAACAAATAACCATTCTACACAAACACTTTTAATGATTTTTTTTATATAATATGTTTAAATTTAGAAAAAAAATGTCTACAATTTTAAATTATTGAATACTTTTGTATAAAAATAAATAAAATTTCAAAATTTGGCTAAATTATATACAATGAAGAATCAAACCTAAGACTTTTCAATACTAACTTTGTAAAAAAACTGTTATAATAGCCACAAGGCCCAACACTTTAACCTTTTTTTTTATTCAATATATTTTTTTTATTTCTTTGCGCAACTCTTTATCTGTGTATCATTGCTAAGAGATATATCCTCGATTTTCCGAGCTCCCCCTTAGATTGCAAAAAAAATTCTGTTCGGAGTCCGGACTCCGGGTGATCTCTGGAGATCATTTTTGATCTCCCGGAGATTATTTTAATCTGATATCAAAATATGAGTTTTTGGAGATCAAAATATGAGTTTTTGGAGATCAAAATATGATTTTCTGATAATCTGTTGGACTATTTTTTATCTCCTAAAATAGCTTTATATCTCTATCTTCGACCCACGCGCAAAAGATGTATGGCAGACGTCCTATTTTTATTGATCCCGGACGAAAAATTTGGAAACGAGCTCCAAACGAAAAAATCTGTCATTTTTTTTGGAAAAGTGCATACATCATGAAATTAAAAACAAAAAAGAAAAACAAAACTACAGCATGTCATCTAAGTCTGCACGAACAAGCTCGGCAAACTCGGTCTGAGTGCTATCAACATCTAGTCATACAAAGTTTTCTCGTATGGCAAAACGAGCACAGAAGTCAGCAACTATGTTGGCCTCACGACCAATATGTTGGAATCGGAGCTGCAGAAAAGAGAAGTCCTCTTCACCATCCACCGTCACGGTCCAGTCGCCTCATCGCAACCCAGCAGCACAACTGTCCATAAGGGTCAAACAGTCGCCCTCCACAATAGCCCCGCGCACCCTATATAAAGATGGCTGGATAAGATCCTTGAGAGCCAAGACGGCCGCCAGCTCCACTCCCCCAGGATCCCAGTGCAAAAACGAGGACCCAGCAGCAAAGATGAGAGCACCCCGGTCATCGCGGGCCACCATCCCAAGCCCAGCAAGCCCGGACGAGGAGAGAGAACCATCCACATTGAACTTTATCCATCCATGGGGTGGGGGGGGGGGCACCAAAAGAGTGGTGTCGACAGCCAGTGAGGCTGGGTGGTACCCCAGTGCCCCTGGAGTGGTAGAGTTCGCATAATGGAGAGGTTCTCAACAATGGTCGCCGCCATGACAGTGAAGGACGCCACTTCGCCACTGTGGACCTTGGCGTTGCGGACACGCCAGGCTTGGTACACCGCACAGCAAAAGACCCTCGCTGTACCGAGCGCGCCGGCAGAGGCAGAGGAGAGATGCTCCCGCGCAGTCTCCCAACTGGAGTAGGAGGGCATACTGTATCCCCAACGCAGAAGAGCGGCCTGAATGGCTGACAGACAGCAGCAGTCCGAGACCAGATGGTCCCGGGTTTCCTCAGACGTGCAACCCCAAGGACATCCCCGCTCAGCAGTAAGACCCCGACGGACAAACCATGCCCGGGTGAGTGAGCATTTGAGCTTCATCTCATGTCTTCGTCTGCGAGCACTCACTTTGTTTTAAGAGACAGATCATTAAGTAAAAAATGTTTGTTAAACTAGTCGCAACTTCCACATTTTATTTTCTTTATTTAAGTACTAAACTTATCTTTCTTTTCTCTCGTGATCTCTCATCTTCTAGATCGACCAGCACTGACGCTAAGATTCTATTTGGGATGATGGCGGCTGTGAGAAAAGTTATATTCCCACCGCCACCGCTGTTTGGGAGTTGTTTGGTTTTCAGGTGAGGTGTGAAACGTGTTACTGCTAAAAAGGTATTTTCGAGACGCTTTTTGAAAGCAATGAAACCTCCCATTTTTTACCGCTAAAAGGAATGCATACTACAGCTTCGTTTGACACAACGGTAGCGGTCGTGTACGTGGTGGTGGTCATAACAAATTCCCAAAATAGTTGAGAGGAGAATCGTCAATTCTTCTTCATAGATGGATTGTAGACATGTGCAAAATAAGAAGTACGAAGACGAATACCTAGTACAGTCGATAAGGCAATCACTGTGACCAAGTTCCTCGGCGAGTTCAACTTGGAGGAATACATGGCCTGCCACAATAATGGCAGTGAAGCAGCACTTCACTTAAGGAATAACGTGCCCCGTCAAAGTGGTTAGAAGAAATGAAGAAGCTTTCCTCCTGCTTCATATGCAAGGGACCCCGGCCACCACATGAAAAATTGTCTATAGCTTGGATCCTTGACAGCTATGATGACAAGTGATAAGGAGACAAGTGGGGATGAACAAAAGCCAGTGGAAATGACAAGACTAAGCATAATGCAACGCCTTAGTACAATGGCTATTGTGCAAGGTTATGGCAGAACAAGGAGTCACTATGATGGCCACCCCTTGCAATTCTTCTGTTGTAAGGGATAACACAGTCAACGATTGCTCCCGCCTTGGAGAAGGTAAGAATTATTGGTGATCGAGCAGGACTCAACACTAAGATGGGAGGTCCTAGCCATACCAACAACTGAACAAAGATCATCCATCAAGTCAAGGACATATGATGTCCGATATAGAAATCATGGGCACAAAGATGAGTGACTTGAATGACACAGGTGCGACTGATTCCTTCATGTCCAAGATTGTTGCTGAGAGGATACTAATAATAATTGGGACAATCGGATTCATGTTCGCAAATACACATGTAGTCTCTCCTAGCACAGAATGTAGATGTGCATCTTGGAGGATGGAAGGGCAAGGTGCTGATTGAGGTCATTCCCTTTGAAGAGTGTGGCATTATTATTGAGATGAATTTTTTAATTGCTTCCAAGGTTTCTCATATGTCACGCATTTGTAATACATTTATTGATGACCCAACTATTTTCTCAGTAACAACAAGGAGAGCACACGAGCAAGAAAGAAAAAACTTGTTTCCACAATGTGAACAATGGAGGGCGGCATTGTGCGGAACAAGTAGAAAATCGCATAATGCTCCGAGGACGACATTGCATGAACTTGGTGGGGAAGAATGTCAAAGATTTGGAGATTTGACTCATCTCTTCGTGACTAATTCTAAACATCATAGTTAATTTTCATGTCTCTAGAAGAGTCTAGCAATATGTAAATAATTCTAAATTAGTGTTGAGTCTTTTAGAATAGTACCGTAGACATGTATATATTTGCATGGTTATTTTTAGAGTCGTCTAAAATATTATTGAAGAATATAAAAGATGCAAGAATTGGAGAAGTGTGGAGAGATCCATATGTGAAAAAGTCTAGATATTTCCTGGCTTTGGAGGGAAAAGAGAGGAGACCTATAAAGGGGAAGATATCTCCTCAGTTTCATCATTCGCGATTTAGAGCTTGTTTTAGGAGTGAATCTACATTTGTGAGAGTTGAGTGCGCTTGTTGTTGTTAAATATTGTTGTATGTCTTGATCTTTGTATGTCATGTCAATTATCTTAGTAACTGTCTTATAACTTTATTCAAAAGTATAATTAAAATTAGTCTCTTCATTCTACTGTATTGTTGAAGTAAAGCTAAATACTTGGTTAGCACATATATATATATATAAAAATAGCCAATTGTCACACACATCTTATATTGAATTTTGTGGGCGTTACATGTGATTGTGTAAAAATATATTAGTAAAACAACAATGATGATTTGAACTTTCTTGACAAATTTTTAACCTCAAATTTTATATTCTGAGATCCGAGCATTCAAACCCACCGAAACCTGATTGCATTTATATTAATATGACGATATTTTGGCTTAAAATATATTTTTTACAGATACTAAATATATCTTTTTTATTTATAAAAAAATAACTATTCAAATATTTCCTATATGCCTTTTTCATATAACAAATTTGCCACGGCCTTCGTACTACCTTCACATTTGCGAAAATGGCACTGCATTTCTCCCGCCGAACCACCCCGCGCCTTTAATTCCTACTAATAAAGCAGAGAGAACGAAGCAAATCATAGATGCAATCGAAATGGGAAGAGAAAGATGTCACTTCTTCCTCCTCGTACTATACTCTCTCGTCTTCTTCCTCCCTTCCGGCGCCGATGGCTCCGGACCATCCCACGGCTACAACTGCTCCTCCGACCGCAGCCTCTACCCTTGCAAATCCTACGCCTCCTATCTCGCCGGTGCCAACCCCTCCCTCCTCGACCTCGCCTCCATCGGAGACCTCTTTGGCGTCAGCCGCCTCATGATCGCCCGCGCCAGCAACCTCTCCTCCACCGCAGCCGTCCTCTTCCCCGGCCAACCACTCCTCATTCCACTCTCCTGCTCCTGCATCTCCAACCGTTCCTACTCGCCGGTGGACTTCCAGATTCTCGCCGGAGATACCTTCTTCGAAGTCTCCACCATCAGGTTCGGCAATCTCACCACCTTCCGTGCCGTGCAGGACGTCAATCCATCCCTGGTCCCCATCAATCTCACCATCGGGGTCATGGTCACATTTCCCCTCTTTTGCCAGTGTCCGAAGAACCGATCGCAAACCATCATCACCTACCCGCTCCAACCATCAGATTCCTACGCATCAGTCGCCTCCAGATTTGGATCCGATCTCCAAACCCTAATCGATCTCAACGGCCGGGAGGGATCGGTTTTCAAACCGTACTCCACGATTCTGGTCCCTATCTCCCAGATCCCCCCTCCCTCCATGCCGGTGAGCACATCCGATATCCCGCCGCCGCCGCCTTTGTCCGCACATGAACGCAGCGGAAGGGCGGTGGTGGGTTTGGCGATAGCTTTGGGAGTATTGGGATTGCTTTGGGTGCTGCTGCTCCTACAAATCAGCCGGTTGACGCAGCGCTGCTGTAGGGTTAGAAAAATCGACGAGGAACAGAGAACAAATTCCAAAGGGCAGAAATGGGGGAAGAAGGTTATAAAAGAGGCGTCGAAGGAACAGAAAGTGACGATGGATGTTTCCGAGTGGCTGGACAAGTATAAGCTGTACCAGATCGATGAGCTCCGGGAGGCCACCGCGGATTTCGACCAGAGCTGCTTGATTCGGGGATCGGTTTACAGAGGAGAGATCAATGGGGAGATCTATGCTGTCAAGCAGATGAAGTGGAACGCCATCGATGAGCTGAAGATCTTGCAGAAGGTTAGTCGCTTTTCAGTCTTCGTTTTGAATTTTTTTTTAATATATATAATTTGAATTTACTGTAATGAGATTCGAGCACGAAAGACAATCAATATCGTTGCGGGATTTAAGTAATCATTTAACGAACAAATTATATTTTTATCCCCTCTTTCTTAAAATTTATTATGTTGTGCATGCACTATTTGTTCTTTTTGCTTATTCTTTGCCATTGCAGACTTACAGTTCATTGCACACCAATATCAATTTATTCAAAATTTACAAAGATGTTGATAAAATCAACTAATAGTTGATACACAAACTATAGGTTTAAGAGGCATTTAATCAAGGGTGATTATATTTGCAGACCCAAATCGATATTTTCAACCCTTCGATATTTGTATAACCATATAATTGATATTTGCAGTCTCATTCGATATTTGCACCCCCGACATCTCCTTCGCTGTGTGTTTCTCAAACCCTAACCCCTATTCCCTACTTCCGATTTTTCACAGCGGGCAAGCAGTGTCGCCGGTCTACTCCGCACACTGCGCTTTCCGCCTCTTCGACACATCCTCCGCCAGGCGATGCCTTAGCCGCAAATGAATTATGTTCTGAGGCGACTCCAACCACATGGACACCACCCGCAACCTCCTCAACTTCTTCTTAGGCCACACCGACATCGACGCCGTCCCTCGCTGCCAACCCGAACACCGCGTCTGAGATCCTCCAAATCTCCGTCATCTTAAACGGCCACTGTAACGACAATCTCAAATATCTCGGCATCGCCTCCGGACCATGCGACCTTCCGTGACCTCATTTGAATTGTTTTTAGCCGTCGTCCTCACTCCGGCCTCCATGACGGAACCTACTGGAAAAGCGTCTGCCACTTCGCCGTGGGGGCGGTGGGTGGTGGAGGCGATGTCAGTGCTGGGAGAAGGATATGGGTGGAAGCGAAATAGGGAGGGAATCAGGCAGGAGAAAAGGGGGCTGCAAGTAGATGTAAGTTTTTTTTAAAGTTATTAGGTATTATAATTAGATATTAGGTATTATTAGTTATTAGGTTTTATTAGTTATCCGGACCATGTTATTAGGTATTATTAGTTATTAGGTTTTATTGCGCTTCACTAATGCTCTGGATGCTGAATGAAGGAAGCATGGTTATGTGCACATAAATCAAAATGGATTCTTGGGTCTGCCCTCTCTGATGTCTTTGGCTTTGATTTGAGGGCATGATTCCGCGGCAAACGCGACGGTATATGGGGCCACTATTTCAGTGGTACTCTGTGAGCAGCCACTTTGTGCATTTATTGTCAAAGGTTAGGTCTTTCTCCTCTGAGAGAAGCCACTTTGTGCATAGTGCCAAAGGTTAGGTCTGTTTCCAATCTTCCCCCGCCCATACCCCCAATGATTGGGGACTATATGGGTTATGTTGTTGCTGTTGTTGTTGTATTAGGTATTATAATTAGACTATATTTGGGGCTGCATATATCTCTTTGAGGCCTGCAGATATAAGCACCCTTAATCAAACACCTAAAGGAGGTAATATAGATCTTATTGATCAAAATATCTACACAACTAAATTATATGGAAACAATAAATCACCTGGGCATATGATGCTATGTTGTTGCAAAAAAAAAAATCTACGGGCAGAAGATGATCTTCTCACGGCACAAAAATTAGATTTCATTCAAAATATTTTGGGCAGAATTCATATGCTAGATTGAGGGGAAATAATCTATATATAGAATCAAAGTGGTGCAATGGAATTATATATTTAGATTTTTAGGCAGTATATAACATATTCAAATCTGTGCAAAAGATCTATATACAGATTCAAATCCTAGTGGAAGGGATTACCTCGCCAGAATTTAGGCCGGAAGTGGGAGGCTTAGAACCCAGACGCTGCCATTGGAGCGCCGACGGTCGTGGTAGCTTGCTGTCAATGGGAGGACGCGCGATCGCCGGCGCAAGCTGTTCGTCGAAGGGAGGCGGGTCGAGATTTGAAGAAGGACGATCGTGGTGGCTCGTTGTCGACAGGAGAAGGGACGATCGTGGTGGCTCGCTGTCGACGGGAGGATGTGCGATCGTTTGACTCAATGTCGACGGAGGGATGCGCATTAGATTGGTTTGCCCCTATCCGGCTTTAGATTTATTTTTAGGTAATTTTTTAGAATTTTTAATTAATAAAATGGTCTTCACATATCCAAAATGAGTTTGCAGATAACAATCACCTAAATTTTCTTCTTTAAAAGTTAATCCCCGTATTAAGCGTCGAGTGGACATGAGATATTGTGTCGTAAGCATCGTGCGTTTGGGCAGTTAGTCCCACTCGAATCAAAGGGTGACAATGAACCCATTTGGGCAGTTAGTCCCACTCGAGTCAAATGGTGACAATGAACCCAACAACGACTTGGGGTCCTACATTTTTAGGGCATCGTGTAACTATATAATAAGGGCAGGCATGTGTAACACCTTAATACTATAATCTCCCAAGTTCTCAGACAAAGTTTTCTATGCGTTGAGTGCATATGGAGCATGGTGCGCGGACGATAAATTTTTTTTTGGGAAAAAAATGAATTTGTCTGTTAATTTTTTTATTTTTAAAGAAATAATTACCAGAATATAAATCCATGTATTTTTACAGTCATTTTAATTACTCGTAATGTGTGAAAATACAGTTGTAGAAAATGTGTATTTTTAAACTATTTTACAAATGTATTTTTGAGGCAACTATATATGAGATTACAACTATATATGAGATTACAACTGTATTTTTGCAAGAAAATACAGTTGCGCAGGATGCTCATTATGTGTTAAGCGCCCAAAAAATTCTCCCCTTGACTTGGGGTCCGATTTCCAAGCAGGTTTATTGAAGGAAGAATAAATGGCCTGATTGTAAATATACAGAAAGCCGAGGATTTTTGGTAAATGCGAGGTATTATATTTTTCTCGAGTATTCGATCTTTGTTAAATGTCACGTAAACGTTTTGGACTGCTCTTGTATGGGCAATTTCGTAAATATTGCAATTCTGACCAAGATATTAGCAGTATTTCCAGCGCGCGTCAATGCGTATTTTCTGCAGATGTGAGCACGACAAATATTGCCAAATCTAATAAAGTCATGGTCGATCGGATTTGATAATTACGTTTGGAATCCACTAACAAAATTCTTTCGTCACCGATGAGGCAATAATGATTTATTTAATCACAAATCATTTTCTGCAACACAGTTTTAGCTATCCTCACATTTTTTTGTTAAGGGCAAATCAATATTATTTATTTATTTACAGTAAATTTATTAAAATATTTGACATAATAGTGAGCAAATACTAGCCCATCTTTGAGACTAAATATATTATTTATTGTATTTATTATTTTCTCACGGGGGTTTTCTTGAAATTTAATTTGGCCCGGTTTCGATTTGAGTTTGAGTAATTTGGGCTCGGCTTGAAATCAACTTTTGAGTCGAACTTGGCTCAAAATTGAAATCGCGGTTCGACTCGAAATGACTCGATTCTGAGCTGGCTTGAAATCGAATCCAGCCTGCTTGAAATAGTGCAAATTTTTTTCTTTATTCATAGTTGCCACAAAATTAAATTAAACAATCTCTAAATTTTAGCAAATGAAATAATTAAAGACTTTACTATTTTTATTTAAATTTAAAATTTTAGTGTTTTTAATTTTAAAATAATAATATAATAGTAAATACATAGTATTTTTAATCAATCTTAACTGATTCGAATCATATTTCGAGCAATTCACGGCAGCTTCGAAATCGACTCGAAATGTGATTCGAGTCACATTGAATGAATAAATTATAATAGATTTTGATTAGACTCAATATTCGAGCAATTTTCGAGTGACTTTTGAGTTTTGAATAATATGCCCAGCTTTAAATTACTTAAGAAAATAAACAGTGGAAATGCGCATCTCTAAGTGAAAAAATAATTAGAAAATTACACTGATTTGGAAAGAAAAAAAAAAAGAGGGAGATTCACGATTTGCCACTAACAATTCCCTAAAAATTTAATTTGCGAGCAGGTAAACCACACGAATCTAGTAAAACTGGAAGGCTTCTGCATCGATGCGGAACCTCGCATCTGCTACCTGGTGTACGAATACGTCCCCAACGGCTCCCTCCACTCGTGGCTCCACGACCCCTCCCGCTCCGGCAGGCTGGAGTGGCGCCACCGCCTCCGCATCGCCGTCGACCTCGCCAACGGCCTCCAATACATCCACGAGCACACCTGGCCCCGCGTCGTCCACAAGGACATCAAGAGCAGCAACGTCCTCCTCGACGCCCGCCTCCGCGCCAAGATTGCCAACTTCTGCCTCGCCCGCACCGGCCACAACGCCGTCACCACCCACATCGTCGGCACGCAGGGCTACGTCGCGCCGGAGTACGTCGCCGAGGGCCAGGTCACGACCAAGATGGACGTGTTCGCGTACGGCGTCGTGCTTCTAGAGCTGGCGACGGGGCGGGAGGCGGTGTCGGTGGAAGAGGGCCGGGCCCTTTGGGCGGAGGCGGAGGAGAGGCTGTATGCCGACGGGGCGGTGAAGGCCGGGACGGTGGTCGGGTGGATGGACGGGGCGCTGGAGGAGCAGTCGGCGGCGGTGGAGGGTGTGGTGGCGGTTATGAATATTGCGAGGGCGTGCTTGCAGAGGGATCCGGGGAGGAGGCCGAGCATGGTGGATGTGGTTTATGCGTTGGCGAAGGCGGACGAGGCTTCTGACTATTCAGGTGAAGGGATGAGTGTTGTCGGCGCCGGCAGTGCCGTCATTGCCAGGTGAATTTTACCACTTTATTTGTTTTATTATGTTATGAACTCCATCATTTGTTTGGCTGTAGATTTTAATATAAATGATTGTAGTCTGATAAAGTATATGTTTATATAAATTTTAATTAGGAAATATATTTTTAGTGCTGTGGTGTATATATTGGTGCAATAAAGATATTCAAAAATACCCTCAAACCCTCTTATTTTTGTGTTAAGGTTCCAATGTTTCAGTTTCCGCGGCTGCCTCTTTTCTTATGCCCTTACCACGACGTCAACACGGGAGATTTTTGTATAGGGGTTCAGGACGTCAAAATGCACCATTTTATAGCAGTCCCTCGGTAGCACAGTAAAGTCTCACTGACTGCTGCATTTGTATTTGTCCCGAACTGTCTGAACCGTGTACAAAAATTTCGGATGACACGGCCTCTTTTTCTTGAGCATTTGAAGCTTCTATAATATAAGAACACTACGTGAAAATTGACAATTTGTAGTGGAAGAGTTTACATCCATCCATACACTTAGAAGCATCGGTATCAAAAATTAATAATTAAAGGTATCATTGATCAGTATTGATGAGAATAAAGTAAAATAAATAAATAAATAAATAAAATATACTAACAATGACATCAGCCATCGTTCACCTAGCCTAGATTCCAAAATGAAGATACTAATATCTTAAATTTGTAACCACATACTAAGAATATGAGTTTATAATGTGATTACATCATAACCCTAAAGTCCTATAGTAATAAGAATATAAACATAATAATACAATATGATTAATGTATGGTTAAACATCATTTTCCCAACTCTTTACACATCTATGATTATTGTAAGAGGAATAATTGAACCATAATTTAATTCTTAGTCAAAGAATCATACATGTTAATTTTATGTCAATATAATATTAAATTTCTAACAACTCTCACAAGTGCAATCTTCATTTGTGTCTGTCTAACGAGAAAACCTAATCATGATGTATAAGGAACTTAACCAAAATGCACAAAAACTTTCATAAGCATTATTCTGGATCCCTCAATCTTCATCCCAGGGATGATATTAATATTGGCCAAAAATGGCCATCCATATCCACTCTTGTTGCGATTCGATCAATTTTCTTTCGGTTCGGTCAATTAGATTCGTCTTACCTGAGTCAACCGAATATGCACACAGTCAAATTAAAATTGATATTCGAGTTTTTACATGAAAAACCCAGAAATGAAAAAAATCACAAAGTCTGACCTATTTCATCAAGATCCACTGACAATATCGTCAGAGTACGCAGCTGTTTTAGCGAGGGTGGTAGGTCATCGCTCGTTTTACAATGTAGCAAAGAGTCTTCTGATTATTGTACGTGTCAGAGACACACTTTAGAGAGTTGCGGGTAGGGTTGTGTACAGGATAGCGGAGCGCAAGAGCACGCATTGAATAGAGGAGAGCGAGCGCACGCACTGAATAATAGAAAGAGAGAGAGAGAGAGAGAGAGAGAGAGAGAGAGAGAGAGAGAGAGAGAGAGAGAGAGAGCACACTGAATAGCGAAGAGAGAGCACACACATTGGGAGCAGAGCGCCTTCTGAAAGGCGAGGCGCTTTCCGAAGAGCGGAGGGTGGTCCGAAGAGCGGAACAACTTCTAGAGTTCAGAGTGCATTCCGAAGAGCGGAGCGCGGTTCGGAGAGCAGAGCTCCTTCTGGAGACCGGAGTGCGAGGTTTTACACCGGAGGTAGGAGAGCCTTTTGGTGACCACAGTGCAGGGACGCGCACTGGAGAACGATGCATTCATTGGAGAAAACTAGAGAGCGTGGCGTGGGGGCGTGCATTGGAGAAAGATGTGTTCACCAGAGCAACCTAGAGAGTGGAGCGCGAGGGTGCATACTGGAGAGCAACGCGTTCACCAGAGCAAGCTAGAGAGGGACGCGCACTGAAGAACGTTGCGTTTACCGGAGCAAATTGGAGAGCGGATTAGAGAACTATGTGTTCACTAGAGCGAATTGCAGAGTGGAGTGTGCATCAGAGAGTTGTGCTTATGTGCGCGTTGTGGACAGCGACGCACAAGAATGCTAATAGGATCAGAGGTTTTTCGGCGTCGCAATGCGAGAGCGTAAGATACGTACTCTTCATCCAATTACTGGCCTCTTCCAATGAAAGAGTCAGTGTGCCCTTATTTTAGATTTCCAGATAGGCGTACAATGAATTTCGCCGTTTTAAATATTTGGTGGACAAATATAAACGCTCGGTTTATGTCCATCGGATCACCCAATTTAACGGGCGGACAACGGGAGGATCTGAGCAACCTAGTTAGGTTCACCGGAGCAGCGACATGCGCCGCTTCGCCGGAAAAATAAAATTGCTCAGAACTTGATGAAAATTTTAGGGAATCTTCTTCTCGTCACCACGAGTCCACCGGTGGCGATGATTACTCGAACAGAGGTCTGGACCTCTGACAATCACCAACAAAAGTGATGTTTGGGTGAAATGGCCGTCCCGCCAAAACTTCACCAAAATTTTCGATTGAATAACCTATCTTGTAGCCTTATCCAAGAGCAATATGGACTAGTTTTGAGCATAAAATGCATGAATTTTTTTAGGTGAGGTTGGGCGTTCACGATCATGACCATCACTTTCACGACCGCCGCCACCGCGTCAAACGAAGCCTATGACTCTGTAAGGTTTCCTTCACGATTCAAGACAAAACTTAGCAAAATATGTTAACAAAAGAAGAGTCAGAGATGAGAGAAAGGACGGTTTGCACGTTCAAATCATGTTCTATAGCTTCTAGTCAACCGAAGGCAAAGAACGGAGAGCCCGCCCTAAGCTCATATGGGGATCTATACGTCCTTAACATTTTTGTGCCTCTCTTCAGCATTTCATAAAATTTTTTACAAAAAAAAAGTAATAATCAACGCTTCTAATTCAACCCCATACGCACGGCATTTGACAACTTTTTGGTCTCTTATTTGAATTCATGACTCCTGAGAATCATAAATATGAATTCTCATTTTCTTACTTGTCCACAACGGCTTCTCGTGCTTTTCCACTCTTCTTCCGAGACAATAAAGTCTTCAAATTTCTCTGCAATAATCTATTAAATAATGTATATGCAAGATTAATGTTGAATGTTGAAGATTAATATTATAGGCTACTATTAGTATAATACCCTTTAATACTAGTATTATGGTAGTATATATAGTAATATATATAGGGTTAATTACCGGGACCTCCCCTAAGAGTATGCATAATTACAGGTTGCACCCCTCTATATTTGGAAATTATATTTACCTTCCCTCTAAGTTTCCCCAGATTACAAAAATGCTCCTTCCATTAGAAATATGGATGGAAAATGATAAAATTAGTAAATTTATTTTATGATATTCCAATTTTACCATTTGTAATGACTCTACATTTTACCCTTTCCAATTTGACTATATATATATTATTAGATGATAGGAATATCTATATTTTATATAAATGTTGATGATCTTTGTTGTCCGATCAAAGTCTATTTGGTCCATCATTTGAAGCGAATTCAAATCTTAATTCGGATCCAAAATTGAATCCAAAATTTCAGGACCAATCTGAATTCAAATAATCGAACGAAGGCGAAACTGAATCTTTGCATTCCATGACAAATTTAGATTTGATTAAAGAGTTATTTGATTCGATTCTGTTTGCGAACACTCCTAGGTAATGCTCGCCTGACGGCCGTAAGAACTTGTAATTTGAGTTATTTTGTAGCAATATTACACTTTTACCATACACATAATTTACTTCATATCAAATAATTACATTGGAATGAAAAAAAAAAGTGTGAAGAGAAACAACAGGTGGTTAGCTGCGATCCAAAAACTGTTGGATCAGAGGCGAAGGTTAGTCCGTCATTGGGGAGCCTGAAGAGCATACTTGCACAATGGAACCTGAGGGGTAGGCGCGTACAATGGTGTACTAAGGTGAGTGGAAGGTTCAGAAGAGAAAAAATAAAACTTAAAAAAAATATTGTAAGCGATCTCCTCGACCCAACAGACACGCTAAAAGTTGGAGAAATCTCTTGATTTCTCTAGCGTTGATTATGAGGAGTTTTAATTTTCTAAAGAGATCTTCTCAGAATCGAGAAGTTAGTCAAGAAAGAATCCATGCAGAAGATAGCAATCCCACTATACACAACAACCTTTAGTTGTTTTCTTTATGGGATTCATTCGCCCTGCCGCTCCTCCTATTTTGCACTCTCATTCACCATCCCTTCCCTCAAACACTGAATATTTGGATTCATCCAACGCAATCCAATATTAGGCTCCGTTTGGCGCAGCCTTTTTGCTCCGGTGTGTTTGGAAAAAAACACCCACCATTACATAATACATGTTCGATAAGACAACGGTTAGGGAAAAAGCATAGTTTTTAGCATAAAAGTGGATGAAGTTTCTTAGGTGAGGACAGGCGTTCACAAATGACAGTTCATAACACCATCGGTTCACCATTCAACCATCCTCATCACTCTCTATCATGGTCAAACATGCTGCAGCCTCCGCATCCAAGTTTCATTCACTATTTTGGGTCGCACCTTTTAACAAGACGATGCGCGCTCAGCATCTAATGACTCAAATAACTCGTGCGGTGCGGTCCCATGAATAAATTTCAAGTCTCTAAACTCGCTGTATCAACTTCTCCTAACAATCTCAGCCAATCTCCTTACAAAGTGCTTCAGACTAGCTATCGTGATTCCACACTGTAGTGAGAGATACTCCGCAGCAGAAATGCTGTTCCGAGTCGAAGTTTTCGGCTGAGTTAGTTTGCACAACATAGTACTTGGCAAATCTTCCTCATAAGACTTTTCATTGATAGTAACCACCTTATTGAGGCAAGGTCTTGAAGCTTAAATGATACTTTAAAGTTGTAGATCTCTTAAAAGCATTAACATTACATTCAAAATCGATACCCCGTGTAACATTCAAGAAGATTTGTAAACTTAATGAAGATGAACATATTAGCATGGCGTTTTTGCTCAGGTGAGTTTGAACAAAAACGCCACCATCATGAAGTATATTTTTGACATGACAACGTCTATGGCTGCCACCAAGAGGAAAAAAAACTAATTTTGAACATAAAAGTGGTGAACTCAGCGTGGCGTTTTTGCAAATATTTCCTTTATATATAGTATAGATACAATGAATTGGTGAACTCATAGACTAATCATTTGACTTGATCAATCGATGATGTCAGTATGGTATTAATTAGGAAGTTTATGTACATAATATATGTG
The DNA here is from genome assembly GCA_033032865.1 of Dactylorhiza incarnata. Taxonomy (NCBI): domain Eukaryota; kingdom Viridiplantae; phylum Streptophyta; class Magnoliopsida; order Asparagales; family Orchidaceae; genus Dactylorhiza; species Dactylorhiza incarnata. The sequence goes on from JAWHQI010000056.1 coordinate 2,716,212, forward strand.
TATATATATATTTTATATACACTTTTAAGCAACAAGAGGCAAAAATCACTGAATAGTGAAGGAAAATATGTTATCAGCAGCTGTACATCAATCCTGTTGAGAATATCAGCCGGTTCTCTTTCCACCAGAACACTCTGCTTTTTAACTGCAGAAGATGAAGAAATTAACACTTCAGATTAGGATCGGCATAAAGCAAATTCGAAGTATTAAAGGTATGCTGATGGGGAGGATAAACTTGTGTGCTTCTGCTATGAATCAGAACTAAATGAAAATAAAAATGTTTGCAAAAAGGAAAGAACACAGACGTTTACATGGTTCAGAGTTTCCTACTCTATGAGTTGGTCGTAAAACATTGCCCTTTATATAAGCAAATTATAGGACTACATAACTGGAGAAAATATCAAAATACACCCCAAAAATTGGGGAAAGAATAGGGCATGTTCAGTAATCAGTAGTCTCCAACATCTCTGAGCACCAATATTCTTGCATGGTGAGCACAAATGGTGCTCTCCATTGTTCTATACTTGTCAGCAAGGGTAATAAATAAAGTCTAATACAAAACATAAAGAGAAGGTAATACTAACTCAAACACAGAAAATTGCACGTGCTCAGAGCTCACTTAAGGTCTGTTTGAGAGGGCGGTTGCATTGTCAAATAGAGCGGAGAGAAACTGTGTTGGCAAATGGAGCTGTGGGGATCCAGTGGTGAGAAATTGAGAAAGTTGTTTGATAAAATTTTGTTTGCAGAGCTATTCAGAACTAATGGCATGAAAATTGAGTTGTGGAACGTGGATGAGACCTTAGTTGGAAACACAAATGACAAAATAAACCGAGTTTTGGGGATATCCGGTGGGAAAGGAAGGCATTTTAAGGCTCAGTTTGAGAGGCTATTTTGGCTTCGATGTGACGGACTCCATTCGACACAGGAGGTTTAGGTATTGTTTGGGAAACCATTCGAGCTCCGGTGCGGCAGCGCTCCATTTACCGCCTGAATTTCAGCCTCTTCTTGAACCAGAACTTGGAGCATCATTCTCCATTCCAAAAGAAGCTTCATTTCCGCCGGACCGGAGCATAAACGCCACCGGGTTCTCAAACATAGCGTTAAACAGCAAAAAACACACTCTCGGTGGCGTTTTGTTCCCAAGAAAATCGGTCAAACAAACTGGGCCTTAATAATCTCCCGCTGATGATGATGATGAGAGCCTGTATATTTTACTTCCATGCTCTAAGGAAATGCAATTCATGAGGTTCAGCCAATAAAACAAAAAAAAAAGGAGAAGCTGGTTTAATTAATTGAACAATGATACACCGCACTACTGGTATATATCTATATCTATTCAGGTAATATGTGGTGAATGACTAGATTAGCAATAGAAAAACTGCCGGAAGAAAGTTGAATTTCTTCATCCTACCTGAAAATTCAAATGAGGATCTTATGACCTCATCATTCCATCTGTATATCTACAATGCCACCATTTCTTCCCTAGCTTAGTGCAATTTTATGGTAGTTTGAGAGGTCAACGCTGTATGCAGATACCTGCATCATCATACAGATATAGTTCAGACAACATTATAAAAAATAATTCCTTTTAAATAATGCAGAACATAGTCGGCTGCAGCAGAATTTAAAATTTTAAGATGAATGTGTGACAAAGTTACATGAACAAATTAGAAATTAGAAAGCAGAGGAAGCAGCATCTATTTAAGACAAGTAGCAGAATATAGATTTAGGTAGTTTGGACATGAGCCATAATAAGGGCGTCCCGGTGCACAAAGCATCCCCGCGCAGCGAGGGTCCGGGAAAGGGTCCCACCATAAGGGTGAAATGTAGGCAAACATTACTCGAACCCATGACCTCGAGTTTGGACATGAATGATGTGCAGTCGAAAATAGACCAATAAGAAGAACATGTAAATTACGTGTTTTAAGTATTGGAACGAAAAAAAGACGAAAGGCAATATGTATAGAAATTGTGCAGAAAGATTAGTGCAAAATAGGTTTTACTACTCCCATGAAGTAGGAGGAACAAATGGAGAAGGAAAGATCATAAATTCGCCCCCAAACAGTAAGTTTTTTCTCAATTGAGTTTAAACCAATTAACATCAATTAAATTCACTTATATATAAAAAGGTTTTGTTGACATCTACACTATTCAAAATATCCTCAATCTTCAGAATCATGGTTTCTAATATGCAGAATTACTGGCGGGAAGAATCAAACACCCTGATACATACATTTAAAATCAACACTCATAGACAGAGATATTCAGCTTTATTCTATTAGTTTCATGTTGAATTTCTACTTAGTTTCATTAAGCTTCATATATATTACCGCCACGAATTCTTGTAAAAAGCTTTCGATATGGACAATTGCCTCTTAATTTCAAACTAAAGATCAGTAAATGATGAGTACAACAATGTTTAAAGAGTGACAAACAAGACGGACATAAGTTATTCAAATCAGAGCACTGACGGAACAGAGTAAAGAGGGAAGAAAGGCTGCAATGGATTCATACCGCCTCGATATCAATTTTGTAAACAAGCTGCTTGCGCCTTTCCCGGCAGCTGGTCCGATAGGCCGCCAGCACATGCGCCATGGCCAGAGCCAGAGAGCTCAGCAGCAGAACCTCCACCGTCGGCCTCTCCTTCTCCGGAAATGACAGCAGATGCCGTTTCCCCGGAGAATCTTCAGTTCCGAACATCGCGACTGCTTTAAGAGAAACATACCCGGCCGAGGCGGCGCCGCATACTGTTGCCACGCCCAAATGCGACACCCTCCCACTCCAGCACAAATAGAAGCCTGGAATAAATTAAAAAAATAACACAAAACCTCTCAGCGACAATTCATCAAATAGTACGAGGGCGCCGCAACAGCTGCAATACATACACAGTAAAATGAGGGATCTTGCAGCAGAAAGGATCGGAAGATCGACGAGAGAGCTCCCGAAGCGGTAGCTTCTGAGCTGAGCGGCGACCTCAGAGGCAGAGAACCCCGGGCCGCCGGCGGAGGCGGAGAGGAGAACGGACGGGAGAAGAAGGTCGATGAGTACAACGAGAAGCGGCGGGGCGCAGACGAGGAGGGAGGCGAGCATGTTGGCGAGGAAGAAGAGAATCTTCGCCCATCTGCAAGCTCGGCTCCACAGTCTAGCCTTGCTCGAAATCATCGCCGCCGCGCTGTTCGAATTCGATTGGGCGGCGGAGGGAGAAAGGGGGAGTTATATGTGGAGGGGAGGAGATTGGGTGCGAATTTTCTTCTACTAAGCTTCGCCGGCGTCATCCGCGTGGAAAGCAAGGTGTTTATGGGATTCAACCGTCGTTCTAAAGTACCGGGCTTAAAGCCTTCTGACGTTTCCTACCACGTTTCCGGGTAGAAGGTTGACGGCGACCGGAGCCTGCAGAAGCTTCTGAAGGTGTCGGGGAAGAAAAGGAAGTCTATCTTCCGCCAAAATTATTGCCACGTGCTGTTCTGGCGTGTAGAAGTAAGCGAGTCACTCAGGATCCGGATCCGGATCCGAATCCTGTGGAGTTTGTGTGGGAACTTCACGATGGAGTTCAATCTAACGGCGCGAGATTCCTCAATTACATCAATTCAACGGTTACTTGAATTTATCCGCTAGAAGATAAAAAAATAAAAAGTTAAATATATATATATATATATAAAAACAAGGGACTCTAGAAATCCAACGGGCGAGAGCGCAAACTCCATCCTGGATTTTCCGCACGAACTCCAGGGAATCCGGATCCAGTCACTCAACATTCAACAGAACCATCAATTTATTTGGGAATTACTGTTCGCAGATCATATTTATTTATTCTTAATTTTTTTTACTATTTGCAGTTCTAAAGAGAGTCAAATGTATTATCCATGGATATTTTATTATTAGCAGACCAATGCAAAAAAAATGGAAAAGAAAAGATATTCATTCATGTAATTGTACAGCTAGTACTGTTGAAACCGATTTCTCGGTCTCTGGTGGAGCTCGGGGCCCTCAACGAATTGATGGGCAGCTAGCCCTTACCGGTCCCTCGGAAGAGATAGACGGATAACTCGGACAAAGAACAAGGACCCTAGTCTTAGCGAGGAGGTCCCTCCACTAACCCGGAAGATCGTTGAGCGCTTCCCCTCCCAAGCCAAAGCTAAGACTCGGGCACCTTGGAGAGCTAGAGAGCCCAAACCAAAGCGACCTAAGGAGAGAAGAAGGCTCAAAGATTCTGAACCGGTCTCTTCCAAGGTGCCCTTTGAGGTCTATTTAAAGATTTTAGTTTTGTGGTCTGTCAATAGCCAAATCCCGCTGTCCATTCTTACTATCTGCACACCGGATTGGTCTGCTAACAGCCAAACTCCGCTGTTCGGAGGGGCTACCCGCAGACCACCAGGGTTTTTTTGGTAAAGGACCACCCTAGGTGCCGGCGAACCAGAGACCCCTGACCTGTCCAGCGAACACGGGGCTCGCCGAACGATCTGGCTGGCTCGCCTAAGCCGTCTAGCGAACTCCTCCTACCGGCTGACTCGCCTGCCTCTACGACTCGCCTGCCGAACCGCTCCTTAGCGGGCCGAGCTCGCCAAAACGGCTAACTGTACCCCAGAAATGGCTATTTGTACCCCAAGGTCCCGGACCTGCCTAGCGAGCTCCTCCGACCGGCTGGCTCGCCTGACTTTAGGGTCTCTCGCTCTTCTTGGGCTCGCCCCGCCTGGCTCGCCCATCCTCGACTCGCTCCCTTGGGTATGCGAACCAAGGATCCTTCCAGGCGAACATCGGGGTTGTACACAATCCCCGCTCTTCGCGAGGTTGTCTTGAGCTCGCGAAGAAACATCCAACCCCTGGTGTTCGCCGATTCGGCTGACGTGGCGGGAATCTTTCGGTGGGTCCCACATCCAAAACTATAAATACCGCCCGCTGCGGCTAGTGATCGAGCTTTTCCTTCCCCTTCTTCCTCGCAGGAAATAACTTCTCCTTAATGTCTTCCAAGCCGAGCGCGTTGGATCGGCTGAAGGATTCCAGGGAGATGGCGAAGGCCCAGGCCGCCGGAAGCAACGCCTGGATGTTCAACCTTGCCACCTCCCTTTCCCCCCGGACCAAAAAGGCCAAGACGGTTAGGAGGTCGCCGGGGGAGGACACGACCTTACCTCCTGATTCGCCCCCTCCGCCGAATACCGAGCTCGCGCAACAGGTATTCTTCGTCTAAATTCTCTACATCGACTCTCTACTTACTCCTTTTCTTCTCGCAGAATCCTCCACCTGAGGAACGCCTGGCGGGCCTCACGCTGACCTCCTCTCGTGCTCCATCCCCAGCGAAGTTGGGGTCGCTAGATGCTGGGACCGGGACCTCAACCCAACAGGCGCCTCTCTCGCATCCCCGTAAGTCATACGTATCCTCCTTTATCTCCGCTTGAGTCCATGCGATATCCATGCGTTTGTGGCCTATGCAGATACCCCACCGCCGAGCCCCAAGAGGAAAGGTTCCACACCGGCGCGTTCGCCGATTTCGCCTAAGGTCAACTTGGAGACCCCCGGCTTCGGTTTGGTGGGCAGGCGAAGTCCAGGCGGCTCGCTTCTCGATGGCGCTCATGTCGCGGAGAGAGTGGTGTACCCCCCTGGTCTGGGGAAACCCATGTCCCGGGGTTCCGCGGAAACTTCCAGGGTCGGCCGGAGTCTTCTCGCAAGCAACGTCGCGAGTCTTCCTCCCAAGGTTAGTACATTCGTCCGGGCTCGCCTTTTCGCTCGCCCCCTGATCCTACTAGTTCGTCCTTTGCAGACATTTCGGAAGCCACGCCTGAGTCAGAACATGGGAGGGTGTAGATGTCACCGCCGCCCTCGCCGGGCCAGATGGAAGACTTCTTGGGCGACCCGGGCGACCCCGAGCGAATGAAGAGACAGGTGTCAGAGGTGCTTCAGAAGCATGGTATGATGCTACGCGAGCTGGAGGAGCGATATGACGCGGACCGGGCCGTCTTCGACGAGAGATTCGCCGCGCTGGAAGACGCGAATGCGCGCTTGATCGCCGATGCGGAGCCAGTGACTCGCGCAGACGTCACCTCGCCCGGCGTGCACATCTCGCGGGGCGAGGATCAAGCACACCTAATCCTGCGCGAGTTTAAAGCACTTCGCGAATACCACTATCCGAGAGTGCCTCCGCGTGCGGGGAAACGGGGTCGGGGTCGCTGGAAATGGCTCCCTTACCCCTGAGACTGCCGCGGTTTTTTTTAACTCTACTATCCCCTTGCTTTTATTTCTTTCATGACGCTTCTGTTGAACAATATCTGTTGTAATATTCGCGAGTCCATCGTGACTCGCCTCTTATCGTTTTTTATTTTTCTCATTCATTTCTGTGGTGTGCCTGTGGTTCATTTAGTTCGTTCGCTGTGTTTGACACGATCGCCCCCGTGGAGCGCTCGCGAGTTTCTGTGCGACGTTGTGCCCAAACCCCCTTTTCTCGCGGGCCGGTCTTGGGCGGGGCTTAATTACCGTGCAGCGGCGAGCCCGGGCTCGCAAGACCGCAGCCCTACCGAGTAGAAATCTACTTTATTTTTGTTATCCGCACTCCCGACGCTTCGATTCCCGTGCCCATCCGATTTTCCTATAAATAGTTCGGATCCACTTTTCCATCAGCCGCATTTATTTCTCAAGTCCTCTCGCGTTTACGCTCATCTCTGTTCTCGCAAATTCGTGCTCGCGTTCGCTGCTTGCAGGCTGCTTCTTCTTGACTTGATGCGAACAAACCAGTTAGTGGGGGCGGATGGCGAGAGCGAGGGGCGGTCGAGATGCGCCTCAGCGTTTCAAGCCCATGAATTCTACTGCGCGAACATCACGGCAGAGGAGTACAAACATGCCGTGGATCGTTATCTCCCGGAGGGTTACTCGGCTCGCTGTCCAAGCGAGAGATCTACATTGAACGAGACCGAGGCTGACGAGCTCGCGATCCCCATTGCTCACTTCGAGAATGGGTTGCGACTCCCTTTATGGCCTGAAATTCGTCAGGTATTTCGCTTAGTCTTCTCGCCGTTCCCTGTTCGCCATCGCGACTTTTTCACCGTTCTTTGCAGGTGCTGCGGTATTATGGGGTGCTGCCGAGCCAGCTGACCCCGAATGCGATCGCGGACATTGTCGCGTTCGCCAGTTACATGCGGGAGGAGAGGATTGAGTTCAGCCTCCTCGTCTTCTGCAAGGTGTTTTCCTTTCGCGCCTTCCGGGACGGGACCACCTACTTCGCGAGCCAGCACGTCACCGTCTGCGAGACGGTGAACAAGAGTCACTACTGGACTCAGAAGTTCATCCTAGTGAAGGGACCCTTCGATAATCTCCATTTCACCCCTCTTCAGCGGGATGACGCCACCTACCGCCCTCCGAGCTCGCTGGGCGGTGCCGACGCCAAACTCCTCCAATACCTCTCCGGAAAGAACTTCGAAGTCGCCCATCTGAGGCGCAACGTCGACTCGCTACTCGTAGTTCCCCAAGGGGAAGGTACGGCTTGCTTTCGTCCCACTCCCTTTCCCTTTTTCTTCGTCGTGTAACACTTTTACTTCTTCAGGCGAGCGCGAGATCCCCGTTAATCCTCCTCACGCGCAAGGCACCGCTCTCACGGTGGACACTCTCGCGACCGCGGCGGCAGAGGCTTGCCGCGATCTTCCTATCACCGGTTCCGGCAAGAAGCGGCCTCCGTCTGCGAGCCAGCCTGGTTCGCAACCCTCCTCCAAGAAGTCGAGGGGGAAAACCCTCGCCGTCAAAGACAAGAGAGCGTCGTCGATCTAAGCGAGACCGACGGCTCGCCCCCTTCTCCTGCGAAACAGTCGGACCCGTTGGCGAGCCAGGGCGCCGGGAGCTCTTCCACAACCCCCCAACCCAAGGGCCACAAGAACTTTGGTCTGGGTGAGAAGGTTTCCGATATCCTTGGCGAGCCCCTGCTCGCTTGGGATCCCGACGCCAACCGGATTTCTTGCTCCACCCTTCACCCCTCCTGGGTGGAGCTGGGTAAGGCCGGCGAGGAGGCGTTCTCTCTCACCTTCGGCTTATATGGCCGCGAGGACGCCGCCACCTACAAAGAGATGGGGCCAAGACAACTAGTCTATGAAGAAATGCGAGCCCAGTTCCGCTCGACGGAGCTCGCACATATGGCGGGGCGCCGTTATCTGCAGGCGGATAGGGACATCCGCGCGTACAGGGAGGAGCTTAAGAGGGCTCGCGAGGAGATCAAGGGCCTTAAGGAGAGAGAGGAAGCGTCGGAAAGCCTCCTCGCCGGGATGCAGGGCAAGATGGTAAGCGGCCCTTGGGCCTCTTTTCTTCGCTGTTCGCGACCTCCGACCTTTGTTTTAACTCGTTTGATGCTAACTCAGGATGCCGACGTAGCAACCAAGCTTCTCGCTCGCAACGGCGAGCTGGAGTTGGAGAATACTATGTTGAAGGCTCGGGTGGACGAGCTGGTTCGCAGCGTGCTGCCTCCTTCTCCTGGGCGAGCCAGGCCTCAACAGAGGGTCGCCGAAAGTGAGGAGCAGAGACGGCGAGATGCACAGGAGGTCGCCAACCTCGTCTTCACGACCCTCAAGAATGCGAGCCTGCTAGCGGACGACGCGATGGAGTTTACAGCCGAAGACGTCTGCCCGGACCTCTTCGACTTGGCGCCATGGTTGGGGGCTCGCAAGAATGGCGAGGGCCCCCCAGAATGAACCCCCTTAGCCTCTCTTCCCATTACTTTGAATGTATATTATTCTTTTTGGGCTGGCGAGATCGCCGCCGAACATAGAAAAATCTTGGGGAATGATAGTTATAATTTTTCGTTAGTATTTATGTGCATGCTCGCGTTTCTTTTTTCTCTCGCACTTGCTCTTTCTTTTGAATTCTCATGACCAGTTGTTATGCGGTAGTGCTTCCGGGGGGCTCGCGGATGCGTGTGTCTGGGCTCCTCTCGCCAAGGTTCTCCTCTTATGGATTTCGCTAACCCGGGCCGTCGCCGCCCGCGAATACTGCCCGGCGAACCCAACCTTGGCGAACTCAGACATAGGCATCCCGCGAACTAGACCTCCCTGACTCTAGTATCTCAACTCGCTACCTTAGGCCTTATCAGCCTCGATCCTTTCAATTTTGCGAACCGAGCCCTTCTGGCTCAACACTTCAGCCTGTTACCTTAGGACTTTGACCCCTATTGCCAGCCTCTCCAGAGATCCACATGAACCCCCCGTCTAGGTGAGAGCCCGGGAGCGGAATCGATCTGGGGCATTCCAGCATCAATGTTTCCAACCTTGCCAGCCTCTCTAGAGATCAACCAGAACCCCCCGTCTAGGTGAGAGCCCGGGAGCGGAATCGATCTGGGGCATTCCAGCACCAATGTTTCCAACCTTGCCAGCCTCTCCAGAGATCAACCTGAACCCCCCGTCTAGGTGAGAGCCCGGGAGAGGAATCGATCTGGGGCATTCCAGCACCAATGTTTCCAACCTTGCCAGCCTCTCCAGAGATCAACCAGAACCCCCCGTCTAGGTGAGAGCCCGGGAGCGGAATCGATCTGGGGCATTCCAGCACCAATGTTTCCAACCTTGCCAGCCTCTCCAGAGATCAACCAGAACCCCCCGTCTAGGTGAGAGCCCGAGAGCGGAATCGATCTGGGGCATTCCAGCACCAATGTTTCCAACCTTGCCAGCCTTTCCAGAGATTAACCAGAACCCCCCGTCTAGGTGAGAGCCCGGGAGCGGAATCGATCTGGGGCATTCCAGCACCAATGTTTCCAACCTTGCCAGCCTCTCCAGAGATCAACCAGAACCCCCCGTCTAGGTGAGAGCCCGGGAGCGGAATCGATCTGGGGCATTCCAGCACCATCATATCCAGACTTAGTCATGTCGGCACGGCAGTAGTTATAAGCATTATAAAAAAAAGGAGTAAGACATTCATTAAACAACATAGTAAAGCACTTAAGGGTAAAATCTTTTCAAATCATCCCCACTTCGGGCTCGGTCGAGGGGTACCCCTTCCACATCCTGGAGATGATACCCTCCCGACTTGAGCACCCTGCTTACAATATATGGACCTTCCCAGTTGGGGTTAAGCTTTCCCACCGTGGCCCCTCTGCCGGCCGCGTCGACCTTCTTCAGGACTAGATCTCCTTTCTGAAAGTGTTTTATCCGGATATGTCTGTCAAAATATCGAGCCATCCGCCGCTTGACCTCTTCCTGCCTGATGGTAGCCAAGTCTCGGAGTTCTTCCGCCAGGTCCAAGGACAGCCTCTGCTCTGCATTGTTACCTTCCAGCCACTCTTCATCCCCCTTGCTCGCGGCGATCACCCGGGGGGTCTTCACCTCAAACTCTATGGGGAGAACGACCTCGGACCCGTGAGAGAGCTTGAATGGAGTCTCCCCGGTGGTGGTATTCGGAGTAGTCCTCATGGCCCAGAGGACGGAGGGTAGCTGTTCCACCCAACTTCCTCGAAGGTTTTCCACTTTCTTTTTTAGCAGGTTGACGATTATCTTGTTCGCCGCCTCCACCTGCCCATTGCTCCTCGGGTGGTGGACCGAAGCGAACCTGAGGTCAATGTCGAGCTGAGTGCAGAAGCCGACAAACTCCTCACTCGCAAACTGCGGCCCATTGTCCGTCACTATAGCTAGAGGGAGTCCATGCCTGCAAATTATTTCTCCCCACACAAAATTCCTTACAACCTGAGAGGTTACCTTAGCAAGTGCTTTCGCCTCTACCCACTTGGAGAAGTAGTCGATCATGACTAGCAGGAACTTCCTCTGGCCGCTGGCTTGGGGAAAGGGGCCGACCAGGTCCAGCCCCCATATGGCGAAGGGCCAGGGGGCCGTGATGGTCCGGAGCCTTTGAGCTGGGAGGAGTTGGAGCGGAGCATAGAGCTGGCACTTCGGACACTTTCTTGCGAACTCTGCCGCATCCTTGCTGAGAGTGGGCCAGAAGTAGCCTTGTCTCAACACCCTCCCTTCCAGGGTCCGACTCCCGGAGTGACTGCCGCACTCCCCGGAGTGGATTTCTTCCAGCACTCTCGGGACCTCCTCCTCGGAGACACAACGGGCCAGGAGTCCCGAGAGGGTCTTTCTATATAGCCCCCCTGCATGCAAAGAGTAATAGGCGGACTTATACCTGAAACGTCTCTTGTCCACATCCTCTCCAGGGAACTGCCCGGAGGATAGGAAGGTGATGAACGGATCCATCCACGAGGCTTGCTGATCCACCTCCATCAATTCTCCTTCCTCGATGGAGGGCCGGAAGAGTTCCGAAGTCGTCCCTCCCGCTCGGGGACCGAACTTGGCTAGGAGGTCCGCCTGGGTGCTCTCCTCCCTCGAAACGTGCTTGATGGAGAAGGTGCGGAACTTCCCGATGACTCCCTTAACCTTTTCCAGGTATAGTAGGAGGGTCGGGTCCTTTGCTTCAAATTCTCCTTTGATCTGGCATGCTACCACCATGGAGTCCGTGGAGACCTCCACGTCCTGCACACCCAGTTCTCGGGCCAGCCGAAGGCCCGCTATCACTGCTTCGTACTCAGCCTGGTTATTGGTGATTGAGAAATGGATGTTTAAGGCTTGCTCAATCCGAGTCCCCTGAGGACTCACCAGGACTATTCCCCCTCCATAGGAGTATTTTCCCCACGCTCACCGCACCAAAATGTTGAAACCGATTTCTCGGTCTCTGGTGGAGCTCGGGGCCCTCAACGAATTGAGGGGCAGCTAGCCCTTACCGGTCCCTTGGAAGAGATAGGCGGATAACTCGGACAAAGAACAAGGACCCTAGTCTTAGCGAGGAGGTCCCTCCACTAACCCGGAAGATCGTTGAGCGCTTCCCCTCCCAAGCCAAAGCTAAGACTCGGGCACCTTGGAGAGCTAGAGAGCCCAAACCAAAGCGACCTAAGGAGAGAAGAAGGCTCAAAGATTCTGAACCGGTCTCTTCCAAGGTGCCCTTTGAGGTCTATTTATAGATTTTAGTTTTGTGGTCTGTCAATAGCCAAATCCCGCTGTCCATTCTTACTATCCGCACACCGGATTGGTCTGCTAACAGCCAAACTCCGCTGTTCGGAGGGGCTACCCGCAGACCACTATGGGTTTTTTGGTAAAGGACCACCCTAGGTGCCGGCGAACCAGAGACCCCTGACCTGTCCAGCGAACACGGGGCTCGCCGAAAGATCTGGCTGGCTCGCCTAAGCCGTCTAGCGAACTCCTCCTACCGACTGACTCGCCTGCCTCTACGACTCGCCTGCCGAACCGCTCCTTAGCGGGCCGAGCTCGCCAAAATGGCTAACTGTACCCCAGAAATGGCTATTTATACCCCAAGGTCCCGGACCTGCCTAGCGAGCTCCTCCGACCGGCTGGCTCGCCTGACTTTAGGGTGTCTCGCTCTTCTTGGGCTCGCCCCGCCTGGCTCGCCCATCCTCGACTCGCTCCCTTGGGTATGCGAACCAAGGATCCTTCCAGGCGAACATCGGGGTTGTACAAGTACTAACTCAAAAGAGTAAATTTTAGTAGCTCAAAACTTTGCCAATTTGGATGTTTTCCATGTCGGAAGAAGTAATAGACTCGTAGAAGCAAGCATATTTGGCTGGATATCATATGCCAAATAGAAGAGCGCGAAGCTCCGATCGGACGGAGATTAAGGTTTCGTTTGGCTCGGCTTATTTGCTCCGGTGAGTTTGGACAAAAACGTCATTGTCATACTAAACATTTTATGCACAAAACTTGTTTCTTTTCTTGGTAAGGTAGTAACATTTGTCATACCAAACATATATTCTATGACAATGACGTTTTTGTCCAAACTCACCGGAGCAAATAAGCCGAGCCAAACGAAGCCTTAAGTGTCTTCGCCGGGCGCCGTCGGCCATCCCTTCACACGAACCACACGGCTTGCGTTGCGGGAGATTGGTCGTGGACGTTATCCGGGATGGGTTCTTCTTCGCCGGCGAGGAGGATAAAGATACCTACCAGTTTAAAATAATCATAAACTTAAAAAAAACGGTCAAAATGAATATGCGAATAGATAAATATAATCTGCGAATAATATTTATTTTTATTTAGGAGCTTTAAATTGACTGGCGGTCAAAATACACACAGAATGACAGGAGAAAATGTTGTGTATGTATAATGTTCAATAGGAACGTCCTTAAATAAATAGAGTGGGCCCGCTTTATTTTTCTCTCCCTTTCCCGCTAGTTGCTTACTTCGAACTTCGGCGTTTCGCTACCCGCGGCAGCTGAGCTCTATTTTTGCCGGCATTTCGCTACCCAGCATCGCCGGCATTTCGCTCCACCGGAAAAACTAGCCGGCCTCACCTTCATCGGTCGACGGGAAGTGGCGGTCGCTTCCTGCCGATTCTTATCTCCTATAATTGTGCAGCTGAGCTCGAAAACGGCATTTCGCTACCCAGTTTCGCCGGCATTTCGCTCCACCGGAAAACCTAGCCGGCCTCACCTTCATCGGTCGACGGGAAGCTTTCTTATTGTCTAATGGCGGTCGCTTCCTGCCGATTCCGATCTCAATAATTATCTCCTACAATTGTGCAGCTTCTTTGGGTGTAGGGATAGTCGCCGTCGTTTTGCACTTTACACCTTATATTCCTCATGAATTCAGAAAGAACTGTAAGTATTTTTGAACTGTAATTCATTATTTAAGTCATTACTTCATCAGTTCTGAAACTGTAAGTCCAAATGTGAGTCCACCGGTAACACCAACTGTAATTATAAGTCTTGAACTGCAAGTCGAACTGTAATTATAAGTGTCTTTTGCACTGTAATTAGGGCATGTGAAACCAACTGAAATTCTACAGTACAGTTCATCATTTAACAAAGTAAGAAATTACAGTCCAACTGTAAGGACAACTGTAAGTACAACTGTAAGTCAAACTGTAAGTCTAAGTGTAATTCTAATTGTAATTGTGATTATGTTTAGACATGTAAGTCAAATTGTAATTATAAGTATTCAACTGTTAGTACAACTGTAAGTCCAACTGTAAGTCCAAGTGTAATTGTGATTATGTTAAGAACTGTAAGTCAAATTGTAATTATAAATGTTCAACTGTAAGTCCAACTGTAATTATACCTGTGTTTTGTACTGTAATTTTGTTAAGGGAATTTTAAGGCAACTGTAATTTGTTTACTGATGAACTGATGAGTGATGAAATTATCTTCATACATTCCAACTTCAGTTAATTTGATCAGTTAACAAATAACCAAATTCCAACTTTAATGTCCAAATGTAAGCAAAACTGTAATTATAAGTGTAAGTAGAACTGTAAATACAACTGTAAGTCCAACTGTAACTTTAACTATAATTCATAATTTACCTATAGGTTCAACTGTAACTATAATTCATATTTTAAATATAACACCAACTGTAATTTGTGTAACTATTATGCATATTACAACTTTAACTTAATTATTGATGTACCACTTAATTCGGTGTAGTTTTTATTTAATTTCCTTTATTTCTTTAAAAGGATCCCGTTGTGTTCCCCATCGTGCATTCGGAGGATGAAGCTTATAAAATGTATTGTGATTATGCACACCGGATCGGTTTTAGTGTGCGCAAACAACACATAATGTATTGGACGCATACGAGAACAATCAAAACTAGAGAGTATAGTTGTTCAAATGCCGGAAATAAGCGAATAAATCCTTCTCCGAAGAAGTTCCGCAAATTAGATACACGCACTGGTTGTCTTGCTTGTATTCACTTCCATGCAGATGCAGATGGCAGAAATTGGACAGTAACAAAGTTTATTGAGGAACACAATCACCCTCTCGCAACAGAGAAAGAGAGACATTTATTGAGATCTGGTCGTTCGATATCTGAAATGCAGGGTAATCTACTGAAAAACATGACGGGCGCAGGTATTAAACCTGTTGCGGCATACAACTTTATGGTAGACGAAGCTGGAGGTGAAGAAAATATTGGTTTTACAAAGACAGATGCTTTTAATTACATTCAGCGTAAAAGAGCAACATTAATTGAAAGCGGTGACGCTATTGCCTTGCTAGAGATATTGCAGGATAAGCAATCAAAGGATAACATGTTTTCATATCATGTCCGAACAGATGAGCTTAACAGGTTAACTGGATTCTTCTGGATGGATGGAAATAGCAAATTAGATTATGACTGTTTTGGTGATGTTTTGATTTTCGATACAACATATCGATTGAATAAATACAATCTTGCATGTGCGCCTTTCATTGCCGTGAACCATCATTGGCAGAATATATTTGTAGGCGGAGCTTTCATTGCTGAAGAAACAACTGAGTCATTTATTTGGGTTTTTGAGTCATTATTGAAGTGCGTTGATAAAAATGAACCAATATCAATATTTACTGATCAGGATCAAGCTATGGCCGCTGCAATTGATCGAGTGTTTACTAAGACCAGACATCGGTTGTGTCAATGACACATCTCAAAAAAGGCGCCTTCTAAAGTTCCGAGCTTTAACAATGACAGTACTATTCGTGCATTTTTTTATCAATGTATGTCAAAGTGCGATGGGGAAATTGAGTTTGACAGAAATTGGTATGAGATGATCACTAGAGGCAATTTACAAGAAAATCGATGGTTGAAGGATTTGTACATTGCTAAGAGGAAGTGGTCGACTGCCTTTAACGAGGATTTGTTGGACCTTGGGATTTTATCTACCCAAAGGAGTGAATCAGCTAATAATTCCTTGCATGGTTCTTCAAAGGGTACTAGTTCTTTAGTTGAATGTTTTGTTGGTTTAGATAGCCTTGTTGCATCATGGCGCCGGGGGGAGCATGAAGAGGATTTCAAAAGCAAACATGGTGCGGTTACCTTGAAGCACAACACATGTGTCTTGCTAAAGCACGCTTCAAAAATATACACTAGAAAAATGTACGGAATATTCGAGAAAGCATACACGGATGGGGCCCTTGGATTATGCATTGTAGATGAAACACGATATGATGATGAGCATACGGTGTTTGTAACAAAAGGCCATGGTGATTCGGCGGATGAGAAAAGATGGTTTGTAAATTTCAACTCAATAACATTTGATTCAGATTGTTCTTGTCGAGGATTTGAAACAAGAGGTCTTCTATGTGAACATATTTTAAGAGTATTCAATTTAAGGAATGTAAAACAAATTCCAATGAAATATGTGCTAAAACGATTCACGGTTGATGCAAAAAAGGGCATGTACCTTCCAAATATACCATCTATTACAGAGCATGATTCGAACCATATATTCAGGAACCACCTTATGCGTTCTAGTTACAATTTAGCAACTCGCATTGAGAACTGCAAAGCGGCCAAAATTCATGTTATGAATGTTATGAATGAGTTGTTCAAGTACACTGATGAGATGGTGGATAAAGATGAAAGGCAAAAGAAAGGACTTGTAGAAGAGGAAAATTCTAATAAGACACCAACTCTTCGAGATCCACCTACCAAGAGGCGAAAAGGTGCAAGCAATGCACGTCATAAAGACCATTGGGAACAACGGACAAAGAGTACAATTAATATTTATAACTTTCATTCTAAAGATAAAAGCATTTATTATTATAAATCATTTTTACAAGATGATTTATAAGGTTCATTTATCTAAATGATTTTCGACATGTTACAACAGACCATCAACGCCACCTGGAGGGTCTAATTATTTGCAAATACAGGATGACTACCTCACCAATCCTACTACATTAGCTTCTTTTTTTAGTTGAAATCTGCAGGAGCAAGGATTTTTGCAATGGATTTCGGGGCGAACTTCACATTCTGAAAAAACAAATTGTCTTTATGTTATTATCTCTCTTAAATCAGTATTGTGGATTTGTGATGTCTCCCATCCTAAAACATACCATGATATCATACCAAAAAAATTAAACAAGTGACATGAAGGTTTGCTGATTAAAGTTACAGTTCTACATTACATGTTTAATTACAACTGTAAATGATACTATAAATATAAAGCTATTTGTTCATTACAGTTTGCCAAGCCGGCGGCCCGCGTTCGTCGAACACCGACCCGCGTTCGCCGAACGCGGGAGTGCATCAATTTCAAATACTTTCACTACTCAACTAACTTTAGCAATTGTTGCAATCAAATAAACTGCAATGTACTAATGGAGTTACAGATACACAGAAAATAAATAGCAAGAGCTGAAGAGAAACATGCTAATTTTTGAACTGTCATTTACTTGTAATTTTAGACTGTAAGTTATAACTTTAATTGAAAAGGTATTTACAACTTAAATTATAATCTGTTATTTTTTACCTGGACTTTAAAAGTATTTTGTACAATAATTTAGCAAATAAAGGTAGGAAGAAAAGAAGTGACGTGAAGGTTTGCTGATTACAGTTACAGTTATACATTACATGTTTAATTACAACTGTAAATGATACTATAAATATAAAGTTATTTGCTCTTTACAGTTTGCCAAGCCGGTAGCCCGCGTTCGTCGAATGTCGGCCCGCGTTCGTCGAATGCGGGAGTGCAGCAATATACTTTTACTAATCAAGTAACTTTAGCAATTCTTGCAATCAAATAAACTGCAAACTAAGGGAGTTAGAGATACACAGTAAAATGGCAAGAGATGAAGAGAAACATGTTAATTTTTGAACTGTAATTTACTTGTAATTCTAGACTGTAAGTTATAACTGTAATTGAAAAGGTATTTTCAACTGAAATTATATTTCAAAAAAAATGTACCTGTTTATTGAACTTTAAAAGTTTTTTGTACAACAATTTAGCTAAACTTCTACATGGTATGTAGAACACACAAATAAGTTCAGAAATAATTGTGTAAGACTTAGTAAAGTGACAAATAATACCACATTGTATGTAGTACACACATATTTTACTTAAACAGTAAATAATTGTAGCAAAAATTGTCTCCAGGACTATAAAGTGGTACGCTATACGTACATAACATTTTCTCCAAGATAAGAGCATGCACCATGTTCAAATACTTTTACACGTCAAGAAATTTAAACAAATGTTTTAATTAAATCAACAGCAATTTCTGCACGAAATATTGAGGTCTGAGTTGGCCAATCATTGCATTCCTCCCATGACGTTTCTTGTGTTGATACAATTGCCTCCATATATTTCAGAACAAATACTCCGCAGTCATCACCATTTGCCTGTTGAGGCAAGTCAGGAACTTCTACAATTGGCCAATTTGTAATGCCGGCTGGGAGTGCTGTCTTTGCATCTTCATGGAGTATTTGTACCTGCAACATAACTCTGAATTTAAATAAAAAAACTAATAATATTAAAATCTATTCAATGTTAAACTGTAAAAAGCTTACCAATGATGATAGGCATGTTAGGTGACGCTTACTTTTCATGGAGTCATAAAACTCCCACTTACATTCCTTTAAGCGACACACCAGCACAGCCCAATGATTGGTTAGGTGGCATGACATGATAATGAGTTCATGACTTTTAACACTTGTTGTTGTTAAATGGTTGATTAAGCACTTAGTGTTTTGCGTATTGATTCTCCTATAATACTGTTTTCAATGTTAGAAAACTAAAATGCAAATTGTAATAAAAGTTCTAATTGTTAAATGGTTGACTTACAGCGTAGTCCGACGATACATAGAGAAATTTTTTGACACTCCCCTTTGACAGTTTGATTCTGGATTTTAGCTGCAATGCATACGCATTCAAATGTGTATTGTGTAGCCACCGACCTTTCAGTAGGTCATCCATTGCTTCTCGAGTTATCACGATATTTCCACACTTCAACACAGTGTCGCTACTGAAAATAGCAAACAAAAAACATTAGTATGCAAAAATGGCATTTTTAGAGAATATTGCGAATGTGTAAAGTTCCTACTGGATAGTAGTACGGGACAGTATTTTTTAGTTGAAATAGAGACTGTAAATGTACTCATAGTTTTATTTACAGTCATAAAAACATATGTACTTTACAACTGTAAGTGTATTAAAAAAATCACTTCTCAAGAAGTTCATCTTAAAATGATCATAAAAGTTAAAGAAAGAAATTATTCTGTAATTTATAATTTAAAAAGCAATGTATTTTGCCCTACAAATACAATCCGTGCACCATCCTATAAAAATGTTACCTTACAAAATAGAAGAGCGATATTACCTTTCTGGGAATGTTTTCATCATAATATCTATAACGCCACGCGACGAAGCCGATATATATGCTTTGCCCGGGTAAATATCCTCCTCTCTTACCTCATCTTTGACCTTAACTTTCCCTTTCATAGGGCTATTGGATAGTTTTTTCTTTCTAGAACCTCTGGTCTTTACATTTCTTAGCAAACTACTAATAAGAATATCATCCTTATCATTCTCAGATTCTATTTTGACTATAGATTTAACTTCTTTCGGAGAAGAAATGGGTGTTGGAGGTTGTTGTGGTTGTGGTCCACCATAGGAATTTGCTTCCAATCTTTTAAACCATGATTCACAATAATCTTTTATTGAATCTACACCCCTCTGTACTTCCGCTTTAATAAATGATTGGAGCCGGACCTCTAGTCCGCCCCAACCCTGCTCAAATAATGAGTTCTCAGCTTTCCTCATCTCTTCCTTCTTGACTTTCCTCTTGGTCAATTCTCTCCTAGCTTTCCTCAACATTTGGTTTTGTGTTTTAGCGGTAAGTCTTTGTTCTTCAGTAGTAAAAATATAATCTTCCATCTCCGCTTTTAACTCCAAATTATCTTTACCATTGTCTACCCCACCCTTCTTCTTGTTCACTGTTTCGAAATCAGAATCGTCCTCTGATTCCGCAAGTAAACATTCCTCATTTTTCATAATCTTCTGAAATTTTCGTTTAACCTACATCACAACAACAACATATGTTTACAATACAAAATAACAAATCATATTACTATTACAAGGGATTTACATTTGTAATAACCTCATTTGTTTTCTTTAGTTGACTAAGTAGATTGAAACAAAATTCCGCTCTGTAACTTTTTTTATCTGACCACCTACATATCCTAAGTCTCGCCAAATCATTCACAACTATCTGAACGTTAGTGTGCTCATATAGCCACACCTACAACCAAAAAGGGCATTAATACAAAATCATAAAAAATAGATAAATGCATTTAATTTAATCCTGCTTACCAATAAGACAGTTGCACAACCCTCTAAGTATCCCAGATTTACACCCACCTTTTTGACTACACGAGCTTGATTTAAAGAATCAACCTGTGATAGTAAAAAGCTGTGTATTGCCTTCGGCCAGTTGTACTTTTGGAATTCCGATAAACCATGAATTCTGTACAATGAAGCTGGGATCTTCATCCCTTTCAGCGGAAAAAAGAAAACATTCACCAGATACCTTATCAAAGCATCCACTCTCCTACTCTCCAACGTGGGAGACCAATCATCAATTGTGAGATTATTCATCTCCTCTATCAAATCTTTATGTGTTAAATCTGTGCAGGGTAGTCTATAAAAAGTAATGTCTAATCCACGATTTGGTAGACCCAAAATCAAGGCCACCTCGTTGACTGCGAAGTTCAAAGAGTCATTTCCTATCGTAAAGGATTGTCTGTCCCTATTGAAAGCCCTTACTAGAACATAAAGCAAGAGAATGTTTTGAAGCAAACTAGGTATTTCAAATATTGGGAGAACACCTACTTCCCTCAAAATATTCTTAGAATCCTCCTCCAAAACTTCCAACAATTGACGGGCATTAATTTTGAAAGTGGAAACTGCACATCTAGAGTTCAAATAGTTGCTCCCAGGCACTACAACAAAATTTAAGAATTAGCATATATAAATCCAAATAAAACCACATACAATGTGTAATTAAACTTACTTTTCGTCCTTGGAGCAAAGAACAACTTGAAATATTTATAACCTTAGCTGTGATGTCACCTATTGGGAAAATGTTTTACCTAAATACAACCCTAAGAAGCAGATAACCATAAGAAACAAATGATAACATTACCAAACAATGAACCACACTAAACATAAAAGTTAAAAAAAGATAAGTTGTAATTACAACTGCAAACAAAAATGTAATTACAACTGTAATTACACATATTAGTAATTACAACTGTAATTAAACCTAAAATTTTGGTTGTAATTAAAAACATTTTTTCACTAGTAGTAACTAATTTAAATACAACTGAAATTATACATAAATACACAACAGTCAGCATATACAAAAAAGCAAACAAAAAATGTACATTAAATGACTTACAAATGGTAACAAAGGATAAACAATCAACATCAGTATAGTTCATCATTTAACAAATTAAGCAATTACAGTCCAAATGTAAGTAGAACTGTAAGTCAAACTGTAATTATAAGTGTTCAACTGCAAGTCCAACTGTAATTGTAAATGTAAGCATATATAAATGACCAAACACAAACATTTATAAGTGTTGAACTACAAGCCCAACAGTAATTATAAGTGTATTTTGTACTGTAATTAGGGCATCTGAATCCAACTGTAATTCATCAGTACAGTTCATCATTTAACAAAGTAAGAAATTACAGTCCAACTGTAAGTACAACTGTAATTATAAGGGTGTTATGAACTGTAATTTTGTTAAGGTCATTTTAATCCACCTGTATTTGTTTACTGATGAACTGATGAACTTAACTTTATACATTCCAACTGTTAAGTTCATCACTCAAGTTGATCAGTTAATTTCTCGACAAATTAAATTCCAACTCTAATTCTAAATGTAAGCCCAAACACAAACATTTACAACTGTAATTCTAAATGTAATCCAACTGTAATTCTAAATGTAAACCCAAACACAAACATTTACAACTGTAATTCTAAACTCATCCAACTGTAATTCTAAATGTAAGCATATATAAATGACCAAACACAAACATTTACAATCAATGAATTACATGTAATAACATTACTTGAAAATGAACCATAAGAAACAGATAAGTTACAACTGGAACGTTTAATTGAGTTGCTATAAAAAAAACTAGCTAAAATTTTGTTTCATATCATGTATTTTGTACTGTAATTAGGGCATCTGAATCCAACTGTAATTCATCAGTACAGTTCATCATTTAACAAAGTAAGAAATTACAGTCCAACTGTAACTACAACTGTAATTATAAGGGTGTTATGAACTGTAATTTTGTTAAGGTCATTTAAATCCACCTGTATTTGTTTACTGATGAACTTAACTTTATACATTCCAACTGTTAAGTTCATCACTCAAGTTGATCAGTTAATTTCTCCACAAATTAAATTCCAACTCTAATTCTAAATGTAAGCCCAAACACAAACATTTACAACTGTAATTCTAAATGTAATCCAACTGTAATTCTAAATGTAAACCCAAACACAAACATTTACAACTGTAATTCTAAACTCATCCAACTGTAATTCTAAATGTAAGCATATATAAATGACCAAACACAAACATTTACAATCAATGAATTACATGTAATAACATTACTTGAAAATGAACCATAAGAAACAGATAAGTTACAACTGGAACGTTTAATTGAGTTGCTATAAAAAAAACTAGCTAAAATTTTGTTTCATATCATGTATTTTGTACTGTAATTAGGGCATCTGAATCCAACTGTAATTCATCAGTACAGTTCATCATTTAACAAAGTAAGAAATTACAGTCCAACTGTAACTACAACTGTAATTATAAGGGTGTTATGAACTGTAATTTTGTTAAGGTCATTTAAATCCACCTGTATTTGTTTACTGATGAACTTAACTTTATACATTCCAACTGTTAAGTTCATCACTCAAGTTGATCAGTTAATTTCTCCACAAATTAAATTCCAACTCTAATTCTAAATGTAAGCCCAAACACAAACATTTACAACTGTAATTCTAAATGTAATCCAACTGTAATTCAAAAGTTAAGCCCAAACACAAACATTTACAACTGTAATTCTAAAGTAATCCAACTGTAATTCTAAATGTAAGCATATATAAATGACCAAGCAAAAACATTTACATTCAATGAATTACAAGTAATAACATTACTTGAAAATGAATCATAACAAACAGATAAGTTACAACATGGAACGTTTAATTGAGTTGCTATAAAAAAACTAGCTAAAATTTTGTTTCACACTAGAACTTCAAATATGGTACAAAAATGAGCTTTAAAAAACATTTATTGCAGCTGGAAGAAGAACTTACAACTGGAACATTGACTGGACATTGGCTGGATATCTTGGAACTGCAATCATGCCACTGAATTGTAGATGAATGCTTCAGAGCCTAGGTAAGCATGAAAATGAATTATAGATGAATGCTTCAGAGCCTAGGTAAGTGTAAGAAATATTTACATAGGAGGTTCGATCAGCCGGAAGAGGCGTTTCGTTTCGATTTCCGGCGATGAAACTACTCCAGCGGCAGGCTAGGTTTACGGTGGAGAAGCAAAACGCCAAGGTCGGTGGAGGAGCGAAACGCCAAGGTCGTTACATCTACAAACGCCGGAGAAGTATGCAGGAGCGAAATGCCGAAGTAAGCAGGAGCGAAATGGCGACTCCAGCCAAGGTTGGTAGCGAAACGTCGAAGAACGGGAAAGGGAGAGAAAAATAAGCGGGCCCCACGCTATTTATTTAAGGACCATTAAGTGGTACGCTAAACGCACACAACATTCTCTCGAATGACAGAAGTATAACTCAGCAAGATCACCTTTCAATCTTCCATGATTTGGAAATCATCACTTATAAATTTATTTAATTATGCATAAATATAATCTCATGATGGACTCCAGAGAAATGTGTGGGCGGAGTCTGATTAAATTCTTCATATTTGTGATGTAATCTGTAGCATCAGAAGCGGAATCTCCCAAAATGTAGACTACATTGGAAACATGATGTACAACTTCTTCGTATGGAGAGCTGCTGTCTCAGCGCCGCGACTTCCTCAGGGTTGTTCCCTGTCACGATCATGTCGTCGACGTATAACAGCACTAGCACATGAAGACCTCCATCCTTCTTCACGAACATGCTGGAGTCTGAATCTGAGGCATCGTAGCCGCAGAACTGCAGGTACTCCGCAATCTTTCCATACCAGGCTCTCGGCGCCTGTTTCAACCCATAGAGGGCCTTCTTCAGCTTGCAGACGTGACACGGCTGGGACTTGGACACGTATCCAGGTGGTTGCACCATAAATATGTCTTTGTCGATCTCTCCGTATAGGAACGCGTTCTTCACGTCTAGCTGTCATAGCTTCCACCCTCTGCACGCTGCTAGTGTTGAAACCGACTACTCGGTCTCTGTGGAGTTCGGGGCCCTCAGCGAGGCTGAGGGGCGACCAACCCTTACTCCCCCCAAGGGAGAGCTCTAGGTTGAAGGTGCTGGAACTAAGAACTGGACCAAGGGCTTAGTGGGGAGGTCCCGCCACATACCCGGAAGTCCCCTTGGAACTTCCCCTCCCAAGCTACTACTAAGCTTGGGCACCACTGGAGCCTCTTCTCACCCCCTAGAGAGACTTGGGGAGGGAGAGAAGGAAGGAGAGAGCTAGCCTAGGATGAGAGATCTCTCCAAATGGTGCCCCATTGGTCCTATTTATAGGATTTTTGAAGTTGGGCTGCAAATAGCCAAAAACTGGTCTGCCAGATTACCAGAATACCCCTGAATTGGGCTGCGGATAGCTGAATCCCGCTGTTCTGAAATGCTAAATGCATACCACTGGACTGCGAATAGCCAAACTGGACTGCGAATAGTAAACTGGATGAGGGGGGCCGAGTTGGCCTCTCCGCCGAATGTTGGGCGAGAGGGGGGGTCGAGCTGGCCTCTCCCCTCTCCGCCGAATGTTGGGCGAGAGGGGGGGTCGAGCTGGCCTCTCCCCTCTCCGCCGAATGCTGGGCGAGAGGGGGGGGTCGAGCTGGCCTCTCCCCTCTCCGCCGAATGCTGGGCGAGAGGGGGGTCGAGCTGGCCTCTCCCCTCTCCGTGTAATGCTGGGCGAGAGGGGGGTCGAGCTGGCCTCTCCCCTCTCCGCCGAATGCTGGGAGAGAGGGAGGTCGAGCTGGCCTCTCCCCTCTCCGCCTAATGCTGGGCGAGAGGGGGCTCGAGCTGGCCTCTCCCCTCTCCGCCGAATGCTGGGCGAGAGGGAGGTCGAGCTGGCCTCTCCCCTCTCCGCCGAATGCTAGGCGAGAGGGGGGGTCGAGCTGGCCTCTCCCCTCTCCGCCTTCCTCCGGAGCGGGGGGGGGGGGGGGGGGGGGGGGGGGGTGGGGGGGGCGAGAGGAGCTCGCCCCCTTCCTTTGCTCGCTTCCTATATGAGCTGGGCGAGCGGAGGTCTCCGCCTCCTACCGCTCGTCCTCCCTCTCTCTATCCGAGGGAAAAGCACTCGACGAATACTGGGTTGTACACAATCCCCGCTCTTTGCGAGGTTAGCTTAAGCTCGCAAAGAATCATCCAACCCTGAGTGTTCGACGAGTGTCGCTGGAAACCCGGCTAACGGTGACAACTTGGAAAGAACACCTAGCCTCTCCGAGAGTTCCTCCAACCCTGCCGGCTAGCGAGAGCCCGACTAGCGGAACCACCTCGGGGAAAAAACATAACCTCTCCGAGAGACCTTCTTATCCTGTCAGCTAACGAGGGGAACTAATCATTTAACTTCCCTGGGAGGTCAACCTGCCCTGCCGTCTAGTGAGAGCCCGGTCAGCGGAACCATCCATGGGGAACATCACATATCCTCCCTAGGAGGTCAACCTGCCCTGCCGTCTAGTGATAGCCCGGTCAGCGGAACCATCCAAGGGGAACATCACTTAACCTCCCTAGGAGGTCAACCTGCCCTGCCGTCTAGTGAGAGCCCGGTCAGCGGAACCATCCAAGGGGAACATCACTTAACCTCCCTAGGAGGTCAACCTGCCCTGTCGTCTAGTGAGAGCCCGGTCAGCGGAACCATCCAAGGGGAACATCACTTAACCTCCCTAGGAGGTCAACCTGCCCTGCCATCTAGTGAGAGCCCGGTCAGCGAAACCATCCAAGGGGAACATCACTTAACCTCCCTAGGAGGTCAACCTGCCCTGCCGTCTAGTGAGAGCCCGGTCAGCGGAGCCATCCAAGGGGAACATCACTTAACCTCCCTAGGAGGTCAACCTGCCCTGCCGTCTAGTGAGAGCCCGGTCAGCGGAACCATCCAAGGGGAACATCTCTTTTCCTCCCTAGGAGGTCAACCTGGCCTGTCGTCTAGTGAGAGCCCGGTCAGCGGAACCATCCAAGGGGAACATCTCTTTTCCTCCCTAGGAGGTCAACCTGGCCTGCCGTCTAGTGAGAGCCCGGTCAGCAGAACCATCCAAGGGGAACATCTCTTTTCCTCCCTAGGAGGTCAACCTGGCCTGCCGTCTAGTGAGAGCCCGGTCAGCGGAACCATCCAAGGGGAACATCTCTTTTCCTCCCTAGGAGGTCAACCTGGCCTGCCGTCTAGTGAGAGCCCGGTCAGCGGAACCATCCAAGGGGAACATCTCTTTTCCTCCCTAGGAGGTCAACCTGGCCTGCCGTCTAGTGAGAGCCCGGTCAGCGGAACCATCCAAGGGGAACATCTCTTTTCCTCCCTAGGAGGTCAACCTGGCCTGCCGTCTAGTGAGAGCCCGGTCAGCGGAACCATCCAAGGGGAACATCTCTTTTCCTCCCTAGGAGGTCAACCTGGTCTGCCGTCTAGTGAGAGCCCGGTCAGCGGAACCATCCAAAGGGAACATCTCTTTTCCTCCCTAGGAGGTCAACCTGGCCTGCCGTCTAGTGAGAGCCCGGTCAGCGGAACCATCCAAGGGGAACATCTCTTTTCCTCCCTAGGAGGTCAACCTGGCCTGCCGTCTAGTGAGAGCCCGGTCAGCGGAACCATCCAAGGGGAACATCTCTTTTCCTCCCTAGGAGGTCAACCTGGCCTGCCGTCTAGTGAGAGCCCGGTCAGCGGAACCATCCAAGGGGAACATCTCTTTTCCTCCCTAGGAGGTCAACCTGGCCTGCCGTCTAGTGAGAGCCCGGTCAGCGGAACCATCCAAGGGGAACATCTCTTTTCCTCCCTAGGAGGTCAACCTGGCCTGCCGTCTAGTGAGAGCCCGGTCAGCGGAACCATCCAAGGGGAACATCTCTTTTCCTCCCTAGGAGGTCAACCTGCCCTGCCGTCTAGTGAGAGCCCGGTCAGCGGAACCATCCAAGGGGAACATCACTTAACCTCCCTAGGAGGTCAACCTGCCCTGCCGTCTAGTGAGAGCCCGATCAGCGGAACCATCCAAGGGGAACATCACTTAACCTCCCTAGGAGGTCAACCTGCCCTGCCGTCTAGTGAGAGCCTGGTCAGCGGAACCATCCAAGGGGAACAATACTTCAAAAAACTTTCATTTCATTAGTCATTCGGTTACATGCAAGAAAAACTAAGTAGGGAAACACTCTCTCCTACTACATGGACTCAAAGAAAAAACAAAGCACGGAGACCGGGACTCGGACTTCTATTCCCCGGCATGGTCCTCCTCGACCTCCTCTGGTTGTTGATGCTGCGGCCTCGGGCCCCTCGCCTCCCTCATTTCCAAGAACTCAGGGCAGGCGGATGTCGCGTGGCCTTCCTCCTGATGGAAGTCACAGTAGGGTAACTCCACTCGGACGCCCCTTCTTCCTCCTCCACGATTTCTTCTTCTTCTGTGGCCTATCACCATGGCTAGCTGGGGTGGTGGAGAGGGTGCTTTCGGTCCCTGCCTCCATCCTGGGAGGTCGGTCCCCTCTTCTTGGAAGCTGTCTTCCTCCTGGTCGAATTTCCTCTTGGGGGCCTTTGCTCTTCCCCCCCTGCTGCCTTGCCTCCGGCTCACTCAGCCTGGCCAGCTTTCTTATGAACTCCGGGTTGGCCTCTTCACTTTCAACTTCTTCGGCCACCCTTTCCATCAACTCCTCAAAAGACAAAGGAGCCCTCCTCTTGAGGTCCGCCTTGAAGAAGCCCTCCCGCAGCCCCAACGTGAATGCAAGCTTGAGGGTGTACCCGGGCACCTCTTCGACGAGGTGAACCTTGTAAGACCCCCCCTCCCAAATCGACGGTCCGACCGGGGGATCTTATCGCACACCACCCTTTAGCACGACGCCGAAGCGACTCCGAAGGGTGAAGGCACTAGCTTCTCCAACCCTTTTCCTTGAACGCTCCGATGTCACGCCTAGGGGTGGTGTTAAGCGAAAGTCACTACACACCATCAGAGTAGGGAAGCTGTATTCTAGCGGAAGACATTATTAAAGAGTGCGCTTTGTTACCCTTAGCGGAAGACATTATTTATAGCGGAAGATTAAATATCACAAAAACCATAATTTCAAAACCTGTATGAGTAATATTGATTTCGCCGCCGCAATGAATCCTATCCGTCAAGGCTTCATTGCATCATATATGTATACCCTGAGATAGGGCGCAACAAAAGGAGATGCGGCTTAATAAAACTTTATACCTGACGTAGCCTGATCCGTGGCTTCATCCACACATAGGTGCTGTCACTCATCCGCACCTGTCACCTGTGCTAAAGACAAGTTATTAGAACTACAAACAGAATCCAACTCCTACTAACACCCAAACATAATATAACAATTATAAGGAAGGGGATATCTGGACTCTTATTGGGCCGAGGCGGTCTTCCCACGACCACCGCCTACGTACTTCGTATCATCCTGCATACGGCCTCAGACCCACGTAGTTCTATTAGTTTCGCACGGGTTGCCCTCCCAGACCGTCCATCGCGCGGGTTGCCTTAGAGTAAAACTCATAGGCCATCCGATTTTATCCCAAGGCACGATATATTCCCGTAGGAATATTTCCCGAAGGCACCACTTATTCCCCGTAGGAATTACTTTCTCGAAGGCAACATCTCATTCCCGTAGGAATTACTTTCTCGAAGGCAACATTTCATTCCCGTAGGAATTACTTCTCGAAGGCAACATTTTATTCCCGTAGGAATTATTTCTCGAAGGCAACATTTTATTTTCATAAGAGAAGAGAAAAGAAACTCTTTCCAAGCTTAGCAATAATTCCATCCCGAGAGTTTATAGAGGGGGGGAAGGAGAAAACCCTTCATGAGCTTAATGATATTTCCATCAAAGAGGGTACAAACAACTTAATCCGACTTTTGTCGATCTTTTGGATTGCTTGGCAATCAAACCCAAGCCATCCACATGAGGCACAATTTTGTATTCAAGTAGGCTTCTGCCAATTACTTGGGTGTTTGGCGATCAAGCCCAAAACTCCCGTGAACTTTTATAGGCACAAGAAGTAGCACAGTAGTGTGAAAGAGAGAAATAAGATAAAGAGTAGACGAAAATAGATAAGGTTTAGAGTCTACCATTTGTCGGAGGAGGAAGAGATGAAGCTCCCTCAATCGGATACCAAACCAGATGAAGATAGGCTCAAGTAAGAGGCGGAGAAGGGGTTCCTCTTGGGTGATGCTTATGGTGTGAGAGTCCCCCATAAATTTCATGCCTAGGCATATGATCGCATTCCTAATCTCTACCAATTCGGAGTAGCACGACTCCATTCCTCACCAAATCGGAACGACAAGGAAACTAATAAGTGGCAGATTCCTGCCATGGGAGGGAGAATTGAGGTAGGAGGAGGAGGAAGAGAGAGTGAAGCTATCATACCTTGTCGTGAGCTATGAAGGGCAACCCCCTTATTAAAAATACAGCAGCAGCCCCCATTAGACCAAGAGGGAACAAGAGCAGCCCCAAATCAATAAGGTAAAGGGGCAGCTCAAAGCAAACAGCCCCAAATCAACAAGGTAAGAGCAGCCCCAGCAAAACAGCCCCAAGTCAACAAGGTAAAGAGCAGCTCAAAGCAAACAGCCCCAAATCAACAAGGTAAGAGCAGCCCCAGCAAAACAGCCCAAATCAAGGTAAAGAGCAGCTCAAGCAGAACAGCCCCAGCTAGCAAAACAGCCACAAACAATCATATAATAGGAAAGTAAAGAGCAGCCCCCATTTTAAATCTAAAAGTTCCTAGCTGATCAAGCATAGGAGCCCCAAGATAAAATCGAAAAGCTCCTAGCTGATCAAGCATAGCAGCTCCCCCATTGAACAGCTCACAAGGCAGCCCCCTATTAACAAGGTAAAGAGCAGCTCAATTTCAACAAACCTGCAGTCCAACTCAACAAGGAGCAGCCCCCAAACCAACAAGGAAAGGAGCAGCCCATTTCAACAAACCTGCAGTCCAACTCAACAAGGAGCAGCCCCCAAACTCAGCTCACAAGGCAGCCCCCAATTCAACGAGGAAAGGAGCAGCCTAAAGCAACAACAAAAGAGGCAACTCCAAATCAACAAGGAAAGAGAGCAGCCCCACAAATCAGCTAGTAAAAGAGGCAGCCCCAACATTTAAGCAAGGATTTAGGTATATAAAAATTTCAGGAAGTGTACACCAACCACCACCAACATCCATTATAGCCCAAAATGAGAGGATAAATATGAAAAATTCCTCGGAGCTTTAACCCAACCAACCACCATAAGGAGCATACCCAAACAATCTCTATAGGGAATGAAATAAAAACATTTCCTCCATATAAATTTCCTGGACATACCCAATAGCCTCCATAGGAAAAGTTATTAATACAATTTCCTAGATAGGAAATTCCTGGAGCATACCCAACCACGACTAAAGGAAACAAAAGAAAACCTTCTTAATAAAAATTCCAGCAGCTGCTAAAGGGAAAACGAATATGCTATGAATACCTTTCCTGGAGCTTTAACCCAAAATGGAAGGGAAAGAAGGAGGAAGAGGGGGAAAGAGAAGAGTTTCCTTGCCTACCTTGCCGTAAAACCCTCTGCCAGGACAGAGCTTCGGGGAGGGGAAGAGGAGGAGGAAGAGTGTGAGAGGAGGGCGTTCTTACCGTCCACCATCGCCCTTGCAAGAGGAGAAGAAGCCTCCCTATGTAGCCGACGAGGCCCAATCCCGTGCCCCCACGAGCTCGCCCATGGTTTTGCTCCAGTGCTTGATCGCTCATCCCGGTTTCCCGTTCCCAGGTTTTCATCGCTGATTTTTTTTTTGGTTTTATATGTATATATCTATATATATATATTCATATATATATAGGCATATAATTATTTATATACATATATATTCATAACTCTCAAAACAAGCACAGGAAAAATGTGCGTAGTGCGTCTTTGTGTTCGTGTCAACCATACGAAGCTAACGAAAGCATCCGAAGTTGATTCCGAGTCCGTTTGCCCAACATTTTAAAATGGCGTTGTTGTCGCGCTCGACGTTACTCAAAATAGTCGTTTTCTCCAAACGACCTCGGATCGGAACGAAACGAGTTCCGTTGCACTCGTATCAACTATACGAGTCTAAAGTAACTGACGGAAATCGATTCGGGGCACGTATGCTCCATATTCTAAACTGCGTCGTCGTGACGCGCTGCGATACTCAAAACGGTCACTTTCACCAAATGACCTCTGATTGAAACGAAATGAGTTCCGTTGCACTCGTATCAACTATACGAGTCTAATGCAACTGACGGAAGTCGATTCGGAGCACGTATGCTCCATATTCCAAAATTGCATCGTCGTGACGCGCTACTATACTCAAAATGGTCATATTCACCAAATGACCTCGGATCGAAACGAAACGAGTTCCGTTGCACTCGTATCAACTATACGAGTCTAATGCAACTGACGGAAGTTGATTCGGAGCACGTACGCTCCATATTCTAAAACTGCATCGTCGTGACGCGCTACTATACTCAAAATGGTCATATTCACCAAATGACCTCGGATCGAAACGAAACGAGTTCCGTTGCACTCGTATCAACTATACGAGTCTAATGCAACTGACGGAAGTCGATTCGGAGCACGTATGCTCAATATTCTAAAACTGCATCGTCGTGACGCGCTACTATACTCAAAATGGTCATATTCACCAAATGACCTCGGATTGAAACGAAACGAGTTCCGTTGCACTTGTATCAACTATACGAGTCTAATGCAACTGACGGAAGTCGATTCGGAGCACGTATGCTCAATATACCACTTCAGTGTTAGGGCGAGGCACAATGCTACCTAAAACAGTCATTTCTCTAAATGACCACCTCTATGTGGTGAAGGTCGGGTCGTGATTGCCTTATGACCCGGCCTAGTTTCCTCCAAGGGTTCAACTGAACCGGCTAGACCCCTTTTCAGAGTCGGGATGTTACAATCCAATAAAACAAAGAAAATTTTCGTCCCTGAAAATACGAGTGGGTCATGGGGATTCAAAATAGGACGTATTGCAGACCACTAGAGGTGTCGAATGATCCCAAATTTTAAGGGTCTCTAGGTTTGGTTTTACCTAACGAGCTACGTTGATGGCTCCTGCCATGTAATATACAAGTAGCTTACGTGAACTACGGGGTTGCTGTCAGTGGAACATATAAAAGTTTTAACTTGCATAAGCTTTTGTAACACTTATCAACATATGACCGACTCCCATACGAAGGTTATATGTTGGTAGAACAGATGAAAATTGTAAATAAGCAGTAAAAATCCATAAACATATAACCAACTCCCATACGAAGGTTATATGTTAATGGTACAGATAAAATTGCAAATAGGCAGTAAAGATCCATAAACATATAACCAACTCCCATACGAAGGTTATATGTTAATGGTATATGCAGATATGTATGTTTTGATGCAAATGATGCATATGCAAATATGTATAATGAGTACTCATGACTCAATCACAACACACAATGTTGAAACAGTTTGACCGCTTTTCTTCCAGCAGGGTTGCGACCCCCGCGGGCCTCACCGATGTGGCCGTCGGTGACAGTGGCCGGTCCTGCCACTTCTGGGTGTGGACGTACCGCACTACCCAGGCCCTAATGTACAACCCAGTGTACTCCTGGATGTGAGCAACATCCGTCAATTACAAAATTCGGCTATCCAGCGGAGGGACCCTGCGGGGAAATAATCCCCCGGGGTTCACACACTCCCTAGTGCCTCATGAGTCATCAACCTTCCCATTCGTGTATGAATGGTCCTTAGGCATGATTGTCCTGCCACGGTACTCACATATAATGTTTTACCAGTTTGCTCTTTATGTTGACATATTTTGACCGCTTCTTTTTGCAGGGTAGCGAACCCCGCGGGCCTCACCGATGTGGCCGTCGGTGACAGTGGCCGGTCCTGCCACTTCTGGGTGTGGATGTACCGCACTACCCAGGCCCCATCGTACAACCCCGTGTACCCTCGGACGTAGGAGACATCCGGCAATAACTGAATTTGGCCAACCAGCGGAGGGACCCAGCGGGGCATATAAGATACAACCGAGCTCCCGGGGTGCACACCTCCCTGTCGCCTAGAGTCGTCAACCTTCCCGCACCGGTACGTACGGTCTACGGGCATGACCGACCCGCCACGTTTCCCAAAGCAAGCAAGCAATAAAATAGGTAACCATCACCTTCGGGTCCTCAGTGGCTTACCCTTTTTAACGAGGCTTCCCGGCTGGCTGAGTATGCAACCATCGCAAGTCCTGAGAATGTTAACAATGTACCTTTTTAGGATGGTTTATATACAAGCTTTTATAAATTTGTCACAAGTTTACTTCAATCCAGTACGTCGCCTCAGTAATCATTCCCTGAAATATTAACGTTATTGAAAAGACTAACATTTTATCATAGCTCTTTTACGATTGCACGACTTTATTTTTAACAGATCGTCAAATTGATCAAGTCAAATCATACTTCATATTTGCAATTGTTAGAGCAATTCTCTATATATACGCAAAATTTCATTTGATTAGCTCACCTCAAATGAAATTTTGAAAACGAGAATTTTAATCCCAATAAAACAAATAGGCTTAAACTTGGGATTGAAATTAGTAATAGAATCCTTACATTGTACACATAATTTCATACGATTAGTTTACCTCGAATGGAATTTTGAAAACGAAATTTTAACCCCAATAAAACAAAGAGGCTTAAACCCGGGGTTCAAAATTTGAAATGATCATTTGTAGAGTTTAAAGAGAGTGTTTTATGGAAATAAGATAGATGATTGTTCGAGATCAGATGTAGTAAAAGACATTTAAAAAATATTTTGCACGACTAAAACTGAATTTGATAAGTTCGAGTGAAAATGTTCATATATATGCCAAGTTTGTTGCCAACTTTTACCTTTTTGGTCCACCACCGCTTCCGCTACAGTGGTTCGTCCCGAACCACGCTACAGCGATTAGCGGAGCAATAAGTGTTTCTGTGATCATGAATAGGTCGAAAGATCGGTTACGCTCTGATCCATTTGTAAGACCCCCCCTCCCAAATCGACGGTCCGACCGGGGGATCTTATCGCACACCACCCTTTAGCACGACGCCGAAGCGACTCCGAAGGGTGAAGGCACTAGCTTCTCCAACCCTTTTCCTTGAACGCTCCGATGTCACGCCTAGGGGTGGTGTTAAGCGAAAGTCACTACACACCATCAGAGTAGGGAAGCTGTATTCTAGCGGAAGACATTATTAAAGAGTGCGCTTTGTTACCCTTAGCGGAAGACATTATTTATAGCGGAAGATTAAATATCACAAAAACCATAATTTCAAAACCTGTATGAGTAATATTGATTTCGCCGCCGCAATGAATCCTATCCGTCAAGGCTTCATTGCATCATATATGTATACCCTGAGATAGGGCGCAACAAAAGGAGATGCGGCTTAATAAAACTTTATACCTGACGTAGCCTGATCCGTGGCTTCATCCACACATAGGTGCTGTCACTCATCCGCACCTGTCACCTGTGCTAAAGACAAGTTATTAGAACTACAAACAGAATCCAACTCCTACTAACACCCAAACATAATATAACAATTATAAGGAAGGGGATATCTGGACTCTTATTGGGCCGAGGCGGTCTTCCCACGACCACCGCCTACGTACTTCGTATCATCCTGCATACGGCCTCAGACCCACGTAGTTCTATTAGTTTCGCACGGGTTGCCCTCCCAGACCGTCCATCGCGCGGGTTGCCTTAGAGTAAAACTCATAGGCCATCCGATTTTATCCCAAGGCACGATATATTCCCGTAGGAATATTTCCCGAAGGCACCACTTATTCCCCGTAGGAATTACTTTCTCGAAGGCAACATCTCATTCCCGTAGGAATTACTTTCTCGAAGGCAACATTTCATTCCCGTAGGAATTACTTCTCGAAGGCAACATTTTATTCCCGTAGGAATTATTTCTCGAAGGCAACATTTTATTTTCATAAGAGAAGAGAAAAGAAACTCTTTCCAAGCTTAGCAATAATTCCATCCCGAGAGTTTATAGAGGGGGGGAAGGAGAAAACCCTTCATGAGCTTAATGATATTTCCATCAAAGAGGGTACAAACAACTTAATCCGACTTTTGTCGATCTTTTGGATTGCTTGGCAATCAAACCCAAGCCATCCACATGAGGCACAATTTTGTATTCAAGTAGGCTTCTGCCAATTACTTGGGTGTTTGGCGATCAAGCCCAAAACTCCCGTGAACTTTTATAGGCACAAGAAGTAGCACAGTAGTGTGAAAGAGAGAAATAAGATAAAGAGTAGACGAAAATAGATAAGGTTTAGAGTCTACCATTTGTCGGAGGAGGAAGAGATGAAGCTCCCTCAATCGGATACCAAACCAGATGAAGATAGGCTCAAGTAAGAGGCGGAGAAGGGGTTCCTCTTGGGTGATGCTTATGGTGTGAGAGTCCCCCATAAATTTCATGCCTAGGCATATGATCGCATTCCTAATCTCTACCAATTCGGAGTAGCACGACTCCATTCCTCACCAAATCGGAACGACAAGGAAACTAATAAGTGGCAGATTCCTGCCATGGGAGGGAGAATTGAGGTAGGAGGAGGAGGAAGAGAGAGTGAAGCTATCATACCTTGTCGTGAGCTATGAAGGGCAACCCCCTTATTAAAAATACAGCAGCAGCCCCCATTAGACCAAGAGGGAACAAGAGCAGCCCCAAATCAATAAGGTAAAGGGGCAGCTCAAAGCAAACAGCCCCAAATCAACAAGGTAAGAGCAGCCCCAGCAAAACAGCCCCAAGTCAACAAGGTAAAGAGCAGCTCAAAGCAAACAGCCCCAAATCAACAAGGTAAGAGCAGCCCCAGCAAAACAGCCCAAATCAAGGTAAAGAGCAGCTCAAGCAGAACAGCCCCAGCTAGCAAAACAGCCACAAACAATCATATAATAGGAAAGTAAAGAGCAGCCCCCATTTTAAATCTAAAAGTTCCTAGCTGATCAAGCATAGGAGCCCCAAGATAAAATCGAAAAGCTCCTAGCTGATCAAGCATAGCAGCTCCCCCATTGAACAGCTCACAAGGCAGCCCCCTATTAACAAGGTAAAGAGCAGCTCAATTTCAACAAACCTGCAGTCCAACTCAACAAGGAGCAGCCCCCAAACCAACAAGGAAAGGAGCAGCCCATTTCAACAAACCTGCAGTCCAACTCAACAAGGAGCAGCCCCCAAACTCAGCTCACAAGGCAGCCCCCAATTCAACGAGGAAAGGAGCAGCCTAAAGCAACAACAAAAGAGGCAACTCCAAATCAACAAGGAAAGAGAGCAGCCCCACAAATCAGCTAGTAAAAGAGGCAGCCCCAACATTTAAGCAAGGATTTAGGTATATAAAAATTTCAGGAAGTGTACACCAACCACCACCAACATCCATTATAGCCCAAAATGAGAGGATAAATATGAAAAATTCCTCGGAGCTTTAACCCAACCAACCACCATAAGGAGCATACCCAAACAATCTCTATAGGGAATGAAATAAAAACATTTCCTCCATATAAATTTCCTGGACATACCCAATAGCCTCCATAGGAAAAGTTATTAATACAATTTCCTAGATAGGAAATTCCTGGAGCATACCCAACCACGACTAAAGGAAACAAAAGAAAACCTTCTTAATAAAAATTCCAGCAGCTGCTAAAGGGAAAACGAATATGCTATGAATACCTTTCCTGGAGCTTTAACCCAAAATGGAAGGGAAAGAAGGAGGAAGAGGGGGAAAGAGAAGAGTTTCCTTGCCTACCTTGCCGTAAAACCCTCTGCCAGGACAGAGCTTCGGGGAGGGGAAGAGGAGGAGGAAGAGTGTGAGAGGAGGGCGTTCTTACCGTCCACCATCGCCCTTGCAAGAGGAGAAGAAGCCTCCCTATGTAGCCGACGAGGCCCAATCCCGTGCCCCCACGATCTCGCCCATGGTTTTGCTCCAGTGCTTGATCGCTCATCCCGGTTTCCCGTTCCCAGGTTTTCATCGCTGATTTTTTTTTTGGTTTTATATGTATATATCTATATATATATATTCATATATATATAGGCATATAATTATTTATATACATATATATTCATAACTCTCAAAACAAGCACAGGAAAAATGTGCGTAGTGCGTCTTTGTGTTCGTGTCAACCATACGAAGCTAACGAAAGCATCCGAAGTTGATTCCGAGTCCGTTTGCCCAACATTTTAAAATGGCGTTGTTGTCGCGCTCGACGTTACTCAAAATAGTCGTTTTCTCCAAACGACCTCGGATCGGAACGAAACGAGTTCCGTTGCACTCGTATCAACTATACGAGTCTAAAGTAACTGACGGAAATCGATTCGGGGCACGTATGCTCCATATTCTAAACTGCGTCGTCGTGACGCGCTGCGATACTCAAAACGGTCACTTTCACCAAATGACCTCTGATTGAAACGAAATGAGTTCCGTTGCACTCGTATCAACTATACGAGTCTAATGCAACTGACGGAAGTCGATTCGGAGCACGTATGCTCCATATTCCAAAATTGCATCGTCGTGACGCGCTACTATACTCAAAATGGTCATATTCACCAAATGACCTCGGATCGAAACGAAACGAGTTCCGTTGCACTCGTATCAACTATACGAGTCTAATGCAACTGACGGAAGTTGATTCGGAGCACGTACGCTCCATATTCTAAAACTGCATCGTCGTGACGCGCTACTATACTCAAAATGGTCATATTCACCAAATGACCTCGGATCGAAACGAAACGAGTTCCGTTGCACTCGTATCAACTATACGAGTCTAATGCAACTGACGGAAGTCGATTCGGAGCACGTATGCTCAATATTCTAAAACTGCATCGTCGTGACGCGCTACTATACTCAAAATGGTCATATTCACCAAATGACCTCGGATTGAAACGAAACGAGTTCCGTTGCACTTGTATCAACTATACGAGTCTAATGCAACTGACGGAAGTCGATTCGGAGCACGTATGCTCAATATACCACTTCAGTGTTAGGGCGAGGCACAATGCTACCTAAAACAGTCATTTCTCTAAATGACCACCTCTATGTGGTGAAGGTCGGGTCGTGATTGCCTTATGACCCGGCCTAGTTTCCTCCAAGGGTTCAACTGAACCGGCTAGACCCCTTTTCAGAGTCGGGATGTTACAATCCAATAAAACAAAGAAAATTTTCGTCCCTGAAAATACGAGTGGGTCATGGGGATTCAAAATAGGACGTATTGCAGACCACTAGAGGTGTCGAATGATCCCAAATTTTAAGGGTCTCTAGGTTTGGTTTTACCTAACGAGCTACGTTGATGGCTCCTGCCATGTAATATACAAGTAGCTTACGTGAACTACGGGGTTGCTGTCAGTGGAACATATAAAAGTTTTAACTTGCATAAGCTTTTGTAACACTTATCAACATATGACCGACTCCCATACGAAGGTTATATGTTGGTAGAACAGATGAAAATTGTAAATAAGCAGTAAAAATCCATAAACATATAACCAACTCCCATACGAAGGTTATATGTTAATGGTACAGATAAAATTGCAAATAGGCAGTAAAGATCCATAAACATATAACCAACTCCCATACGAAGGTTATATGTTAATGGTATATGCAGATATGTATGTTTTGATGCAAATGATGCATATGCAAATATGTATAATGAGTACTCATGACTCAATCACAACACACAATGTTGAAACAGTTTGACCGCTTTTCTTCCAGCAGGGTTGCGACCCCCGCGGGCCTCACCGATGTGGCCGTCGGTGACAGTGGCCGGTCCTGCCACTTCTGGGTGTGGACGTACCGCACTACCCAGGCCCTAATGTACAACCCAGTGTACTCCTGGATGTGAGCAACATCCGTCAATTACAAAATTCGGCTATCCAGCGGAGGGACCCTGCGGGGAAATAATCCCCCGGGGTTCACACACTCCCTAGTGCCTCATGAGTCATCAACCTTCCCATTCGTGTATGAATGGTCCTTAGGCATGATTGTCCTGCCACGGTACTCACATATAATGTTTTACCAGTTTGCTCTTTATGTTGACATATTTTGACCGCTTCTTTTTGCAGGGTAGCGAACCCCGCGGGCCTCACCGATGTGGCCGTCGGTGACAGTGGCCGGTCCTGCCACTTCTGGGTGTGGATGTACCGCACTACCCAGGCCCCATCGTACAACCCCGTGTACCCTCGGACGTAGGAGACATCCGGCAATAACTGAATTTGGCCAACCAGCGGAGGGACCCAGCGGGGCATATAAGATACAACCGAGCTCCCGGGGTGCACACCTCCCTGTCGCCTAGAGTCGTCAACCTTCCCGCACCGGTACGTACGGTCTACGGGCATGACCGACCCGCCACGTTTCCCAAAGCAAGCAAGCAATAAAATAGGTAACCATCACCTTCGGGTCCTCAGTGGCTTACCCTTTTTAACGAGGCTTCCCGGCTGGCTGAGTATGCAACCATCGCAAGTCCTGAGAATGTTAACAATGTACCTTTTTAGGATGGTTTATATACAAGCTTTTATAAATTTGTCACAAGTTTACTTCAATCCAGTACGTCGCCTCAGTAATCATTCCCTGAAATATTAACGTTATTGAAAAGACTAACATTTTATCATAGCTCTTTTACGATTGCACGACTTTATTTTTAACAGATCGTCAAATTGATCAAGTCAAATCATACTTCATATTTGCAATTGTTAGAGCAATTCTCTATATATACGCAAAATTTCATTTGATTAGCTCACCTCAAATGAAATTTTGAAAACGAGAATTTTAATCCCAATAAAACAAATAGGCTTAAACTTGGGATTGAAATTAGTAATAGAATCCTTACATTGTACACATAATTTCATACGATTAGTTTACCTCGAATGGAATTTTGAAAACGAAATTTTAACCCCAATAAAACAAAGAGGCTTAAACCCGGGGTTCAAAATTTGAAATGATCATTTGTAGAGTTTAAAGAGAGTGTTTTATGGAAATAAGATAGATGATTGTTCGAGATCAGATGTAGTAAAAGACATTTAAAAAATATTTTGCACGACTAAAACTGAATTTGATAAGTTCGAGTGAAAATGTTCATATATATGCCAAGTTTGTTGCCAACTTTTACCTTTTTGGTCCACCGCCGCTTCCGCTACAGTGGTTCGTCCCGAACCACGCTACAGCGATTAGCGGAGCAATAAGTGTTTCTGTGATCATGAATAGGTCGAAAGATCGGTTACGCTCTGATCCATTTGTAAGACCCCCCCTCCCAAATCGACGGTCCGACCGGGGGATCTTATCGCACACCACCCTTTAGCACGACGCCGAAGCGACTCCGAAGGGTGAAGGCACTAGCTTCTCCAACCCTTTTCCTTGAACGCTCCGATGTCACGCCTAGGGGTGGTGTTAAGCGAAAGTCACTACACACCATCAGAGTAGGGAAGCTGTATTCTAGCGGAAGACATTATTAAAGAGTGCGCTTTGTTACCCTTAGCGGAAGACATTATTTATAGCGGAAGATTAAATATCACAAAAACCATAATTTCAAAACCTGTATGAGTAATATTGATTTCGCCGCCGCA
Organism: Dactylorhiza incarnata; assembly: GCA_033032865.1. NCBI lineage: Eukaryota > Viridiplantae > Streptophyta > Magnoliopsida > Asparagales > Orchidaceae > Dactylorhiza > Dactylorhiza incarnata. Next base: position 2,756,882 of record JAWHQI010000056.1, read on the forward strand.
ATGAATCCTATCCGTCAAGGCTTCATTGCATCATATATGTATACCCTGAGATAGGGCGCAACAAAAGGAGATGCGGCTTAATAAAACTTTATACCTGACGTAGCCTGATCCGTGGCTTCATCCACACATAGGTGCTGTCACTCATCCGCACCTGTCACCTGTGCTAAAGACAAGTTATTAGAACTACAAACAGAATCCAACTCCTACTAACACCCAAACATAATATAACAATTATAAGGAAGGGGATATCTGGACTCTTATTGGGCCGAGGCGGTCTTCCCACGACCACCGCCTACGTACTTCGTATCATCCTGCATACGGCCTCAGACCCACGTAGTTCTATTAGTTTCGCACGGGTTGCCCTCCCAGACCGTCCATCGCGCGGGTTGCCTTAGAGTAAAACTCATAGGCCATCCGATTTTATCCCAAGGCACGATATATTCCCGTAGGAATATTTCCCGAAGGCACCACTTATTCCCCGTAGGAATTACTTTCTCGAAGGCAACATCTCATTCCCGTAGGAATTACTTTCTCGAAGGCAACATTTCATTCCCGTAGGAATTACTTCTCGAAGGCAACATTTTATTCCCGTAGGAATTATTTCTCGAAGGCAACATTTTATTTTCATAAGAGAAGAGAAAAGAAACTCTTTCCAAGCTTAGCAATAATTCCATCCCGAGAGTTTATAGAGGGGGGGAAGGAGAAAACCCTTCATGAGCTTAATGATATTTCCATCAAAGAGGGTACAAACAACTTAATCCGACTTTTGTCGATCTTTTGGATTGCTTGGCAATCAAACCCAAGCCATCCACATGAGGCACAATTTTGTATTCAAGTAGGCTTCTGCCAATTACTTGGGTGTTTGGCGATCAAGCCCAAAACTCCCGTGAACTTTTATAGGCACAAGAAGTAGCACAGTAGTGTGAAAGAGAGAAATAAGATAAAGAGTAGACGAAAATAGATAAGGTTTAGAGTCTACCATTTGTCGGAGGAGGAAGAGATGAAGCTCCCTCAATCGGATACCAAACCAGATGAAGATAGGCTCAAGTAAGAGGCGGAGAAGGGGTTCCTCTTGGGTGATGCTTATGGTGTGAGAGTCCCCCATAAATTTCATGCCTAGGCATATGATCGCATTCCTAATCTCTACCAATTCGGAGTAGCACGACTCCATTCCTCACCAAATCGGAACGACAAGGAAACTAATAAGTGGCAGATTCCTGCCATGGGAGGGAGAATTGAGGTAGGAGGAGGAGGAAGAGAGAGTGAAGCTATCATACCTTGTCGTGAGCTATGAAGGGCAACCCCCTTATTAAAAATACAGCAGCAGCCCCCATTAGACCAAGAGGGAACAAGAGCAGCCCCAAATCAATAAGGTAAAGGGGCAGCTCAAAGCAAACAGCCCCAAATCAACAAGGTAAGAGCAGCCCCAGCAAAACAGCCCCAAGTCAACAAGGTAAAGAGCAGCTCAAAGCAAACAGCCCCAAATCAACAAGGTAAGAGCAGCCCCAGCAAAACAGCCCAAATCAAGGTAAAGAGCAGCTCAAGCAGAACAGCCCCAGCTAGCAAAACAGCCACAAACAATCATATAATAGGAAAGTAAAGAGCAGCCCCCATTTTAAATCTAAAAGTTCCTAGCTGATCAAGCATAGGAGCCCCAAGATAAAATCGAAAAGCTCCTAGCTGATCAAGCATAGCAGCTCCCCCATTGAACAGCTCACAAGGCAGCCCCCTATTAACAAGGTAAAGAGCAGCTCAATTTCAACAAACCTGCAGTCCAACTCAACAAGGAGCAGCCCCCAAACCAACAAGGAAAGGAGCAGCCCATTTCAACAAACCTGCAGTCCAACTCAACAAGGAGCAGCCCCCAAACTCAGCTCACAAGGCAGCCCCCAATTCAACGAGGAAAGGAGCAGCCTAAAGCAACAACAAAAGAGGCAACTCCAAATCAACAAGGAAAGAGAGCAGCCCCACAAATCAGCTAGTAAAAGAGGCAGCCCCAACATTTAAGCAAGGATTTAGGTATATAAAAATTTCAGGAAGTGTACACCAACCACCACCAACATCCATTATAGCCCAAAATGAGAGGATAAATATGAAAAATTCCTCGGAGCTTTAACCCAACCAACCACCATAAGGAGCATACCCAAACAATCTCTATAGGGAATGAAATAAAAACATTTCCTCCATATAAATTTCCTGGACATACCCAATAGCCTCCATAGGAAAAGTTATTAATACAATTTCCTAGATAGGAAATTCCTGGAGCATACCCAACCACGACTAAAGGAAACAAAAGAAAACCTTCTTAATAAAAATTCCAGCAGCTGCTAAAGGGAAAACGAATATGCTATGAATACCTTTCCTGGAGCTTTAACCCAAAATGGAAGGGAAAGAAGGAGGAAGAGGGGGAAAGAGAAGAGTTTCCTTGCCTACCTTGCCGTAAAACCCTCTGCCAGGACAGAGCTTCGGGGAGGGGAAGAGGAGGAGGAAGAGTGTGAGAGGAGGGCGTTCTTACCGTCCACCATCGCCCTTGCAAGAGGAGAAGAAGCCTCCCTATGTAGCCGACGAGGCCCAATCCCGTGCCCCCACGAGCTCGCCCATGGTTTTGCTCCAGTGCTTGATCGCTCATCCCGGTTTCCCGTTCCCAGGTTTTCATCGCTGATTTTTTTTTTGGTTTTATATGTATATATCTATATATATATATTCATATATATATAGGCATATAATTATTTATATACATATATATTCATAACTCTCAAAACAAGCACAGGAAAAATGTGCGTAGTGCGTCTTTGTGTTCGTGTCAACCATACGAAGCTAACGAAAGCATCCGAAGTTGATTCCGAGTCCGTTTGCCCAACATTTTAAAATGGCGTTGTTGTCGCGCTCGACGTTACTCAAAATAGTCGTTTTCTCCAAACGACCTCGGATCGGAACGAAACGAGTTCCGTTGCACTCGTATCAACTATACGAGTCTAAAGTAACTGACGGAAATCGATTCGGGGCACGTATGCTCCATATTCTAAACTGCGTCGTCGTGACGCGCTGCGATACTCAAAACGGTCACTTTCACCAAATGACCTCTGATTGAAACGAAATGAGTTCCGTTGCACTCGTATCAACTATACGAGTCTAATGCAACTGACGGAAGTCGATTCGGAGCACGTATGCTCCATATTCCAAAATTGCATCGTCGTGACGCGCTACTATACTCAAAATGGTCATATTCACCAAATGACCTCGGATCGAAACGAAACGAGTTCCGTTGCACTCGTATCAACTATACGAGTCTAATGCAACTGACGGAAGTTGATTCGGAGCACGTACGCTCCATATTCTAAAACTGCATCGTCGTGACGCGCTACTATACTCAAAATGGTCATATTCACCAAATGACCTCGGATCGAAACGAAACGAGTTCCGTTGCACTCGTATCAACTATACGAGTCTAATGCAACTGACGGAAGTCGATTCGGAGCACGTATGCTCAATATTCTAAAACTGCATCGTCGTGACGCGCTACTATACTCAAAATGGTCATATTCACCAAATGACCTCGGATTGAAACGAAACGAGTTCCGTTGCACTTGTATCAACTATACGAGTCTAATGCAACTGACGGAAGTCGATTCGGAGCACGTATGCTCAATATACCACTTCAGTGTTAGGGCGAGGCACAATGCTACCTAAAACAGTCATTTCTCTAAATGACCACCTCTATGTGGTGAAGGTCGGGTCGTGATTGCCTTATGACCCGGCCTAGTTTCCTCCAAGGGTTCAACTGAACCGGCTAGACCCCTTTTCAGAGTCGGGATGTTACAATCCAATAAAACAAAGAAAATTTTCGTCCCTGAAAATACGAGTGGGTCATGGGGATTCAAAATAGGACGTATTGCAGACCACTAGAGGTGTCGAATGATCCCAAATTTTAAGGGTCTCTAGGTTTGGTTTTACCTAACGAGCTACGTTGATGGCTCCTGCCATGTAATATACAAGTAGCTTACGTGAACTACGGGGTTGCTGTCAGTGGAACATATAAAAGTTTTAACTTGCATAAGCTTTTGTAACACTTATCAACATATGACCGACTCCCATACGAAGGTTATATGTTGGTAGAACAGATGAAAATTGTAAATAAGCAGTAAAAATCCATAAACATATAACCAACTCCCATACGAAGGTTATATGTTAATGGTACAGATAAAATTGCAAATAGGCAGTAAAGATCCATAAACATATAACCAACTCCCATACGAAGGTTATATGTTAATGGTATATGCAGATATGTATGTTTTGATGCAAATGATGCATATGCAAATATGTATAATGAGTACTCATGACTCAATCACAACACACAATGTTGAAACAGTTTGACCGCTTTTCTTCCAGCAGGGTTGCGACCCCCGCGGGCCTCACCGATGTGGCCGTCGGTGACAGTGGCCGGTCCTGCCACTTCTGGGTGTGGACGTACCGCACTACCCAGGCCCTAATGTACAACCCAGTGTACTCCTGGATGTGAGTAACATCCGTCAATTACAAAATTCGGCTATCCAGCGGAGGGACCCTGCGGGGAAATAATCCCCCGGGGTTCACACACTCCCTAGTGCCTCATGAGTCATCAACCTTCCCATTCGTGTATGAATGGTCCTTAGGCATGATTGTCCTGCCACGGTACTCACATATAATGTTTTACCAGTTTGCTCTTTATGTTGACATATTTTGACCGCTTCTTTTTGCAGGGTAGCGAACCCCGCGGGCCTCACCGATGTGGCCGTCGGTGACAGTGGCCGGTCCTGCCACTTCTGGGTGTGGATGTACCGCACTACCCAGGCCCCATCGTACAACCCCGTGTACCCTCGGACGTAGGAGACATCCGGCAATAACTGAATTTGGCCAACCAGCGGAGGGACCCAGCGGGGCATATAAGATACAACCGAGCTCCCGGGGTGCACACCTCCCTGTCGCCTAGAGTCGTCAACCTTCCCGCACCGGTACGTACGGTCTACGGGCATGACCGACCCGCCACGTTTCCCAAAGCAAGCAAGCAATAAAATAGGTAACCATCACCTTCGGGTCCTCAGTGGCTTACCCTTTTTAACGAGGCTTCCCGGCTGGCTGAGTATGCAACCATCGCAAGTCCTGAGAATGTTAACAATGTACCTTTTTAGGATGGTTTATATACAAGCTTTTATAAATTTGCCACAAGTTTACTTCAATCCAGTACGTCGCCTCAGTAATCATTCCCTGAAATATTAACGTTATTGAAAAGACTAACATTTTATCATAGCTCTTTTACGATTGCACGACTTTATTTTCAACAGATCGTCAAATTGATCAAGTCAAATCATACTTCATATTTGCAATTGTTAGAGCAATTCTCTATATATACGCAAAATTTCATTTGATTAGCTCACCTCAAATGAAATTTTGAAAACGAGAATTTTAATCCCAATAAAACAAATAGGCTTAAACTTGGGATTGAAATTAGTAATAGAATCCTTACATTGTACACATAATTTCATACGATTAGTTTACCTCGAATGGAATTTTGAAAACGAAATTTTAACCCCAATAAAACAAAGAGGCTTAAACCCGGGGTTCAAAATTTGAAATGATCATTTGTAGAGTTTAAAGAGAGTGTTTTATGGAAATAAGATAGATGATTGTTCGAGATCAGATGTAGTAAAAGACATTTAAAAAATATTTTGCACGACTAAAACTGAATTTGATAAGTTCGAGTGAAAATGTTCATATATATGCCAAGTTTGTTGCCAACTTTTACCTTTTTGGTCCACCACCGCTTCCGCTACAGTGGTTCGTCCCGAACCACGCTACAGCGATTAGCGGAGCAATAAGTGTTTCTGTGATCATGAATAGGTCGAAAGATCGGTTACGCTCTGATCCATTTGTAAGACCCCCCCTCCCAAATCGACGGTCCGACCGGGGGATCTTATCGCACACCACCCTTTAGCACGACGCCGAAGCGACTCCGAAGGGTGAAGGCACTAGCTTCTCCAACCCTTTTCCTTGAACGCTCCGATGTCACGCCTAGGGGTGGTGTTAAGCGAAAGTCACTACACACCATCAGAGTAGGGAAGCTGTATTCTAGCGGAAGACATTATTAAAGAGTGCGCTTTGTTACCCTTAGCGGAAGACATTATTTATAGCGGAAGATTAAATATCACAAAAACCATAATTTCAAAACCTGTATGAGTAATATTGATTTCGCCGCCGCAATGAATCCTATCCGTCAAGGCTTCATTGCATCATATATGTATACCCTGAGATAGGGCGCAACAAAAGGAGATGCGGCTTAATAAAACTTTATACCTGACGTAGCCTGATCCGTGGCTTCATCCACACATAGGTGCTGTCACTCATCCGCACCTGTCACCTGTGCTAAAGACAAGTTATTAGAACTACAAACAGAATCCAACTCCTACTAACACCCAAACATAATATAACAATTATAAGGAAGGGGATATCTGGACTCTTATTGGGCCGAGGCGGTCTTCCCACGACCACCGCCTACGTACTCCGTATCATCCTGCATACGGCCTCAGACCCACGTAGTTCTATTAGTTTCGCACGGGTTGCCCTCCCAGACCGTCCATCGCGCGGGTTGCCTTAGAGTAAAACTCATAGGCCATCCGATTTTATCCCAAGGCACGATATATTCCCGTAGGAATATTTCCCGAAGGCACCACTTATTCCCCGTAGGAATTACTTTCTCGAAGGCAACATCTCATTCCCGTAGGAATTACTTTCTCGAAGGCAACATTTCATTCCCGTAGGAATTACTTCTCGAAGGCAACATTTTATTCCCGTAGGAATTATTTCTCGAAGGCAACATTTTATTTTCATAAGAGAAGAGAAAAGAAACTCTTTCCAAGCTTAGCAATAATTCCATCCCGAGAGTTTATAGAGGGGGGGAAGGAGAAAACCCTTCATGAGCTTAATGATATTTCCATCAAAGAGGGTACAAACAACTTAATCCGACTTTTGTCGATCTTTTGGATTGCTTGGCAATCAAACCCAAGCCATCCACATGAGGCACAATTTTGTATTCAAGTAGGCTTCTGCCAATTACTTGGGTGTTTGGCGATCAAGCCCAAAACTCCCGTGAACTTTTATAGGCACAAGAAGTAGCACAGTAGTGTGAAAGAGAGAAATAAGATAAAGAGTAGACGAAAATAGATAAGGTTTAGAGTCTACCATTTGTCGGAGGAGGAAGAGATGAAGCTCCCTCAATCGGATACCAAACCAGATGAAGATAGGCTCAAGTAAGAGGCGGAGAAGGGGTTCCTCTTGGGTGATGCTTATGGTGTGAGAGTCCCCCATAAATTTCATGCCTAGGCATATGATCGCATTCCTAATCTCTACCAATTCGGAGTAGCACGACTCCATTCCTCACCAAATCGGAACGACAAGGAAACTAATAAGTGGCAGATTCCTGCCATGGGAGGGAGAATTGAGGTAGGAGGAGGAGGAAGAGAGAGTGAAGCTATCATACCTTGTCGTGAGCTATGAAGGGCAACCCCCTTATTAAAAATACAGCAGCAGCCCCCATTAGACCAAGAGGGAACAAGAGCAGCCCCAAATCAATAAGGTAAAGGGGCAGCTCAAAGCAAACAGCCCCAAATCAACAAGGTAAGAGCAGCCCCAGCAAAACAGCCCCAAGTCAACAAGGTAAAGAGCAGCTCAAAGCAAACAGCCCCAAATCAACAAGGTAAGAGCAGCCCCAGCAAAACAGCCCAAATCAAGGTAAAGAGCAGCTCAAGCAGAACAGCCCCAGCTAGCAAAACAGCCACAAACAATCATATAATAGGAAAGTAAAGAGCAGCCCCCATTTTAAATCTAAAAGTTCCTAGCTGATCAAGCATAGGAGCCCCAAGATAAAATCGAAAAGCTCCTAGCTGATCAAGCATAGCAGCTCCCCCATTGAACAGCTCACAAGGCAGCCCCCTATTAACAAGGTAAAGAGCAGCTCAATTTCAACAAACCTGCAGTCCAACTCAACAAGGAGCAGCCCCCAAACCAACAAGGAAAGGAGCAGCCCATTTCAACAAACCTGCAGTCCAACTCAACAAGGAGCAGCCCCCAAACTCAGCTCACAAGGCAGCCCCCAATTCAACGAGGAAAGGAGCAGCCTAAAGCAACAACAAAAGAGGCAACTCCAAATCAACAAGGAAAGAGAGCAGCCCCACAAATCAGCTAGTAAAAGAGGCAGCCCCAACATTTAAGCAAGGATTTAGGTATATAAAAATTTCAGGAAGTGTACACCAACCACCACCAACATCCATTATAGCCCAAAATGAGAGGATAAATATGAAAAATTCCTCGGAGCTTTAACCCAACCAACCACCATAAGGAGCATACCCAAACAATCTCTATAGGGAATGAAATAAAAACATTTCCTCCATATAAATTTCCTGGACATACCCAATAGCCTCCATAGGAAAAGTTATTAATACAATTTCCTAGATAGGAAATTCCTGGAGCATACCCAACCACGACTAAAGGAAACAAAAGAAAACCTTCTTAATAAAAATTCCAGCAGCTGCTAAAGGGAAAACGAATATGCTATGAATACCTTTCCTGGAGCTTTAACCCAAAATGGAAGGGAAAGAAGGAGGAAGAGGGGGAAAGAGAAGAGTTTCCTTGCCTACCTTGCCGTAAAACCCTCTGCCAGGACAGAGCTTCGGGGAGGGGAAGAGGAGGAGGAAGAGTGTGAGAGGAGGGCGTTCTTACCGTCCACCATCGCCCTTGCAAGAGGAGAAGAAGCCTCCCTATGTAGCCGACGAGGCCCAATCCCGTGCCCCCACGAGCTCGCCCATGGTTTTGCTCCAGTGCTTGATCGCTCATCCCGGTTTCCCGTTCCCAGGTTTTCATCGCTGATTTTTTTTTTGGTTTTATATGTATATATCTATATATATATATATTCATATATATATAGGCATATAATTATTTATATACATATATATTCATAACTCTCAAAACAAGCACAGGAAAAATGTGCGTAGTGCGTCTTTGTGTTCGTGTCAACCATACGAAGCTAACGAAAGCATCCGAAGTTGATTCCGAGTCCGTTTGCCCAACATTTTAAAATGGCGTTGTTGTCGCGCTCGACGTTACTCAAAATAGTCGTTTTCTCCAAACGACCTCGGATCGGAACGAAACGAGTTCCGTTGCACTCGTATCAACTATACGAGTCTAAAGTAACTGACGGAAATCGATTCGGGGCACGTATGCTCCATATTCTAAACTGCGTCGTCGTGACGCGCTGCGATACTCAAAACGGTCACTTTCACCAAATGACCTCTGATTGAAACGAAATGAGTTCCGTTGCACTCGTATCAACTATACGAGTCTAATGCAACTGACGGAAGTCGATTCGGAGCACGTATGCTCCATATTCCAAAATTGCATCGTCGTGACGCGCTACTATACTCAAAATGGTCATATTCACCAAATGACCTCGGATCGAAACGAAACGAGTTCCGTTGCACTCGTATCAACTATACGAGTCTAATGCAACTGACGGAAGTTGATTCGGAGCACGTACGCTCCATATTCTAAAACTGCATCGTCGTGACGCGCTACTATACTCAAAATGGTCATATTCACCAAATGACCTCGGATCGAAACGAAACGAGTTCCGTTGCACTCGTATCAACTATACGAGTCTAATGCAACTGACGGAAGTCGATTCGGAGCACGTATGCTCAATATTCTAAAACTGCATCGTCGTGACGCGCTACTATACTCAAAATGGTCATATTCACCAAATGACCTCGGATTGAAACGAAACGAGTTCCGTTGCACTTGTATCAACTATACGAGTCTAATGCAACTGACGGAAGTCGATTCGGAGCACGTATGCTCAATATACCACTTCAGTGTTAGGGCGAGGCACAATGCTACCTAAAACAGTCATTTCTCTAAATGACCACCTCTATGTGGTGAAGGTCGGGTCGTGATTGCCTTATGACCCGGCCTAGTTTCCTCCAAGGGTTCAACTGAACCGGCTAGACCCCTTTTCAGAGTCGGGATGTTACAAACCTCTTCCCTGAACCGTTCCAGATATTGAGCCAGTGGCTCCTCTGGCTCTTGCTTGACCTTGAAAAGTGCTTCAGCATCTTTCTTCCTCTTCCTTGACGTCGAGAAGCGTAGCAAGAAACCTCGACGCAAGTCTTCGAAGGCATAGATGGATCCCGCAGGGAGCTGGTGGAACCACTCTCTAGCCTTTTCCTTCAGGGTTGTCGCAAAGAGTCGACATTTGAAAGCGGCCGACATGGGCATGATGGAGACCATGTCTTCAAACCACTGTAGGTGTAAGATGGGGTCATTCCTGCCGAAGTAGTGAGACATCTTCGCCCCCTTGAACCCCTCCGGAACCGGGGCTGAGAGGATCTGCTCACAAAAAGGACTTCCCACGCTCGCCCCCTTTTGGGGCTGGGCGAGTGGGGGCATGGCGCCTCCCCGCTCGCCCCCTTGGGTCTCGGCGAGTGGGGGTCGATGACCTCCCCACCCGCCCTCTTGGGTCTCGGCGAGTGGGGGTCGATGACCTCCCCACCCGCCAACTTGGGTCTCGGAGAGTGGGGGTCGAGGACCTCCCCACCCGCCAACTTGGGTCTCGGCGAGTGGGGGTCGATGACCTCCCCACCCGCCCACTTGGGTCTCGGCGAGTGGGGGTCGAGGACCTCCCCACCCGCCAACTTGGGTCTCGGCGAGTGGGGGTCGAGGACCTCCCCACCCGCCAACTTGGGTCTCGGCGAGTGGGGGTCGATGACCTCCCCACCCGCCCACTTGGGTCTCGGCGAGTGGGGGTCGAGGACCTCCCCACCCGCCAACTTGGGTCTCGGCGAGTGGGGGTCGATGACCTCCCCACCCGCCCACTTGGGTCTCGGCGAGTGGGGGTCGAGGACCTCCCCACCCGCCAACTCCTGGCACCTCCTCTCTGGCTGGTTGGTCGAGAGGGATCTCACCCTCCTGTCGGGGAGAGACCTCCGAACCACTTCCTCTCCTGCCTTCGCTTCCCGAGGCGAAAGCTACCTGCAAGGTCTGCAGGACCTCCTGCCTGAAATTTTCAAACATCTCCAACATCATCCCAGCCACCGGGGGCTGCGAGTGACCTGGGTCGGAACTTCCTCCACCTCCATCCATGGAGCTCATCTTGAGGGTTTCTTGAATCGGTCACACTCCACGCTCACCGCACCAAAATGTTGAAACCGACTACTCGATCTCTGTGGAGTTCGGGGCCCTCAGCGAGGCTGAGGGGCGACCAACCCTTACTCCCCCCAAGGGAGAGCTCTAGGTTGAAGGTGCTGGAACTAAGAACTGGACCAAGGGCTTAGTGGGGAGGTCCCGCCACATACCCGGAAGTCCCCTTGGAACTTCCCCTCCCAAGCCACTACTAAGCTTGGGCACCACTGGAGCCTCTTCTCACCCCCTAGAGAGACTTGGGGAGGGAGAGAAGGAAGGAGAGAGCTAGCCTAGGATGAGAGATCTCTCCAAATGGTGCCCCCTTGGTCCTATTTATAGGATTTTTGAAGTTGGGCTGCAAATAGCCAAAAACTGGTCTGCCAGATTACCAGAATACCCCTGAATTGGGCTGCGGATAGCTGAATCCCGCTGTTCTGAAATGCTAAATGCAGACCACTGGACTGCGAATAGCCAAACTGGACTGCGAATAGTAAACTGGATGAGGGGGGCCGAGTTGGCCTCTCCGCCGAATGTTGGGCGAGAGGGGGGGTCGAGCTGGCCTCTCCCCTCTCCGCCGAATGCTGGGCGAGAGGGGGGGTCGAGCTGGCCTCTCCCCTCTCCTCCGAATGCTGGGCGAGAGGGGGGGTCGAGCTGGCCTCTCCCCTCTCCGCCGAATGCTGGGCGAGAGGGGGGTCGAGCTGGCCTCTCCCCTCTCCGCCTAATGCTGGGCGAGAGGGGGGTCGAGCTGGCCTCTCCCCTCTCCGCCGAATGCTGGGCGAGAGGGAGGTCGAGCTGGCCTCTCCCCTCTCCGCCTAATGCTGGGCGAGAGGGGGGTCGAGCTGGCCTCTCCCCTCTCCGCCGAATGCTGGGCGAGAGGGAGGTCGAGCTGGCCTCTCCCCTCTCCGCCGAATGCTGGGCGAGAGGGGGGGTCGAGCTGGCCTCTCCCCTCTCCGCCTTCCTCCGGAGCGGGGGGGCGAGAGGAGCTCGCCCCCTTCCTTTGCTCGCTTCCTATATGAGCTGGGCGAGCGGAGGTCTCCGCCTCCTACCGCTCGTCCTCCCTCTCTCTATCCGAGGGAAAAGCACTCGACGAATACTGGGTTGTACAGCTAGGGCAATGATCGTCCTCACCGACGTCATCTTCGCAACGGTACTGAAGGTCTCCTCGTAGTCCTCTCCATAGGTCTGTGAGAAGCCTCGAGCGACAAGCCTCGCCTTGTACCGCTCCACTTCTCCATCAGCCCTCTTCTTCACCTTGTACACCCACTTGCAGGTGACATGTTTGATGCCCTCCACCATGGGAACCAGGTCCCATGTCTCGTTCTTCTTTAGGGCCTCCATCTCCTTGATCATGGCCTCGTCCCACTCCTTGATGCCAGCTGCATCCTCAAAGCAGGCAGGTTCCCTCTCATCGAGTGGTCCTGCGAAGAAGCAGGAAACCAGACTCACGAAGTTCCCCTCCTTATAACGAGCAGGCGGGACGATCGTCCTCTTCGACCTCCTCAAGGCTTGGCCACTATCCACCACTCCGGTAGACTCCTCTGCTTGAGCTCCTCTCTGAGCTCCTCTCTGAACTCCTCCTGAAGCGGTGCTCTCCCTGCTTCTTGAGTTCGTAGCTCCCCCTGAGCCAGAAGCTCCTCCTGAGCCAGATGCTTCTCCTGAGGCAGATGCTCCTCCTGAGGCAGATGGCAATGGAGCACTTGGAGATAACTCCAACTCCTCAGTAGGGTCCTCAGTGACCCACTCCTCTTCCCTGCTAGCTTCTCCACTCTCCAGCAGCTCCACAGAAGAGACTCCCTGGTATGAGACCAGTTCGTCAAACACAACGTCGCGCGAGACGACGAACCTGTGAGTCTGCGGATCCATGCACTTCCACCCCTTCTTCCGCTCATCGTAGCCGATGAAGATACACTTCCTCGCCTTCGGCTCCAACTTTGTTCTCTGAGCGTCCGGGACGTGCACGAAGCAGGTAGAACCGAACACCTTCATGTGACCCACATTGGGCTTCTCCCCGAACATGAGCTGGTGTGGAGACACCATCCTGTTAGGACTCAGAGGTAGCCTGTTGATCACATGAGTAGCACACATCATTCCCTCCGCCCACAAGGCCTTGGGAATGCTCTTAGCATGTAGCCAAATCCTGGTAGTCTCCACCAGATGGCGGATCTTCCTCTCTGCCACCCCATTCTGCTGAGGGGTGTGAGCGCAGGAAAGCTCCCGCCGAATGCCGAACCTTCTGCAGAAGGAAGCAAACTCATTGGAGGTAAACTCTCCTCCATTGTCGCTTCTCAGCTTCTTCACTCTGCGGTCCAGCCTCCCCTCCACAAGCTCCTTCCACTCGAGGAACTTGTTGAAGACTTCTGATTTCTCTCTCAGAAAGTATACCCACGTATAGCGGGTATAGTCATCCACCAGAACCAGCGCATACTTATTGCCTCCATAAGTATGGGTGACGCACGACCCCATCACGTCAGCATGTACGCACTCAAGAGGTGCCTTACACCTGGTCTCCGACTTGTCAAATGGAAGTCGATGTGACTTTCCATATTGACATCCGTCGCACACATGGCCGTCGCCGTAGGAAGTGAGATGAGGCAGGCCGCTCATTAGGCCCTTTGCCGCCATCATCTTCAGCTTGTCCATCCCTACATGACCTAACCTCTCATGCCAGATCACAACGTTGTCGTTTGTCTTCAGATTGTCCACGTAGGCATTTGCAGACAGGACATACAAATCCTTCACCCTTCTCCCGGTGAGCGTGACGTTAGCATCGACAGACGAAAGGTTCTTCAAGAACTTCACCTCCTTTGGTCCAAACAGCACGTGGTATCCAGCATCCACGACGTTCGCCACGGAGAAGAGGTTCTTCTTCATGCCAGGCACGTGATACACACTCTTCAGTGCCACTGGCTTCTCTATACTCCCAAGGGACACCTTCCCTTCTCGCTCTACGGGATGTACCGTATCATCCGCAGTGATGATAGCATCCGTTCCTTCATATGCTGCCGAGGAGGCAAACTTCGACATATCTCCTGTGAGATGATGCCCGCAACTGGAATCCACTATCCAGTCGTCCTCAAGGTTGATGGAGGCTAAGACATCGACTGACGTTGTCGTTATCTCTGCCAGGAAACAATTGTCCCCCCTCTCACCGCCCTGGTGACCTCCACCTCTTCCTCCACCTCTCTGGTGATCTCCCTCCTTGTTAGCAGCATGACCGGCCCTCAGATTGGACTGGCAATCCTTTGCCATGTGCCCGTACTTCTTACAGGCAAACCAAAGGTATCTCCCCTTCTCGTCGCGGGCAGGAAGGAACTTCCCCCCATCTCCCTGAGAGGACGTTGAAGGTCCCTCTCCGGAGTTCTTCTTTCTCTTGTCCAAGGATCTCTTCTTTCCTGAGAACAACGCCTCGCCATCTCCTCCTGAGATGGATACTCCCGCCATATGCTTCGCCAAGCTCTCCTGCGACGATAGCAGGTTCTCTAGCTCCAGAAGGGAGGGCTGAATAGCCCATCCTTGCACGGAAGTAACGAAGGGGACATACTCCTTCCTCAAGCCTCAGAGTATGTGCCGCTTCAACTTCGCCTCTGAGATTGGCTCTTCAGGATCCAAGGCCGAGATCTCCCCGTATAGGTTCTTCACCTTCAGGAAGAAGGTGGATATCGCCATCTCGCCTTGAGTCGACTTCGCCAACTCATTCTCCAGGAATTGTAGTCGCGCCACATTCTTCTTGTTGAATAACCCATCGAGGGCTATCCAGATCGCAGACGCTGACTTGCAACCTATGATGTGGTCGAACAAGTCAGGTGATATGGCTCTCTTCAAGGTGAACTCCGCCTTGGCGTTGGTCTTCCTCCACGCTCTCACAGCGGGACCATTATCACCGGCAGCTACTACTTCCTCTTGCTCCCCACCACCAACAACCTCCCAGAGATCCTCTCCAAGAAGGTAGCTCTCCATACAAGACATCCACTTCTTGTAGTTGGTTTGAGTAAGCAGCTCGATTCCTAGTCCTCTCGCATAACCTCCTCCGCCGTCCATCTTGGAAGACAACCTTGAACTTCGATAGCACGCGCTGCTTCAGCAACCTGCCTCTGATACCATGTTGAGTTTTTGAGTTTGCTACCAATCAAGTGAACCAACGATGAACAAAGAAGGCTATATTCCAACTAGGCAACCAAATTACAAATAAACACGGCTGAATACAAGTTGCATCCAACTTGAATCACAACAGCCAATAGAAGGTAAGACAAGGTCACGGACAAGGTCCGCTTCTTCTCCCGAGCACACCAGGATGGTGATACTCGCTCCTCGCTGTCGCCGGGGCGATATCGGCTGTCGCCTGGGCGATATCTCTGATCCTCGCAAGCTCGCTGCTCGCACTCCAGATACTCGCAAGCTCGCTGCTCGCACTCCAAGATACTTGCACGCTCGCCGCGCGCGCTTCCTCTCCTTCTCGCTGTCGCCTGGGCGATATCCACTGTCGTCGGGCGATATCTCCTCTACTCGCTACTCGCTCAAGAGAGCTCTCCGAACTCGCTCCAAGTCCGATGCTCGCCAGGTAGCACTATGGTATCTCTAACTCGCTCAGAGTTGATGATACTCGCCACTTCTGATGACAATCTCGCCACTTCCAGAATTGGTACTCTTTAGGGGGGGTACCCCTCTATTTATAGGCAAAAGCCTACTCGGCGGCAAGTAGGATACTCGCCAGCTGTCGCTGGGGCGACAGCCACTGTCGCCGGGCGACAGCTCACTTCAAAAATCTAACAATAGATAATCTAATAATAAGAAAGCTAAAGCTATAATTTGATATTTCAATTTTTAGATTATGGCTCCGTTTGGCACTGCGGTAACAGTCATGGTGGTTATGAATTGTCGTTTGTGAACGCCCAATCTTACCTAAAGAACTTCATTCACTTTTATGTTCAAAACTAGTTATATTTTCTTCGTAGCAGTCATAATCGTTGTCATGTCAAACATACATTCTATGATAGTGGCGTTTTTATCTAAACTCATCGGAGCAAAAACGCCCGGCCAACGGAGCCTAGGTCTTATTTTGTTGTCAAATTTGTTTTTTTTAATCCAGCCGCCAACCTAAACTAGGGGGTCAATGCATTAAACGCACGTGACTATATTAATTTCTGAACATGAAACTATTCTCAACAAATGACATTAATATTTTTCTCCTTGGTCAGGGCTACTTAAGAAAACACTGTCTTCTAATCATTTCTTAAGGCTTCGTTTGGCGTGGCTTATTTGATCCCGTGAGTTTGATCAAAAACATTATTATCATATAATATATATTTGGCAAGACGAAGGTTATGACCGCAATAAAAAACTAGTTTTGAGCATAAAATGCATAAATTTTTTTAGGCGAGGACGGGTGGTCACGAAAGGCGGTTCATGACCACAGCGTTTATGATCGCCACCACCACGCCAAACGAAACCTAAGGATTTATTTGGTTCCATGTTTTGGTCCCGCGTTTTGAGGAAACACGGCGGCAAAACAAATGAACCGTCGGCTCCGTTTGCCACATTTGGCCCCGCAGCAAGGAGGAAAACCGGCGCCGCCGCTCCGTTTCAACCCCCGCCTCCGTGCCTCCAGTTCAAAAGCCTAAAATGCGGGACCAAAACGCGGAACCAAATAAAGCCTAAATCTCTAATAATTAGCTTTTACACATCTGAATAAAGCATTTAAACGATACATCAAAATACCTAAGCAAATTTATTAGGTCCGAACAGCGCCCGCACATAAATCGTGTATTGCTATTAGCCCCGGACGGTCAGCCAACTAATTGTTTATTTTTAACTCTTTTTTAGTGAAACAAACAACGGAATCATTGCTTGAGGGATTTTAATTTTTAAAGGTGTCTGAAGAGTTCAAAAAAAAGTCAACTGAACCTCCTGCTTTAAAAACATCTTTTGATCTCAAGCAATTAATGTAGAATAACGCTGTGATTCGACCTCGTCAATACATCTGATTAAACTCTAATATATCTGATTAAACTCTAATGATGTTCGGGTTGTGCAGCAGACAATACAAGGGTGAACTGAGTCATGCGCAGCAGACTGATAATTTCACAGTTGGCTCGAATGTAGGAATTATATACACGAACAAGACGAAATTTGATTACCGAAAGCCGAAAGGAACTGCATGAATAAATCATATTTCCAATGAACTTGATATAAAATTCATGGGAGCAAATAATTTAATCACTTGAATCATGCCAGAGTATGAATGACTACCTCCCATAAGCACCTTTATTTACAACATCTGCCAACAGCAAATAAGCAGGCATCCCCAAAACTAGAAACCTGGGATAAATAAGGCCATAGCTTTTTGAGCATTTCCTTCATATTTCTGGAGATCAAGCACAAGTCCGACGACAATCGACCCGACCAGGCCCGATCAAAGGCACTTCTCCCGGCCTGCCAGAGCTGCACGGCGACCGGCAGCTTTGCACCAGAAATTTCCCCTTCGAGCGTGTCACCGAATATGGGTTCTGCCGAGGGAGAAGGCTCCAATCCGGCTCTCCGTGTTCTGGAATGGAAATCAAGTGTTGCTTTATATCAATTTTACGAAATCGCCGAGTCTTTATGCATTATTATATGAGCAAAAGAAACCTGATATTTAGGGGATGGGAACACATTCCAAAATCTGAGCGTCTCGTCTCCTGCGCCGGTGACGATGGTCTGCAAAAGACGAGATTTCAAGTAGAGAACCGCAAGCAGGTATGGTCATGGGAGAAGAGGAATGAGGAGTTCAACCTGTCCATCAGGTGAGATGGCTAGATATAGCACTCTAAATGTATGACCTGTGAGGGTAGCAACCTGTAATGGAGATGAGATGGGCAAAAACAGAAACAAGAGCAAATTATGACTGAGCAATGATGATGAATCACTAGGTTGGTGGGGTTTTAGGATACCTTTGACATGGTCGGGTACCGCCAAATTATTATTTGGTTTTGGGAATAACCATGAGTGCTCACGATTTCGTTGACATTCTTTGACCATACAAGGTTGCACACCTGCGTCAAAATGACCCTTTAGTACTTACTAAAACCGTCAATCTTTTCATTTTTTAACTTGGGCTCCGTTTGGCACAGCGGTGGCGGTCGTGAACACGGTGGTTATAGACCGTCATTTGTGAATGTCTGACCTTACCTAAAAAACTTCATCCACTTTTACGTTCAAAACTAGTTTTCTTTTCTTGGTGGCAGTCATAACCATTGTCTTACCAAACATGCATTCTATGATTGTGGTGTTCTTGTCCAAACTCACCGGAACAAAAAAGCCGTGCAAAACTGAGCTTTAGAATAATTGTGGACTTTTGACTTCTTAAGAAGTCACAGTTCTTTCGCTGCTTTCGCACCACAAATTTTTGTCTCAATGAACCTAGCAAACCATGGTCCGGCAACTAACCCAAAAGAGGAGTTTTTATGAAGTTTGGTTTGACAGAATTGCAATTGGATGATTCAATTCTAATTCTTGCAGAAATTCTATAGGAATTAGTATTATAATTCTGTTGTTCGGTCAAACAATGGAATACAGTATACAAAAATGAAATTAGTAGATGCTATTGTGCGATCGCATGAGAGAATTTAACCAAGGAATTACTATTTTTTCTTAAGAGTGAAATACATCACATGATGCAAAATTTATGAAACTGCTCAGATTTCAAAGTCTTTTATGCATAATATAAAATATCAAATCTCCGCGGCGTATAGGTAGGCAATAGCCGGTGATAATGAGGTGGTTAGAAGGGGGTATTAGAAAGCAGACTCAAAATACAATAACTATATGCTCTTCAAATATTTGTTTGACAAACAAAAATAGTGGTGTTCAGAGGTGATTTTTAAATATCTGTTGTGATGTGGGGGAAACATGTGACCTTTCTATGCATCACAACAAATGAAGTTGGATTTTATACTACACCACAGCGAAAATATAACACGCTTATGAGGATGACAAGGATGCTTATATAACAAACAAATAAATCAAAATAAATAACATAAATATAGACAGATTGATAGCCATACAAGAAATAGCATCAGCACACATGTTGCCACGAACAGCTCTCCTCCTCTCTCTTTTTCCTCTATAGCAAGCTTATCAGGATCGCGAGCCGGATCGTAGGATCGCACGATCCTACGATCCGGAATGTTAAAACCGATCTGGATCGCTCGCTAGATCGGTTTTATTGGGATCGTGCGTAGGATCGCGATCCTAAGTCGTAGGATCGCGATCCTAAGTCGTAGGATCGCAGAATCACGATCCTACAGCGATTCTGGCGATCCCAACTATGTGCCTATATAAAAAAAAATCTGCCTCTTTTATTTTTCAATCCCGACTAGCCCTAATCCCGTCTCCTGGCGACAAAAGCTTCTTCCAGCGGCGTCGTCGTCTCCCGTCGTGCTCCACTGCGTCGTCGTCCTCCCGTCTCCTGCCTCCACTGCATCGGTGCCTCCACTGCCTCAGTGCCTCCGCGACTGGCTCCACAGCTCCGGCGCTCCGGCATTTCCAGTCGGCATCCACTGCCTCCACAGCTCCGGCCAGCAACAGTTTCCACGACCTCCTCTTCCCTGTTGTAGCCGAGCCTCCTATATCTTCCATGTTTTCTGATTAAGCATAGCTTGTTTTCTAATTTTGAGTTCATCCACGACCTCCTCTTCCTCCTATATCTTCCCTGTTGTACACTTGATTTTGAGAACTTGAGTATTTGCAGTAAGCATGAATGGCTTTCAGTAAGCATGAATGACTTTCTGATTTTGAGAACTTGAGTATATGCAGTAAGCATGATGCAAGAATAAAATATGTTGAATGGCTTTCAGTTAGTTTTAAATCAGACACTCAATCCATAGCTTGTTGTGATAAGTGATACCATAAATAAAATATGTTTCAATTAGTTTGTAGAACAACATGTGTTGATAAACCCTTAGACTTTTCCACCTTTGTTAAACCTTTAGTATGTTTTAAATAAAACATGTGTTGCTAAACCCTTAGTTTGTAGCTCCAACTCTACGTATTTGGGCCTATCCTGATGGCTCACTTGTATGTATCTCTTGACTCTTCCTTGTATACCTATTATCCCACATTGTCTATTTATATTTTTATGCTTCCATAGCTTGTAACTCACTTGTATCCTAATGGCTTACTTGTGCTAGAAAAAGAGAGATGTCTGGTTCGGGTTCAGCTTCAAAGCCCACTACCATAAAGCCTCGCAAGAATGCTTTGGGTAGAAGAAGTGATCCGGGGTGGCTCCATGGGATTGAGATTGATAGTACCACCAAGAAAGTGCAGTGCAAATATTGTCAGGTTATTCGCTCTGGTGGAATATACAGATTGAAACATCACTTGGCTGGTACTAAATTTAATGTTGAAGCGTGTACAAAAGTACCTGAGGATGTTAGACAACAACTTTTGAATATTCTTCAAGCACATGGAGAGGAAGCTTTAAAGAAAAAAAGAAATTTTGAGGAAGTGGATGATGAGGTTGAAGTTGGCGTGGGACAAACCAAAAATCAAAAGGGAGGGAGTCAATGGATATTTTTGTTAGAAAATCAAGTCAATCGACAATTAATCAGATTTTCAAAAAGGATGCGCGTGAGAAAGCATGTCAATAGATTGCTCGCTTTTTCTATACAAGTAACATTCCCTTTAACTGTGTCAAGAACCCGGAGTTCATTAGCATGGTTGAAGCAATAGGCCAACATGGCCCGGGAATGAAATCACCTTCCTATAATGATATTAGAGTAAAATATCTAAAACAGGAAGTTGATAGAACTCTAGAATTACTAGAGGAGGACAAGGTGGAATGACAAAAAGTTGGTTGTACGATTATGTCTGATGGATGGTCAGATAGGAGACGAAGAACCATATGCAGCTTCCTGGTGAATAGCCCCAAAGGCACAATGTTCTTATCATCGATAGATACTTCAGAAATTTCCAAAACTGCAAATAAAGTTTTCGAAATGTTAGATGAAGTTGTGGAAAAGGTTGGGGAAGGAAATGTTGTTCAGGTTGTGACAGATAATGCTTCAAATTACAAGGCTGTTGGTGAAATGTTGATGGAGAGGAGAAAACATTTATATTGGACACCGTGTGCTGCACATTCCATAGACTTGATTTTAGAAGATTTTGAGAAAAAAACCGATCTTCATAAATTAACAATTGCAAAGGGCAGAAAGATAACAACATATATATATATTCAAGAACTCTTCTTCACACTTGATTGCTTGACTTTACGAAGGGGAAAGAGTTAATCCGAGCTGCAGTTACTAGATTTGCAACAGCTTATTTAACATTGGGATGTCTTTCTGAAAATAAAGGTGGTTTGATGACGATGTTTACTTCTGCCAAATGGAAGTCCAGTCGATTTGCTGGTTCAAAGGAGGGGAAAGCCGTTCAAAGAATTGTTTTGAATTCAACTCGATTTTGATCTCATGTTACATTATGCTTGAAGGCAACACTTCCGCTCATCAAAGTGCTCAGAATGGTTGATTTTGAGGGTCCTATGATGGGATTCATATATGAGCAAATGGATAGAGCGAAGGAGAAAATTCAATTAAATTTTGATAACACCAAGAAAAAGTAAGGAGTTTAATAGTTTGTGTTTTCAATTTTCATCGATAATAAACTAATAATATAAGTGATTCTTATGATTATATATGTGTTGTGTTGTAGATATGAGCCAATATGTGCCATCATTGATGATAGATGGTCAAGCCAACTGCATAGGCCATTGCATGTTGCAGCTTACTATTTGAACCCTCATTATCATTACAGCCCCTCCTTTAGAGTAGATGCGGAGGTAAAAATTGGGTTTTATACTTGCCTCCAGCGAATGATTCCTAATGAAGATGAAAGAACAAAAATAGACATTCAGATGGATGATTTCAAACCTGCTAGAGGATTGTTTGGGTTAGACTCTGCAAAATCAACTAGAAACAAAAGAGCTTCAGGTTAAACATATTTGTTTAATGCTATTTTCAATTATCAAGCAATAAACATGTTAAACATTTAATGTATTGTTATTTTCAGCTGACTGGTGGGATTCCTACGAAGATAACTGCCCAGAATTGAAAAGATTTGCAATCCGGGTTCTTAGTTTGACATGTAGCTCCTCTGGATGTGAACGCAACTGGAGTGCATTTGAGATGGAGAGATCTTCTAAACGAAAATATCCTAACACTTAACATTGAATATTTGACTGACTTCAATTTCAATGAAGCGTGTATGTTCTTATAATTTATATTTTTTTAAATAGGTGCATTCGAAAAGAAGAAATCGATTGCATCAAAAGAAAATGAATGATCTAGTCTTTGTGATGTACAATATGAAGTTGATGGAACGACAAGATAAAAGAGATGTGCATCTAAAGAAGAAGTTTTTAAACTTTGAGGATATCCCTTCGGATGATGAATGGATCACCGAGAAGGAAGATCTCGTTCTTCCAAGTAAGGGCAATTGGTTGGGGATTCTTCAAAGTAGAGATGCCCAAGAAACCTATAGTGATGATAGTGCGGGAAGGAATGTTGAAGAATCCGTTGCAGCAGTAGCTGATGAATGTAAGTTTGATATTATTTAATTTGAAAATGCAAAATTATTCAACTATATTATGTATCATAATTAAAACCTTTTTATTTTAGGTGGAGTATATGATCTCACCATAAGACGCAGTGAACTTGATGCTGACGATTATATTAGTGAAGCTGAATGAGATGATGATCATAATGATAGTGGGGATTATGACGATGCAGGGAATGTAGAACTTGATGATGAGGACATGGCAGATGTAGCTGTTAAAGATTTATATTAGTGGTTTTGTATCGGTCCGACGAACATATGTTAAGGATTTATATTAGGACATGGCTAATGTGAAGTTGTGAACTTTATGTTATTTTTGGGTTTAGTTGTTGATTAGTTTATTTTTGATATAAGTACTTAAATGTTTATTAGTTTTATAGTTTCTTATGTGTTAATTGTGTGTACTTGGATGATAAAAAATTTATTTACATATTTTACGTCATAATTTATGATTTTTGTAGAATCTTACGATCATCGATCCGATCCCACGGTCCGATCCGATCCAACCAGAAAACGATCCTACCTGGGATCTTGATCCTGACAACCTTGCTCCATAGAAAGCTTCAAGGAACATTAATGGAGGTTTTACCGGAGAGCTTACAGAATCGATTTATCCCCAACTACCAGAGAGCTTGCGGATCTGATGAGCGTTTTTCTCCCGGACGTGCGTTTTCGCCCGCCCGCATTTTCTCCTGCGCGCGTGTTTTCCACCCGAGTGCACACGTTTTAGCCCAGGCGCACGTTTTAGCCCGGGCGCACATTTTTGCCCACATGCGCGTTTTCGCGCCAACGCATCTCTTTCGCCCGGGCGTGCGTCATAAGAACTCATCCAATTTAATGTGTTAGGCGCGGGCGCACGTTTTGGACATTGTAAAATTATAGTATAATGTCAATTCCAATGTCAATTTCAATATCAATTCCAACCTGCAGCCGAACAGCTTATGTACCTCAATTCTAATTCTACTGGCCGAATTCTATCTTGCAGCCGAACAAAAAATTGGAATTCAGCACAAAGTCAATTCCTGTGAATATTGGTTTTCATTGAAAAGGCAATAACCAAGCGTCGAACGGACCCTAATAGAAATTAAGATTTTAAGAAAATCGTCTAATAATATAATGTTTACTTATAATTCATAGTGGGACCCGCACTACTTATAATACATAGCGGGATCCACACTCCTTATAAGACATAGTGGGACCCACACTTCTTAATCATAATACATAATGAGGCCCACACTAAGCATAAATAATAATTGAAAGAATAAATAGTATAAATTCACAAATAATTAGTGCAAGTCTAGGGATCTGAAATGAGTACTCAGCCAAAGTACTAAAAAATTGTTTGGAGCTCGCAACAAGAGTACTTCAACCATGATGAACTTACCCATCATCGACATTGCATACATGTCAGCAACGGAATCTACTCACCAAATGAGGTTAAGAGACAGCGTTCGCATCAAACCCCCTTACTTTAGAGAACTCAACGAGAATTATGCATTTTGTTTTTGTTGTAAGGGTACAATTTGAGTAGTGAGGGTATATATCAATTATGTTGAAGTTTGGTGAGATGCCCATTGAATCCAAACAATAAATGATACACGTGTTCTTATTAATCTTCCTCAGTACCTTAAAAGGTATGTCTCAGCTGGAACTGTGAGATGGACGGAGACTTATTGAATACATTGGATCTTTGTAAAAGTGTTCAAACAATTTTATATATCAATCTTGGGAAACTCTTGTGCGCAAGAAAATCAAGTCATGCCCTACCACCACATACAATAGTGCACAATAAATGAGGATTATGTGTTTTGCTTGACACTCCACTAGCCAATTCTACAAAACGCACCTACATGCATATACCCACAAAGGCAATTGTGCTTTCTTAGTCACTAGAAGACTAATACCTCAAAACATGCTTATAATTATATGTTAATCACAAGAGAGAGCACAAGGGATGAGAAGATCAGAACTCGACTATCGATTGTAGCGAGAGATGAGTAACCAAAGGAGAGAGAGGTTTCTACTTCTCCTTCTTTTTGTACTAGAGTTGATTGGTTGCCTCTCTCATCGCGTGGAGGTTTATACGACATCTCCTAGAGGCTTCGTACACTTAGAGCTCTCATGACCGAGAGTACCAATGCCTTCTCCTGGAGCAAGTTGTGAACACCTGGTGGTCTGCCGCTCGCTCGGCACATGGGTGCGCATATGTCCAAATAACCCAAGATCGAGAAAAAGAGGGGGAGCTATGGACCGGTTCAACTAAACCGGTCCAAATCAACCCACTCAAACAATCTGCCATTTGGGATTGATCCTCTCACAAAAAGCTTTGCACCATGAATCATGGTGGCAACATGGGCTATCTACCAGCAACCAGCCCAATTGAAGTTCTGCCGAACTTCAACTTTTCAGATGGCACAATCTTCGTAAACATGTCAGGATGATTATCATATGTATGAATCTCTTCTCCAACCTAAAAGTACCTTCTTCAAGAAGAGATCATGTGATGTTTGATGTGCTTCATACTTAAATGTTAAGTTGAGTTCTTAGCCAAACAAACTGCAGTCAACATGTTCAAAACCAAGCTCCTTCAATAAGCCATGCAACCATATGAGCTCGTTGCGAGCTTCAGAAATAGCAATGCACTCAGCTTTTGGTGTTGATAAAGCAACAATTTTTTGTAGCCTTGACATCCATGTGATAACGCTACCAAAAGTTAACAGACAGTCATTGATACTCTTGCTATCATCAACTTACCTGCAAAGTCAGAATCAACAAGACCATGCAAGTGGACCTCTGTACCAGAGTAGCACAACATATCTTTGGTACCTGCAAGAAATCTCAATATCCACTTTACTGCATTCTAATACTCTGAACTTGGATCAGACATGTATTTGCTTACAACTCCCACTGTAAGTGCAATATCAGGTCTAGTGCGCTTCAGGCACCTGGACTCGTGAGAGATCTACTGCCTTCTCCTAGAACAAGTTGAAATCATCTGGCGGTTTGCCGCTTGCCGAGCTCATGGATGTACAAATCCCGATAATCTATATTGAGAATAAGAAGGGGCAGTTGTGGACCAGTTCAGCAGAACCAGTCCATATAAGGCCCACCCTAACAAGAGCTTCCTACATTATCTATTTGGAATCCACTATTTCTTTAGGTATACCATAGCATACTCCCACACCTTGAAAACTTCTCTGTATTGCTTGTTTACAAACCTTTTGAATCTTATGTTGTGTAGATTAACCTTTGCGATTTGGCACATGCAGCACTACTGCGTACTCTTTCCTACATCTTGTCACGTCTCAATTTCTTGACCGGTTCTTGACCCGGTCAATTAAATCACCTAGAGGACTTAGCTGGTTCAATTGACTCCTTTGACAAGCTTAGTGGGGGCAGGGTGACCATGTTGGCCTACTGACTCGACAATATCTCGGTATATACACGAACACTGAACTACGATGACCTAAAAATGACATTTTGAGTAAATAGACTCGAAATTGATCTCAGTTAGTGACATTGCACTGGTGAGATTGCCCTCGTTCCAGTGTGTACTTGTAAAATTGGCTAGACTTGGTCATATCGAACTCTGTGACGACCCTGAAATGGCTTTTTGAGCAAACAAACTCGGAATTGATCCAAGTCAGTGACATTGCACTCGTGGGTAATACAAACACAAGAACTACAATTGCACCTGGCTTCAATGAGAATTTAGAAAGTTGACAAAACATATTTCACATTGAACTATGCGATGACTCAAAAATGTGATTTTGAGTAAACAGACTCAGAAAGACCCCTTCCAGTTGCATTAGACTCGTATGACTAATACAAACTCAACGGACCTATCCGGATTCGGTTCTGAGCATGCCTTGACGAGATTAACCATTGAAAACCTACTTAACGATTAAAATAGTAATTTAATTAATTAAATGATATTAATAAGTCCTAAACCTAAGTGACAGGCTCGACTTTGGGTTGGGTTTACTATAAAGTTATATAACACACAATATGAAACCCTAACACTCATTCACCAACATTCTAAGGACGTCAAATACCACCACACCTCTTCTCCTTGCTCATGAACTTGTAAGCACCATCTTAATGAAGCCTTTCCAGCTACCTCCACCTCCACTGAGGAAGAACTGACAAAACAGTTACTTCAGCAATGATGAAACCAACCTATGGAATGAATGTGTGAATCCATTGATTCATGGCTCCACCAAGCTCTCCCTGCAACCACCCCCATCTCATGTGAGTTTTTCTTACTCTCCCAGCCTTAGATCTAGGATTTCTCATTAGAAATGACCTTATCTGCCATTAATGGTCCGTTAAAACCTAGGATTGTCAGCGTCAAGATAGTCGAACCCCTACTGTACAGATCCTTAGACTCTTGATGATGTGGGAGGTCTAAGAACCCTCCACGACGACCCTTGAGGTTCCTCTCTAGTCAGAGTATCGACTTGCGTCTCGGTGGCGAGAAACGTCACCTGCGTCTCGGTGGCGAGAAACATCACCACCGAGCATGACCTACACTTTCCAGTGACCGGATGCCGTCTATGGCCGCCCAAGTGTCGGTCGGAGGGCCTGTCATCTTTGGCTAGTCTCCAGTGGACACCTACCGTTGTTGGAAGGCCACTTGCCTCTGCCCGCAAGAATTTAGCGAGTGTCCTAAAGAGGAAGGAGATGAAGGAGAGGGAATTATAACAACATTTGATCGATTCATTAAATCTTGGTCAATGAAATTCTCATACCAATCATTGGTTCCCACAACAGATCTGCAGTTGATCGGTTGTGGAGTTGTATACCCATTGTCATGGGAGGACCCAACAAAGGCTGAGTGTGGGCAGCCGCCCACAAAAAAATAGGTTTATTTTGTGGCTAATGTCTTGTTGTTCCCGTAATTCTTAAGATCCCGCAAACCTGTCTCGGCCTTACGATCCCGCAAACCCGTCTCGGCCTCGCCCCTAGGTATGTCTTCAGTGCATGTGGCAAGCGGCGATTAGGGTTCGATTTCCAATTGTGCGTCAATTAGGGCTCGATTTCCAGTTGATCGACAACGACGAGCCACCCTATGCACTTCAGCGACGAGCCACCCTCTGCTCTTCAGCGATGAGCCACCCTCTGCTCTTCAGCGACGAGCATGCTGCCAAGACGACGAGCCTGCTACCGATTGACGACGAAGACGAGCAGTCCTCTGCTCTTCAGTGACAATGCCGACAAGCCGAGGTTAGAGTTCTTTCCGCCCCTTTCAGGTTAGGGTTCTTTCCGCCCCAACTATTCCTTACACATACTTCTCCGTGGATTCAATTTAGGGTTCCTTACTTCCTTACACATACATCTCTGCTCTTCTCCACAGGAAGGTAGGCCGAGGCTAACAAGGATATCTGACGCACGCTTCATATCAGGTTAGTTGTTTACTTGTTCAGTTCTGATATCGAACGAGCAACCGTCTGGATTTTCTTACTTCCTTTTCCTTTTATATGTTCAAAACTTTGATTGTTTGATTCTTACGATCAATACATTGATTTAGGTTAGTTGTTATTGAGCCGCCCTTTGCTACATTTTGTTTGTTTGGCAAGCTTCAGGAATCATGATTGTTGTTACTGAGCAATACATTTTGTTTCTTTGATTTTTTGTTGTTCAATTCGTAATGTTGAAGACTAAGCAATACGCCAATACATGTTCAATTCTTAATGTTCAATTATTTTTGCAACATTGTTGTATAATCAATTATGTTAACTGCTCTCCGTAATGTTGAATGTATAGGGTTTAACTTGAAGTTTAACTTATTTCTCCAATGTGATTCTTAATTTTGAAATATGTTTTTATAGGAACTTAAATAACTCTGAAAGTCATGGATAGATATTTTAAAAGAAAATCTATAGATGAATCCAATATCCAAATGTAAGCCTGCAAAGAGTGCTCAATGTAGATGACCTTCCTACTGACCCCGGATTGCGGAAGAATTTTAATGACTATGATTCAAATGATAGAGAAAAAGTTCAATGATGGTTTTTGCAGAAGAAAGCGTTTCAACCTAAAGATCATAATTTTCCAACAATTGCTTTTGGAAATGAGAAACGTAGATTTATTTGAGCGTGGTTTCAAGAGTACAGTTATTGGCTCGAGTACAGGATAGTAAAAGATACTGTGTTTTGTTTATGTTGTTATCTATTTAAGCCTGATCATGGTGACTAAGGCAACGATGACGCTTTTGTAAGTGAGGGGTTCACAAATTGGAAACATAAAGACATATTAAATGTTCATGTGGGGAATCATAATAGCGTCCACAAGCAATGTTTGAAGGCTTGTATAGACTTGATGAACCAAAAACAGCACATTGAAGTTGTTTTGTGTACTCAATCTGACCAAGCTCGACTGGATTATCGCACACGTTTAGAAGCGTCGGTGGATTGCATTAGATTTCTTCTAATGCAAGGATTAGTTTTCAATCTGAGCTCGACTGGATTTTGTTGTATTTGGTCGTAAAGCTGACACTACTTTTGCTGCGACCGCAAGTGTAGAAAGAGTTTTCTCCATGATGAAGATTAGCAAAACATCATTGCACAATCGGATTAGAGATGATTGGATGAATGTATGTCTAGTGACATACATTGAAAAGGATGTATTTTCTACCATCGATAACAAAGATATCATGAAATGCTTTCAGAACATGAAAGATCAAAGAGTATTGTAAGTAAGTAAACAATTTTATTTTGTTTATTAAAAATGTCCAAAATTAGACAAATCTTTTGCAAAATTACAGTCATTTTTATCGTATTAGTCAATTATTTTTTTGTCATTATTTCATTGAACGCCTGCACAGAAAAATCCTCCTAGGTCCGCCTATGCCCATTGTGTTACTGATCGCTTTGGGTCGTCTGATCTGCTTAAATCTAGTGATGTGTATATGATTTGTGTAAGTAGGATGCTGCGAAGAAGACATCACTTATGATTGTTTTAAATAATGGTCATCAAGAAAGATGTCGGAAATTTTCAGTAGTATTTTAATATAATTTTTCCAAAAAAATTGGTGGTCATATAATTGGTTAAAATGGTAGCCAAAGTGGCTAGTTTTTATTAATGCAAAACAGTGAGCTGTCAACTAGATGAACTTTTTTGGAACTTTGTGATCTTCAAACTGAGTTGGGTTCTTCGGAGGAATTGTAGCCAACAGGTTAATTTTCCCTCTAAAATTTTATGAGAATTTTTGGATGAATATTCATTAATCAAAAAATAACTTTACACGGATGCCCCTATTCTGTGAAAACATTGTGAACAACCCGCCAATGGTGAAAATGTGAAGCTTTGACCTAGGATGCCTAGAGGGATGCTTTGGATGAAGGAAATTGGGGTTTGGTGGAGAGGGGGGGGGGGGGGGGGGGGGGGGGGGGGGGGGAGCTATGATGAAGAGGAAGATTTGACAAGAGTATTGGTATGGGGAGTGGGCAACTAGGCAGATTGAAGAGAATTTTTGGGGAAGCCGCCTAAGGTAGTGGCCGACGAGAGCCATGGAAGACCACCTTGAAGAGAGCCATGGAAGACCTCCTTGGGAGCATCCGCTAAGATGGGAGAGGAGGGCACCATTAAAAGAAAAAGTAATGAAAGAAACTAACTAATTCAATGCTTAATCTCAAAATTAATCCACTAGGGGTTCATATAACCTTTAAAAAATAACTAGCTTAGAACAAAATAACTAATTTGATATATAAACAAAACTAACTTGACACAGCAAAATTTTACTTTGCACACAAGTAAAAATTTGAAAATAGCCAATTGAATTAAACCCAATAAAATTTGACTTTAAAAACTGAAATTGCACCCAATTTCACGTCACTTTAATTTTTCTTATTTTACCTTAAAGTGTGAAGCTAACATACTCTCTCCTGATATTGAGCTTCTCCTCATGGTCGAAAGAAGGATAAGCTTTCAGGTTCCCCTTTTGCTCCAAATCTTCTGTGGACTTCTCCACCTTCTCCACTTCCAATCAAAAGAGCATTTTGCAATGATGACGAGATGTCATCTGATGAACGTAGTTCATGTGGTGTGTTAGTGTTTCCTTGTGGAGGTTGACAATATCGTTTGTTGTCCAATTATAGTAGCCGATCATAGATTCTTACAAAACTCATGTTTGTAACCAAATTCTACATGTACAGCCCGTATTCGACGAGGGGGGCCCAGGACTAGTTATAGGCCCCCTAGGCCTCAGAAGGTTGAACATTGACCAGAATGAAAGACGTCATCAAGGCATATGTTGAGTAGAAAATTGCATAGAATTGTTAACAATTCTAACTTTTTTCAGGTCCAGCTCCTCCTGTCGAGCAGCCTCGCCGTCGTGCCACCTCGCTGGTCAGTGAGTTCCTTGCTGACCCGAGTACCTTCGAACGCGCTCAGGGCTCACATGGTCACGGTGGTCACTTCTCTCGACGCGCAGGTCCAGACTTTGGCTGCGTGTGAGCTAAATCACCGCCTGAGCGCGGTCGAATCTCGGATGGCCCTGGTGGAGGAGTTTGAGCCTCGGCTCGAGATTGCCGAGCACAAGTACTATGACATCTAGACCCTGGAGAGGAGGATGTGAGAAGTGGAGCATCGGCAGAACCTGCTGGAGGACGACCAACACGGGCTTTCTCGGAGCACGGGCATTCCTGGTGACATGGAAAGGATGACCGAGCATATTTGGCGAGGCGAAGAGATTATGCGTCATAATGCGGAGAACTCACACAAGATCTTGGAGGAACTCAGGGCCGAGGGCAATCTCGGTTGGCGGTCTAAGTACTTCGACATCTAGGCCCTGGAGAGGAGGATGTGTGAAGTGGAGCACCGGCAGAACCTGCTGGAGGACGACCAACACGGGCTTTCTCGGAGCACGGGCATTCCTGGTGACATGGAGAGGATGACCGAGCATATTTGGCGAGGCGAGGAGATTATGCGTCAGAATGCGGAGAACTCACACAAGATCTTGGAGGAACTTAGGGCCGAGGGCAATCTCGGTTGGCGGTCTAGCTACGTTCCCAACCCGCATCGCCACAGTCCTTAGTTCCCTCCCTAAAGGCCTCGCCTAGTCTTTTGTACTATTTTGTGTTGTAAACCTTTAAAATAATAATTGCGACCTACTTTTGAATGTTGTGTTCATTGATTTGTATGAAGATTTTATGTATTCTTTAATTTTCAGCTCGCTCGACGAGGTCGCCCTCAGTCAAGGCCGTTTAGTTATTCAAAGTAAACTAGTGTCGTAAGGATCAACTCGCTAGATTGCAGGGCCCAAGAGGGGCAAATTTTGATTTTCATAGAAGACCTCGCTGGTCTGCGAGCTCGTGATACCTCGCTTACGCGAGGCGGTCTCGTCTCACAGGGTAGGCCTTCAGCCCGGTCGTGCTACGTCGATGGTCCACGCCTATAAATAGGGGAACTCCCTACCAGATTTAATGTGCTTTTTCGTTGCCGAGCTCTGCTTAGCGATGTGAGTGTGCAAGGTCGCGACTAGTCCGCTGCCCCTCCCTTTTCTTTTCCTGCCAATATGGACCTCTCCTGGAGGCTAAGGGGAGTCGGGCCGCCTTTAGTGCGCGGCCGAGTTTAGCGCGCACACTTTTGCAGAGGCGATGACCACAACCGGTGAGCTCACGTCCTTCAGAATGAATCATTTACCGCCCGGGTTCACGGCTCGGTGAGCCGAGATGGGCAAGCACCTAAACACATTCTCTATAGATGAGCTCGTCTTCCCTCTAGTGCATTTTGACATGGGGCTTTGCATCCCTATTTGGCCGGAAGTCCGGCAAATTCTGATTCACTTCAGCCTCATCCCCGCCCAGATCAAACCCAAATGGGATAGTGGACATCTTGGCTCTAGTCTGCTTCATGCGCGAGGCCGGAGTAGTCTTCGACTTAACCGTATTTCGGAAGCTTATGATCATGAAGGCGACCTTCGATGGGGTCTCCTACTTCGGTGGCGCCTCCGTTAAGATCAAGGAGACGCAAAACAAAGCCACAAGTGGACCAAAAAGTTTGTCATCGTGCGAGGTCCCTTCGGCTCACTTCCCTTCCATCCTTTTCAGCGTGAGCCGACGATCTATAAGTCTCCTCACATGGCGGAGGAGTCGAATCCGCTGTACACCTCGCTTTTCCGGAAGCAACTTGATGTCATCAAGCTACGACGACGCGTTAACGAGCTGTCTTACGTCAAACCGGAAGAAGGTATAAGCGCGCTCCTTACCACCTCGCTTATCTGTTATCGATCCAACTGACTGAATTTTTGACTTCGTAATACTTTCCACAGGACCTCGCTCCCTTCCTGCCAGGGTGGTGATTAGCGAGTTGCGGGGCGAGTTGCCGCTCCACCTTCTACTCCCACTAAGTTGATTGTGATGGGCGAGGACGAGCTACGCGTCGACCTCAAGGGCAAGAGGCACGTGGACCTAGCGGCGAGCTCTAATGAGGCGCCAAAAAATGTTGAAAGCAGGCCGCGCACAGGGAACTTCCCGAGGTCGGTGCTCCTGATGATGAGGACCCTGAGTCCCACTCCAACTATAGGCGAGGTAATGAGGGGGTGGACATCACCGGCGAGCCGCTGGTAGAGTGGACATCCATGCGGAATCGGGTGTCCCTGAGTAAGTTTTTGTCGTACTGGATGGAGGACGGCGAGCCAAATGACGATGTGTTCAACGTTTTGTACAACATCTATGGGCGAGACGATGTCGAGCTCCTCGCCGGGGTCGGCCCGCGATTTCGCTCCTGGTAGGCCTCATGCTCTGTTCTGAGGATGGCCGAGCTCCTTCATTCTTTGGCGAGGCGATACATACGCAGCGTTAACGCGATGTGCAATACCAAGAGCGCCCTCGTCGTTGCTGAGGAGAGCGCGTCCAAGCGTGTCGAAGCCGAGGAGGAACTCATCAAGATCAAGGTTGAGATGATCGAGGCCCAGCAGGCTCAGCCGATCCCAAATGTGGCCGAGGTAAACTCAGGTCGTTGCACTTTCCTCACCTCGCGTGTGAGGACGTGTTCTCACTTTACTTGGATTTTCTTATTTCTAGGTTGCTAAGGCCTTTGCCGCAAAGCAGATCTCCATCTTGGATAAGAGGAATGCATCATTTCTACTATTCTGTCAGCAACATGCGGTCAATCCGCCGTAAGTATGTCCGCGATAGTGGCGAGCTCATACTCACACGCTTGCGGCGTCAGGGGAGGCTGACCGAGTGAAGTAATTTTTTCATACGTGTAGTGCACTGTGATCTACCGTGCGGGTGAAATTTAAATCGTTCCTTTTCTGCAAGCACGATTTTTTAGGTGTGATTGATCAAAAATCCATCCGCATGTAGAATTCAAATATTTGCCAGTATTTTCACGCGGAATCTACACCGTAGGATCGCTGATCTTATGACTTGAATTTCACCCGCACGGTAGATCATGGTGCACTACCCGTACCTACTTTTTTCTCCACCGAGGGAGGCGAGCCCTTGTCTGTGGAACCCCTTCTCCCTGAATTTTTTGAGGATGAGTCTGACGAGACGTCGTCCAACAACATTGGCTCGAATTCCTCCTCGCGCAGCGGCGACTCGCCTGATAAGTCCAGAGGTGAGTTCTCCAGCTCGCGCCAATCCAAGGATAAGTCACCCGTGGACGTGGTGTAGGCGGCTCGGCGAGGCGAGGTGGCGAGACGGTTCGGCAGGAGGAGATGGACCTGAAAAAGGTTAGAATTGTTAACAATTCTATGCAATTTTCTACTCGACAAGAATACCCAAGTGCAGGTCGCCTACCACAACGACAATCTGGGGTCTCCCCACCCTGACGAGGAAAATGACAGCGATGTCGGACGTCCTCGCGGTCATGATGGCGGCCTGGAGAACCGTGTTGACGGAGAGCCCCGCTAGTCTTGCCAGCCTCAAGAGGAGGCGGGACCACAGGGTCCTTCCCGCGGGAGGGAGACCTGATGACGAGCACGCCATAGGAAACCACGACGCCCTAAGTTCACTTAGGATTTGGCGGAGGCGGATGGCAGGGCTCGACACTGATACTTTGCGATTATCAGGTGGAGGAGTTCCAAGAGGAGTCAGCGGCAAAACCGCCTCGGCAGGCATAGCGGCGTCCGAAGTTGCGACACTGATACTTGCGGCACTTGGGGATGCTGCTCACCCACAATGAGCGGGACAGTGGTAGTCGCGAGGTCATCCAAGAAGTAGGCATGCCTAGCCTCGGGAGTAAGCTCCTCGACCACGACATCGGCGCGAGGTGCAGGCGACCTCGCCTGCAGCAGGGCATTCCCCAAGGATGACGCAATCTTGAGTACCTCGCCAGAGATGCGAGTTGCACACAATTCAATTAACAAAGGTATAACCAATCATTTTACCCGCATACGCAAAACACTGCTCACTAGGTGAAGTGACGAGGTGAATCCCCGGCTTGCCCGAGGGAACCTCCTCGCAAGGGAGTGAGAATGACGTAATCGTCCACGGTTAGGTCCGCGCCGGACCCAAAGGCGGACTGAAGGTGTCGTCGGCAAAAAAGAGATGCATCAGATACAAGGTCAAATCAAATTATCGATTACCAGCTGTGACCTCAAAGTTATCTCGTTGACCTACTTCGGGCGCAGATCCGAGAGCGAGTCAAGAGTGGTGGAGGGGGCGACCTTCTTGGCAGGGGGCTCGCTCCCCTCCCCGGAAGGCTCGGGCTCGCCCAGGCCATGTTCTCTTGAGGACGAGGTTGCAACCCTCTTCCTCCTCTCCCTCTTTTCCCTCTCGCGTTTGAGCTCACTGCGAGAAGGAGCTCCTTTGAATTAGGATCAGAGGTTGGCAACAGCTAAGGCCTCGGCGGTCGATATCTGGTTCTCTCTGATAGTCGGTCCACCCATCACCTCGGTGGCTGAGGCGACTTTCTTCTCAACCGACGAAGTAATCTTCTTCTTGATTCAAGGTGCAATTTCGGGAGACACTGTCCCTATTTATTGGGGAGGAAGATCCTAGACCCCTAAGCTCGGCAAACTTCAGCTCGTTGAATAAGAGTTGGACGGTTCTTTCCGAGCTCCAAGCGAGCCGCAAAGAGCGGGAATTGTGTACAACTCATATTCGGCGAGGAGGGCCCAAGAATAGTTATAGGGCCCCCCAGGTTAAGGCTGAGCATATTATTCGAAACTCGAAAGTCGCTCGAAAATCGCTCGAATATTGAGCCGAATCGGAATCGGTTACAATTGATTCGACTCAATTTGAGTCGATTCAATTTAACTCGAATCTGATTTCGAGTCGATTTCGAGCCAGCCCTGAATCGCTCGAAATATGATTCGAATCAACTCGAATTAATTAAAAACATTATTATTTATTAATATATTATTATTTTAAAATTAAAAACACTAAATTTTAAACTCAAATACAAATATTGAAGGCTTTAAGTGTTTCATTTGCTAAATTTAAATGTTTCCCAATTTAATTTCGAGCCAGCTAAGAAAAAAAGAGAAAATTTGCTCAATTTCGAGCCAGCTTGATTCGATTTCGAGTCAGCTTGATTCGATTTCGAGCCAGCTCAATTCGATTTCGAGCCATTTAAATTCAATTTCGAGTCAACTCGATTCTATTCGAGCCGACTCGGAATCGAGCCATTTTGAGCCGAGCCAACTCGACTCGAAATCGATTTCGATTTCGAGCCGAGTTCGACTCGAAAATTTCGATTTCGAGCCGAGCCCAAATCGCTCGAATTCGACTCGATATCAGCCCTACCCCAGGTCTCAGAAGGTTGACCAATGATCAGAAGGAAGGACGTCCTCAAAACACATGGAGCTCATCCGGAGCTCAGCAGTTTTACTCATCAGCTCGTCGCCGAGCTCGCTCAGCGGTCTCCAGCTCGTCTGCGAGCTCTCTTCCCAGGAGACCTCCAGTCCAGTGAGCTCGGCCTCATCGAGTCTAGCTCTAGCGACCTCGCCCTCAGTAAGCCCGACCCTAGCAACCTCGCCCAAGGCGACCTGCTTCAGCTCGCCAACTCCAGACATTCTCCAGAGTAACGTCGTCCGGGAAACAGGTATATCATATCCAACATAGGCGGGGAATGGCTATTCGCAGACCAGACCACCCTAGATTGCCTATAAATAAGACCACATGGCACAAGAAGGAGGCACGTTGAACCCTCCCCCCCCCCCCCCCCCCCCCCCCCCCCAAGGTTTCCCTAATCTTCAGTCTTCGCCTCTCTTGTGCCTAGCTCAGCTTTGGCTTTCAGAGGGGAAGTTCTTGTAAACTTTTAGGTGTGTGGCGAGGCCTCCTCACTGCAGCACAAGGGTCTTATTTGTAGATAATTCAGAGATCGTTTCTTGTCCTTCAACTTCCTTTAGTTGTGTTTTTCCTGGGGACCACTGGACCAGTAACCTTTGGTCACCCCTTGGTCCGAACATTGTGAACCGGATTTCTCGGTTCCAGCATAACAAGTTCTGAAACTCAACATCCAATCTTAACCTTCCATGTAGTCTGAGGGTAAAATTAAAACTTGTTCTAATGGCACTGACCAATAAAGTTTGAAACTACACCAAGTACTCTTCCACGGAACCGGATTGCTTTAATGAGATCAACTTTCTTAAATATTTATTACGAGCGGAGGTCTAAACCGCATGTTATT
The DNA here is from genome assembly GCA_033032865.1 of Dactylorhiza incarnata. Classification (NCBI taxonomy): domain Eukaryota; kingdom Viridiplantae; phylum Streptophyta; class Magnoliopsida; order Asparagales; family Orchidaceae; genus Dactylorhiza; species Dactylorhiza incarnata. The sequence continues at coordinate 2,794,259 of JAWHQI010000056.1, forward strand.
AAAAAAAATTTAAATTTTCCCATGTCACCTTGAGATCATCCATGTTTACACTGAAAATAACCAATTGAATTAAAATTGAAATAAAACTAAAATTGCCCCTAAGTTTTGCTTCTGTTTAATTTGTGTTTTTCCCTAGAGTGCAATCGTAACATATCATTTTCATCAAACATCACATGCTCATCCAAAAAAAAATTGTTAAAATCAGGAAGTGCAAATGTGCAAGTATTAGCACAGTGCATGATCTCAGAAAAAATCAAGCAGCTTCTTTGGTCCAATGTTACTTTCCGTTCTTCATGCACCACAATGATAATAAGTTCATGATGAATCTCCGATAGGAAATCGCAATCCATAATAATGTTGCACTTCTCCTACAGTTGGATTTAGGCGGATGCTTGTTGCATTAGATTTTATTTTATGCTTACTTTTTATCTTATTTAGCTTACATACAAATTTTGTTGCCATTTTTTTGTTGGAAGAGTAGTGATGATGTACTTCATTAATTTAGTTAGCTAGATTTAATTTAATCTAGGATAAGGAGAGAGCTATTCCATTGATTTGGTCGGGTCAAACCAAATTCATTTTCATAGTCCTCTTTTGAACCTTATCCTTATTTTTGAATCCATGGGATCAATTCTCCTAAACAGTCAATCTATCGCACCCACACAATAAAATCTATAGCAAGCATAAAAAAGAAAAGAAACCAAAAATCTAATTCATGAGGGAGCCATCTATTGCTTACCCAAGAGAACAATGAGTTCTCTCCACAGATTTCTCCATCTCTTCTTCCTCAACAAAATGATAATGTTGCCACTTCATATAAGCTCATACTCCCGCAGATATGCCCATTCTGTAAATCTTATGTTTTCTCCTAAAGAATCTCAATGTGATGCGTTTGGAAAACTCTTCTTGGTACAAGATCAATACAACATTGAAATACTCACATAAGAGGTAAACTCCCTAGTATATCCTTTGGGAGAATGCCTATGAACTCATCGGAGATGGTACTTCTACGGGTACATCTTCTTCAGTAGAGTTCTAACTCTCAATATTACACCTAAACATCTACTGATTGAGCAAATTTAATTTTCTTCTATCAGCAAGAGAAAAACTTTATTATGCTCAAGTATGAATTTGGAGGGGATAACCTTCTTGGAGGGAGTCAGAGTAAACTTCATCTCTTCCTTCTCCATGTGATGTGTTGATCCTTCCATCATGAATGACGTCAACATTGCATTGCCATGATTGCCCAAACAACAAATGATAGACATCATCTATCACATTGCAGTAGATCTCATCCTTGTAGGTACCAAGGGAGAAAGTTACTCGGTATCTCTCCTTCACTCTAATCCTCTGTGTTTTCTGAACCCACCTAATGAAATAAGAGGTGAGCATGCCTCTATCTCCAAACTAGTGGCTTCGGGCATGTGCCTATTAATAATGTTTTCTCAGTTTCTATTGTTGATCATAACTCCAAACAACTTGGTTTTGAATAACCTATTTTGCTGTGAAGAGTAATGGACTTTGGTGCAATCACAATCTTTCACAACACTTGAAAGAGTCAATTCCTCCTCAAAATTGATAGAACTGCATGTGTCATCACACAACAGTCAAATATCGATGTCTCGTGATCTGCGTGTGTGGCATGTCCTTTGCGTCAACAATCACTCGAAAGTGTTCAGGTTAGTTCACTGAAAACACTTGCAAACAATGAATTTGGGCTAAGGATCGTCAGCGATTAGTCACATCCACAAGTTTATTATCAGATGATGTCTCTACCGGCTTGTCTTTCATTGGTGATTCACTCGCCGCCTCACGGTACTGAAGTCGCGCGTGACAAAATACTTCCGGTCCATGTATTTTGTCTTGTGATGTGATTTCGGCTCCTTGATTTGTGAAATGGAAGCACTATTATCACAAAACAATCTCAAGGGCCCTTCACTAGATGCCCCGACTCTCAATTCCTCAAGGAATTTCTTTATCCAGACTGCCTCTTTGCTTGCCTCTGCGGCCGCCATGACTTCCGCTGCGGTCGTTGAATCAACAGTAGTGGATTGTTTCCAACTACGCCAACTCACAGCTCCACCATTCAGAAGAAAAACGAACCCAGATTGAGATCTTCTATCGTCCGGATCTGTCATAAAGCTAGCATCCGTATAACCTTCTACATGGAGCTCTTTATGTCCACCAAATACAAGAAACTTATTCTTGGTCCTTTTCAGGTACCTAAGAATATTCTTGACTGCCGTCCAATGATTTGGACCAGGTGAAGCTTGATGTCGACTCGTCATGCTAAGAGCATATGCGACATCCTGTCTCGTACAGATCATGGCATACATGATGGAACCTATGGCGGAAGCATAGGGCACATTCATCATATATTCAATGTCTTTATGTGACGAGGCACAATGAGACTTGCCAAGCTGAGTAGACGTCTTCATTGGCACATTTCCTTTCTTAGAGTTTTCCATATGGAACCTTTCTAAGATTTTGTCAATGTAGATACTTTGACTTAGGTCAATGAGTCTACGTGATCTGTCTCTATATATCTTGATTCCTAAGATATATTGGGCTTCACCCATGTCCTTCATTGAAAATATTGTTTTTCAATGAGTTTCTTGTTTGTTCCATTAAAGATACGTTGTTTCCCATTAATAAAATATCATCAACATACAAGATTAGAAAAATAACGTGGCTCCCACTAACCTTCTTGTATACACAAGGTTCTTCCTTGCTTTGAATGAACTCAAGGGTTTTAACCTCTTCATCAAAGCATTTATTCCAACTCCTTGATGTTTGCTTCAACCCATAAATGGCTCTTTGAAGCTTGCATACTTTGCCATTATTTTGAGGATCTTCAAAACCTTGAGGTTGCTTCATGAATACATCCTCATCTAGTTTTCCATTCAAGAAAGCTGTTTTGACATCCAATTGCCAAATTTCATAATCATGAAATGCGGCAATGACCAACATGATCTGAATTGTCTTAAACATCACAACAGGCGAGAAGGTTTCATCATAGTCAATCCCTTGGATTTGACTAAAACCTTTCGCTACAAGTCTTGCCTTGTAGGTTGTCATGTTGCCATTCATGTCCATCTTCCTCTTAAAAATCCATTTACAAGGAATGAATTTCTTTCCATCAGGAAGGTCAACCAAGTTCCATACTTGGTTGTCATACATGGATTGCATCTCGGACTTCATGGCTTCAAGTCATGCTATGGAATCCTTTCTTTCCATTGCTTCTTCATAGGTCAACGGGTCTTCTGTGTCTATAATAAACACCTCATGAAGACCCATGTATTTGTCAGGCTTTTTCTTTTCCCTGACTGACCTTCTAAGTTCCTTTGGTTTATCTAGCTCGGTCTGAGATTCTTGAATCTCCTCCACTATTACTGGTGGAGTCAATTCATGCTCAACACGAGTAAGACTAACAGGCGGCGGTAAAGTAGGAGTCTCCTCCGTAATCATTTGCGGAGGTGGAATACTCATGCTCCCACTGACTAAAGGAACATCCCATGATCACTCTCTTGTAGGTTTTCTTGAGTTTCCTCAAGTGTCACCCTACGGTCACCGCTTTTGATTCTTTCGATAAACTCTTTCTCTAAGAATGTAGCACCCTTCTTAACAAATATAGTATTTGTTGACTTGTGCCAAAAGCTATACTCTTTTGTTTCTCTTGGGTATCCAATGAAGAAACACTTATCGGCTTTGGGGTCTAGCTTGGATGATAGCATATGTTTGACATATGCCTCACAACCCCAAATCTTACAGAAAGATGTGATGGGTGGTTTCCCAACCCATATCTCATGTGGAGTTTTCTATACGGCCTTAGTTGGAACGAAGTTTAAAGTGTACGCTGCCGTTAAAAGTGCATGACCCCAAAAATATAAAGGTAGATCGGTTTGACACATCATGGGTCTAACCATGTCTAGCAGAGTCCGGTTTCTCCTTTCGGAGACACCATTCCACTTACGGTGTCCCAGGAGGAGTTAGTTTTGGTACAATACCACACTCCTTTAGGTAAGTACTGAAATCATTGCTCAAGTACTCACCTCCACGATCTGATCTCAAAACTTTGATTCTCTTATCTAGTTGATTTTCCACTTCATTTTTATATTCCTTGAACTTGGCACGGGATTCACTCTTATGCTTCATAAGATAAACATAGTCATATCGACTATAATCATCCGTAAAAGTGATGAAGTACCTAAAACCATCTCTAGCACACACACTCATTGGACCACATACATCAGAGTGTATCAATTCCAATAAGTTGTTTGCTCTTGCACCTTTCTTTTTAAATGGTGTCTTGGTCATTTCGCCAGTTAGGTATGATTCGCATATCCCAATTGCATCAGGATCAAAAGAATCTAAAAGATTAGCCTGATGCAATTTCCTTATGCGTTTTTCATTAATGTGACCAAGACGGTGGTGCCATAAGAGAGTCTCACTTATGTGAGATATTTTGAGTCGTTTGTTATTGATGTTTAAAACCTGTTTATCTTTAACTATGCTAAGCAAAAACAATCCATTAGAAATGAAAGCACTTGCATAAAATAAATCATCCTTCTCAATCCTCATTTGGGAGTTCCCAATGATAAAACAAAAACCTTCTGAATCCAAACATGATACAGAAATAGTGTTTCTTAAAATATAAGGGACATGATAAACATTAAATAAAGTCAAACATAAACCACTAGGTAAGGGAAGTTCCAAAGTGCCCACCGTAACAGCAGAGATACTAGCACCGTTTCCAACCTTCAACACCACTTCTCCTTTGGAGAGAGATCTTATATCCCTTAGTGACTGCACATTAGAGACTAAGTGAGCACATGATCCGGTATCAATTTCCCAATCAAGGATAGTAGTGGTTAAGTTTAAATTCAACTCAATAACAAAAATACCTTTAGGATGCTTCCTTTCGACTTTGCCTTCATCCAAGTCTCTCTTGTACTTGGGGCAGTTCATTTTGAAGTGTCCCTTCTCGTGGCAATGGAAGCATTCAGTGAGAGAATTAGGAGAATTCTTCACATTGCCTCCCTTGGAGGTACTCCCTTGAGTTCCTCCCTTTTTGCCCTTGAGATAAGGATTTCCTTTCGAGGTCGGGCTTTTGATCTTATCCTTGTTCTTGAATATCTTCTTGCTTTCAGACGCCGTAGCTAAGACAACATTCCCCTTTGCCTTGCCCATGTCAACCTCAGTTGTTTTGAGGGAGTTGTGGAGCTCATTTATGGTCATTTGTTTCTCACGCATATGATAATGCATGATGAAATCCTTAAACGAGTAAGGTAGTGACCCCAAAATGATATCCTCCACAATGTCTTCAGGAAATGGAGACTTCAGTTTCTCCAATTTCTCCAAATAGCCTTGCACCCTAAGGAAGTGCACTGAGACAGATTCACCCTCCATCATCTTGCACCTTGTGAGTGCGATGGTGGTCTTATAGCGCTCTTTACGAGCACTATCAGTGAACATCTTCTCCAATTGTGCTACTATTTCCTTTGCAGGAGTATCGAGAAATTTCCTTTGCAGTTGATCGCCAATGCTGGCCAATGCTGGCCAGGATCAGAGTTTGCACGACACGTTGATTGTCATTCCATCTTTTGTTTGTCATCCTTATCCCGCATCAGTAAAATCCTACAGTGGTATCAGAGGGAGGTTTGATTCACTCATGACAATGAAGTTAATTTCCTTTGTGCTAGTCCAAGTGCACAAGTGCTTTGGATTTTCATGTCCCAAACCCTGGCTCATGTGTTGAGTGACCCTTCCCAGTAGGGTCGCATAGAAATCATCCTCTAGGATTTTGAATGATTTAGATGAGTTATGGTGTTTTTGGGACATAGGATTATCCAAGGAGAGGATGTACATTGCATGTGATTCTCTTATCAAAGTTGATATTTGTTGTTTACATGTGGCATTAGTTTTATTTATTTATTTTGATCTAGGATGTATCTGGACTAGCACAAAGGAAAATAACTTCATTATCATGAGTGAATCAAACATCCCTCTGATACCACTGTAGGATTTTACTAATGCGGGATAAGGGTGACAAACAAAAGATGGAATGACAATCAACGTGTCGTGCAGACTCTGATCCTGACCAGCATTGGCGATCAACTGCAAAGGAAATTTCTCGATACTCCTGCAAAGGAAATAGTAGCACAATTGGAGAAGATGTTCACCGATAGTGCTCGTAAAGAGCGCTATAAGACCACCATCGCACTCACAAGATGCAAGATGATGGAGGGTGAATCTGTCTAAGTGCACTTCCTTAAGGTGCAAGGCTATTTGGAGAAATTGGAGAAACTGAAGTCTCCAATTCCTGAAGACATTGCGGAGGATATCATTTTGGGGTCACTACCTTACTCGTTTAAGGATTTCATCATGCATTATCATATGCGTGAAAAACAAATGACCATAAATGAACTCCACAACGCCCTCAAAACAGCTGAGGTTGACAGGGGCAAAACAAAGGGGAATGTTGTCTTAGCTGTGGCGTCTGAAAGCAAGAAGATATTCAAGAACAAGGATAAGACCAAAAGCCCGACCTCGAAAGGAAATCCTTATCTCAAGGGCAAAAGGGGAGGAACTCAATGGAGTACCTCCAAGGGAGGCAATGTGAAGAATTCTCCTAATTCTCTCACTGAATGCTTCCATTGCCACGAGAAGGGACACTTCAAAATGAACTGCCCCAAGTACAAGAGAGACTTGGATGAAGGCAAAATCGAAAGGAAGAGTCCTAAAGGTATTTTTGTTATTGAGTTGAATTTAAACTTAACCACTACTATCCTTGATTGGGTAATTGATACTGGATCATGTGCTCACTTAGTCTCTAATGTGCAGTCACTAAGGGATAGGAGATCTCTCTCCAAAGGAGAAGTGGTGTTGAAGGTTGGAAACGGTGCTAGTATCTCTGCTGTTACGGTGGGCACTTTGGAACTTCCCTTACCTAGTGGTTTATGTTTGACTTTATTTAATGTTTATCATGTCCCTTCTATTTTAAGAAACATTATTTCTGTATCATGTTTGGATTCAGAAGGTTTTTGTTTTATCATTGGGAACTCCAAATGAGGATTGAGAAGGATGGTTTATTTTATGCAAGTGCTTTCATTTCTAATGGATTGTATTTGTTTAGCATAGTTAAAGATAAACAGGTTTTAAACATCAATAACAAACGACTCAAAATATCTCACATAAGTGAGACTCTCTTATGACACCACCGTCTTGGTCACATTAATGAAAAACGCATAAGGAAATTGCATCAGGCTAATCTTTTAGATTCTTTTGATCCTGATGCAATTGGGACATGCGAATCATGCCTAACTGGCAAAATGACCAAGACACCATTTAAAAAGAAAGGTGCAAGAGCAAACAACTTATTGGAATTGATACACTCTGATGTATGTGGTCAGGATCAGAGTCTTTTGATCTCTGTTGACACTGTAGAATTGATACACTCTGCGAAATTTCTCTATTTCCTTTGCAGGAGTATCGAGAAATTTCCTTTGCAGTTGATCGTCAATGCTGGCCAGGATCAGAGTCTGCACGACACGTTGATTGTCATTCCATCTTTTATTTGTCACCCTTATCCCGCATCAGTAAAATCCTACAGTGGTATCAGAGGGAGGTTTGATTCACTCATTGTAGGATTTTACTGATGCGGGATAAGGGTGACAAACAAAAGATGGAATGACAATCAACGTGTCGTGCAGACTCTGATCCTGGCCAGCATTGGCGATCAACTGCAAAGAAAATTTCTCGATACTCCTGCAAAGGAAGAAGGCAAGATTGCACTTTTATGGATTGACACAAATAGCAACACAGCTGATCCCTTCACCAAGCCTCTGTCTCAAGCCAAAGGAGAAATTCATTTCGAGTCCATGGGGTTGCAAGACCATGGAGAGTGGCTTGATGTTTAGTGACGGAGGATTCTTATTTATGTTTTGTATTTCTTTTATTAGAAACTTTAAAAACAAGTGGGAGATTGAAGGATTTGTGTTTTGAAAGTTGTCTTCAATTTTATTAAGTTCATGTTTAATGAATATTTGACTCATTCTGTCCCTAGATCATATGATGATGCCTCATGATAGCTCAAGAAGATGCCCTTGGTCTTGAGCTGTAGAACACTTGAGTTCCATCACATGATCTTAGTTTACAATGCTCACGATCATGGTAGTCAAGGAGGGACATTGACCACCACTTTGGATTGTCATATGAGTTAAAGTACATTGTAGTTCTACAAATGTTGATAATTTGTATCATTTAATCATATGAATATGTATATGGGTTGAAGCTATGCATATTGAGTTAGACCTAATCTTGTGTTGAGATATCGTATGGATTGTGTTTAGTGTCATCGATAGTCTCAACGTGTCTTATTGATTCTAGATATGTGATCTGTGAACTTACCGCCGCAAGGTGTATAATGTAGTTGCAGTTGAACACTGTCTATTGATGGTATATACACTGTAGCTCATTGTGTGACTTGTGCGGATCAGGTTTACACATCGACAGTATCAATTGTCCCTCGAGTTATATCGAGCTGTGATATTATTGGGCCCCTTGGCAAAGCGAGATTGTATGACATGCAATATAACTGAAGTAGTTATAAATACATTGCGCTTGAGAAGCCAAGAATGATGAATGTGCTGCGGGAATGACACTTACCTATCCTACGGGACATTCATGATATCATGTGACAGGGATAGACACAGGTCATCTAATTGTGTCACCTAGCTGTTGTGTTGTCTGGTCAGCTATAATGCAGTGATAAAGCCTCTTATAGCCCATGATATATATGAATATATTATTGATTAGACGACACAGTTCCTCAGTAAAGGTCACACCAAATGAATAGAAACATTCAAGTTCAACTCATATTATGTACTTGATTTTATGGCTATGAAATCAAAGTAATAGGTTGAGTGCGAATTCAAAACGTCGTTGGACGACGCGCTTAGACAAATATTAATTTGCGATTTCATTTGAGTGTTATTTGATTTAATGAATTAAATTCATGGTGGAATCAATGACCAGGCAGAATGGTGTATGTAATGTGCACGACGCTGTGCATAATCACATGGATTAATGAGACTTAAAAAGGAATTTTCTCAATTAGTTTTAAGTCCTTTTGAATTAAGGAAAATTAATTTGGAACCAAAAGAGGATGAGAGGAGAGTCATGAGGCTAGGGTTTTGATATAAATAAACCTCATATGCGCCTCTTCATGATCATCGATCAGCTCCTTCCCTTTTTCAGTCGTGCGCGCTCTTCTCCATCGTTCCCTTCCTTCTTCCAGCCGTGGGCGCTCCTCTCCGTCGCCCCTACTCCCTCCGGCCGCCTTTATCCCCGTCGACGACATCTAGTCAGAAAAGGTTTTTCGGGATCGTGGTTTGGAGGCGGGTCTGCAGGGGCATTGGCCGACTGGTTTGCCTAGTCGTGGCTTGGAGGCGGGTCTGCAGGGACGACGACCGCCTGGTTTCCTAGCCAAAAGGGTGTGTTTTCTTCTCCTTCCTCTCCAACTTCGTCTCGCCGGCGACTGGTGTGGCTCGGCCACCGGGGTCCTCGGACAGTTGGAGGTTCGTCTAAGCATCATTCTCCTCCTCGCTTCGTCAAAGGCGAGGTCGGTGGACTGTTTTGGATTCAAGGTGAATCTTGAGGCCGCAAATTTCAGATCGGATCTTATCCTTTTCGTGGAGTCGCCTCTCACCTAGAGATCTATCTCTAGAGGTACAAATTCCTAATCTTCTGTGATGGTTATTGCGGTTAGCGTAATTTGTTTAGCGTGCAAATTAGTTGTGGCTATTTATATATATATATATATATCAATTGATTAGAGAATGAGGTTTTGTTCACGTGCCGTTGTCACGAGTGATTCGATCCATTTGTGCGATTGGTCAAGGGTGAAATTTTTTTGTTTGTCACCCTTATCCCGCATCAGTAAAATCCTACACGATACTTCCATTAACATTGAGGCGGTACTTCCATTGACATTAATTTCTATCGACTTCTACTGCTCGGCTATCACTTCGCCAGCAACAATCGCATAAAGCTATAGAGCTTGATTTCTTGCTCTTGATACGTTCCGGCAGGTCGGACCAAGTTGATAGGGTGTCGGCAATTAGGGCAGAACGCTGGATCATTCTCCCTCCTTTCTATTTGATTCCAAAGTCAAGATACAAAACAAGCATAAAAGAAAATACTAGACTCCTCCTTTATATATAGGAGGGTCCAAAAATAAGACAAACATAACCAAGTAGGTAAATCATTCCGCCGTCATTCTTGGGGTGTGAGCCCGTAGTGTATAAACACGTGTGTATTATTGGCCAGGGACTGGTTCGCCCGTGCTCGTATCATAGAAAGGCATTGCGCCTATATCAATCTAGAATTGGTGGCTTCAAACCATTCACATAACAAGAGACGTGTTGGCATTTATTATCATCAAGATGATTATGCTTTGCTAATTTTGAAGAATATTCCATTATGCTATGAAGACTCTAATACTAATGAATCGGTCTCAAACCCATTCCACTCCTGAGCCCCACCTGCCTTTGGGTCAGTCACATATGGCTTCACCGTCTGTACTTGTGAGCTCACCAGTACCACCATCACACCTTTTGACTTTCGAGAGCATTACTGATATCATGGCCTACGAGTGTATAGCCACGCCTGACGGACAGACACCGGAGTACCATTGGAGCGGATGCCTGACAGACAGAGATGGGAGTACCATTGGCGAGGATGCTCTATCATCGACGATACTTGGACGAGCTCTGATGGACCTCATTGATTCTTACTTAGCACACACCAAGAGGATTCCGATCTCGATTCATCAGAAGATGAATTCTTTCAAGCTGGGGAGAATGTTGTTGAATGGAGACGTGGACCCGCGGTGGAGGGCAAGTTTTGGGCCCGTTCGGGGGCCAATTGGCCACCTGCCATATATGGCATCTCTGGATTAACGATCATCCGACTCGTCGTTTACCTACATTTTCATATATTACATTGTTGCGTTTCAATTTTAGTGTAATCGGACCCTCCACATTCCCGGCCAATCATAGTCGTTGATGTCGGAGTGCCCTAATTATGTTTTATTATAAATAAGAGGCATGAGGCTGCTTGGAGGCTATTGCAGATTTTGGAGAGATCATTCCCGAAATCCGGCGATCTCCTCACGGTGACGACTCCGTGAGGCCCTAGGTGACAACTCCTAGGTGATTTTCTTCCTCCCCAAGGTATCTACTATCCCTAACCTTCGTTTTTCCTTTCCTAAAACCCTAGCCGCCCCTTTCCCTCACTGTTTCCACACCCAGCCAATAACAGATCCGACTTCTCCTTCCTATTTCCTCATCCAGATAGCAATCCGATCCCCTTCCACTCTCAAAACTGCCCAATCCTCCACCACAAAACACAGACAACTTCCCCTCACTAAACCCCACCCTGCTGCACCTCCAAAACCGCCCAGTCCACTCCAAGATACCACCCAACTTCCCTCCAGAAAACGCCCCATTCCTCTACTCCAAATCTCACCTTGCTGCCCCTCCAAAACCGGCCAGATCTGTACCCATTTCAGCCGCCCAGACCCATACCGACAGCCCCAAAACTGCAGACGCCACATCGCCGTACCTCGCTGGATCTACTCTCGTACAGCAGCCCCTGTATTTTGTGAGTATTTATTTGTTGTATGGACTTATGTTTTCAGCATTATTATATGACATTGACTTGTGTTTAATGAGATCTATAGCTTTGTTATGTTTTGTTCTGGATTCACTTGTGCTTGTAGAAAAGATTCATTTGTCGCGCGCTCTTGTTTTGGCCCTCCACGAGGAGGAAAGTCAATTCTTGTTTTGCTTAAAGAAATTATTTTGCTTTTGTTAAAATCATACGCATGCGATTTAATTAATTATTATTATGCCTTGAATTCGTCGTCGGATATTGCATTTCACATGTAGTCGTTATGGTGAGTAGAGTTATCTTCACGCACGCCATATTAGGGTTGCATTCTAGTAGTCACACACCAAGCCTCGAACCCTTCATTAGACGGTGTTTAGGTTCACTGCATTTGTCACGTGCTCATTTGCATTGTGTGTAGGATTAGGGCATCGTTAATCCGCCGTGCGTCACATAGTCTTCTCACGGGAAACACACCCTCAACATTTTTGCAGAAATTTCTCTCCGTCTTTCTTCTTGCAGCCAATCCCATCAAATCGTTGCTCTTGATTTTAACCAACATAGTACTAAATTTTACCAATCTATTAGCATAAATCCACAGTGATTAACAATAAACTTGGCAACAGAAAGCCTGATTCGAATCGAAAAGGACAATTTGTTGCAACACAAGATCAAGTACTAGCAAACCGAATAGTTGTTGTACATGGACAATAATTCACATAAATAAAAAGAAATAAGTACCCGTACCTCCCTTGTAAGTTAGCATAATTACTGAGAGCACCCCTCTTATTTTCGAAATTACAAAAAACTCCCCTGAACTTTTAATTTCATAACATCATGAACAAAAATTCTGGGTTTTTTTGTAATGAAATTGTATCACGGATGGGGGTTTTTGTAATGAAATTAAAACTTCAAGGGAAGTTTTTGTAATTATGCTAACTTATAGGGGAGTTTTTTGTAATTTCGAAAATAAGAGGGGTGCTCTCAGTAATTTAGCAAAGTTAGAGGGGAGGTTCCGGTAAATGGAATTAAAAAATACATAAAACTAAGCAAAATTTACTGGACAGGTTTGAAGCAATCCATAAAACTAATTCGAAAAGACTGCATCCTCAATTGTTATAGCTTTAGCTACTTCAACTACCTGATGCACTCAGTTAAATCCTATGGCACTAAGCCTAAACATGAGCAATTGAAGAGGAAAAAGCGGATGTCAAATTGCCTGTATAATTAACTGTAAAGATAAGCAACTACCTGACTTCCTGTATCAATGCAGTTAAGGTGAGAGTTAGTTGTGGTGTTCCAAAACCGAATGCATCTATCTGCGGTTCCTCCACCAGAAGCTAGAAGACCGTGGACATGTGGGGACCACGCAATAGCTTTGACTGCTGCTGTATGTTCAGAATATTTGAGTACAGGTTGGTTTGAATTTTGATTCCAAACAAAAAGCTGAAATAAAAACCAGTATTGATGATATAAATGAATTGAAATTTTAGTGCTTGAATATAAAAAACAAGAACAAAAAAACCTGGATAAATGAGAATAGAAGGAACTCACTCTATTATCATTTCCACCAGAACCCAGCTGGCGATTATCATATGACCACTTGAGCCCACAAACCTTCACAGAAAGCAGATGTAAGCTATCAAGAACAAAATAAAGAGTGGAAAAATTTTACAGAGGAATTTTCATTTTTTTCCATATTAATAAGATACAAGCATGTGGCATGCCATGATTTGTAACAGTACATATTACTAGAAGTACGTCTCTAATGCGATAATCATAATAAAGAAATAAAAAAAATATCTGGTAGGGCCTAGCTGGCTTTCATTACCTCCGACTTGTGCCCTGCTAGCTTGCTAACAAAATCATCCTGGGCACGTATATCACGCTGAAGAATGCTCTTATCACGACTTCCCGAAGATAATACAGATGAACTCCATGCTAGAGCTCCCACCCTTAGACGATGGCCCTCCATCGTTCTTATCCTCCGACAGCGGGAGGCATCCCATATCTGTGTGAATATTATTGCAAAAATGTAAAAAAAACAATTAAAGCCTAAACAAGAAGAGAAATACTCTTAACTAAAAGGTAAAGTCATTCCAAATGGTAACAATTATTTCAACATATATGAAATAACCTTTACGAGTATAGAAGATGCTTTAGTGAAAGAACAAATGGATGACAAGGTGAAATTTATATTAAAACATTCATAAGTTAGGTCGAAAATGACTTGGTTGAATGTAAAGTACAAATGTGAGTCTTGTTATTTTTTTAAAATAGCCTATTCAAGCAATCATGGATAAAGGTTAATTTCATGCCAACAACGATCAGAAACCAGAGCTTAGAAATGTCTCAATTGAGTATTACATAACAATATTATGGTGCTTACCTACGCATCGAAGTAGTTATCATTCTATTTACTTACGGCAGTTCAGATAAAACCATGAAAAGTCAAATCCATGAAAAGAATTCAATTACATAACTTAATTATGAATTAGCTGATTTTATCTCTTTTGTGGAGACTGCAATGCTTGCAATCAAAGGAACCTACAATTATGAAATGTACAATATCAATATCACTTGGAAAAAGCACATAAATCTCTGGAGCATGGATGCAATATGCAATAGGTAAGACATACGAATATGACAAGTAATTACAAAAGTAGGATATATTTCTGTTAGGATACACGAGACGCACTGCATGGCGTCCCCTGGTGCACAATGTGCGGGCACAATAGTGCATGTTGTATTAGAGGGAAAATGACCCAGAAAAGCTTCAAATTAAAAAAAAATCAGGTAAAATGTGCGCAAAAATATTACATATATTTTTTATTAAAATAAATTTAATCCCAAAAATTAGTCATATACTAAATCAGGCAAAAAAAGTAACAATGACTAAGATAATTATGCAAATATTATCCCATTATTTATATAAAGGTTACGTATAGGCATGCCTAGTAGAGAGAACCATTATTTATATAAAGGTTACGTATAGGCATGCCTAGTAGAGAGAAACGGGAAAAATCTTATAATATTAAAAAACATTAAGCAAACATATATATATATACATATACATATATATACTATATTAAAAAGATATATGCTTTTGGGTTCAATGGCAAGGTAAATGGGACAACTATGGCAAGCTAAATGAGACACATCGAATCACCACCGTCCATTCACCGATCAAAATGTTGTGCCCTCTATTAACTCTTCGCTCCCTCGCCTTCCAGCCTTACTCCCGCTCGACAGTTTCACAAAACCTACCGCACGCCGTTCTCTCCCGCACCCTAAACCCTATCTCCTCCACGCCTCCTCCACGCATCCACGCCTCTCACGGTGTTCTATGCACCACGCGAGGAACTCCAACACCAACGAACTCCAACACCGGCGACCTCCAACACCGGCGACCTCCAACACCGACGACCTCCAACACCGACACCGACGAACTCCATCACTCCATCTCTGAAGCCGCATCTACGGATCTTCCTTTCAGGCATCGCAGATCTCCAACCAGGTACCTCAAACAGGACATCACTAATCTCCTCTTTTATTGTGGATAGACGAAAACTCACGATCTCCTTACTCTCCTCTCACTAATCTCCTCCATTACTGTTCCTCCAGGAAATGTCAGATCTCCAACTCCAACTATAAAGTCGCGCCAACCGACCACTACACCGCAGCTTCATTCCAAGCATCGAAGAGGTAACCTAATACGATCCCCTTCCTCTGCCAGGCATGGAACCCTACATCTGTCATTCATACATTTTGCACAATCAATACTAACCTATTCATTTAATCTTCAATCTTACTATTTCTATTAAGAACCCTAGATCGGCCATTCATACATCAATCTTACTATTAGTTTAAAGAGAGTTTTAGCTGGTGAATTACATGAGGTGTTGTCACACCAATATTTCACCTTATAATACATATCTTAACCTAATAGCTGTCTTTATTTTACAGATAAGGATGAGTCTTCATGAGAGCAGTAGTCTTACTATTTCTGAGGTGTTTTAGATCACCAGCTAATACATCAATCTTACATGAGAATTAAATATACCAATTTTACCAAGACATAGACTTTAGGAACCCTAGATCGGCCATTCATACATCAATCTTACTATTATTTAAAGAGAGTTTTAGCTGGTCAATTACATGAGGTGTTGTCACACCAATAGATCACCAGCTAATGGCTGTCTATATTTAATTCTCATGCAGTTTTAGCCGGTGAATTACATGAGGTGTTTTAGATCTGCCATCTTACTATTTCTTTATTGAAATTTTAGGATTCCTAAAGTCTATGTCTTGGTAAAATTGGTATATTTAATTCTCATCTTTGCTTTTAAGATTGTTAGTTTAGAACTTTAGCATGATAGATTGCAGTTTTATGCACACTAATAATGTTACACGTCGTTTATATTTCAATTTTAAGCAGCATTGATTTTTGTTACTTTTAAAATGCATTCATGATCTAAAGAATCATATTCATTAAGTCTCGGTATGCAGGAGAAAGGGGAGACCAGATTTGCACTGCATGTAGAAATCCTAAGATCAAAGGGGAACATGTAGAAATCTGCAGTCCATATTTGCCATCACTGTCCACATGATTTTCATGCACTCCAGATTAAGTTCGACTTCACCTTCAATCTCATTTCATGCACTCCATATTTGCAATCATCTGTAGTCCACATTTGCCATCCCGACTTAAATCATATTGTTCAGGCCTTGGGAGAAAATGACAGTACTTTACATATGTATTAATTATATATGTCTTTATATAATATTTCATCTTAATCTGGATGCAGATTGTCCGAGGTTGCGCACTGAGTACTCTCCTACTAGCAAAAAAACATGCATTGACATCTTATCCGCAAGGTAATCAATTTCGTCAGAATATAATCTTAAGCGGAGCAGATAGATTTACTGTAGAATTTACTCTATTTGAATTTCTTTAGTTTCCGTTAATGTGATTCGTTGAAATTACTGTAGAATTTACTATGTTTTTCAAGTCTATTTCGGACTGAAATGTTATGCCCTCGATTTCTCCATTGCCCTCGATTTTCATGTCTGAGTTATGCCCTTGATTTCTACATTGCACTGCACGGCAATGCAGCAATCTGCACTGTTATTAGCAATGCAGAAATCTGCACTGCTAATCTATTAGCAGTGCAGAAATCTGCACTGCAGTGCAGATTTCTGTATTGCATTGCAATGCAGATTTCTGCACTGCTATTAGCAGTGCAGAAACCATAGTAGTGCAGAAATTTGCAGTGTAATGTAGTGCAGAGCAGAAATCTGCACTGCATTGCACACTACAGTGCAGATTTAGTGCACTGCATTGCTGTGCAGTGCAGATTTTTGCAATGCATTGTTGTGCAGTGCAATGCAGATTTCTGCAATGCATTGATGTGCAGTGCAATACAGATTTCGCCCCCACGACGAATGTCGCCCCCACGACGAATGTCGCCCCCACGACGAATGTCGCCCCCCACGACAAATGGCACCCCCCACGACAAATGTCGCCCCCACGACAAATGTCGCCCCCCCCCCCCCCCGACGAATATCGCCCCCACGACGAATGTCGCCCCCACGACGAATGTCGCCCCCACGACGAATGTCGCCCCCACGACGAATGTCGCCCCCCACGACAAATGTCGCCACCACGACAAATGTCGCCACCACGACAAATGTCGCCACCACGACAAATATCGCCCTCCACGACAAATGTCGCCCCCACGACAAATGTCGTCTTAGATCGGGCCGGAGGCCCGTGCCTGTCACTCGTATATATATATATAGAGAGAGAGAGAGAGATGTGACATATCATGTGTGACCCGACACTATCATATATTTAACTCTCCCCCTCAAGTTGGGAGTTTATGTCAATCATTCCCAAGTCCCAACTTGAGTGCATTATCAGTAAAGTTGTCATAGCTGATCTGACACCGAAAATTTCATGTAAGTTTCATTGTCAATATTTTAGTTAAAAATTTAAGAATACAAAGTTAAATAACATCTGAATTTTACATATAACTTTCTAAATAAAAAATGTCATATATATATACAAAGTTAAATAACATTTGTATATATACATATACAAAGTTAAATAACATATAATTTAAATATTAATTATTCCATATGATGAAAATAAAAAAATGTCAGTGTCGACATCTTACTTTGGATATGTACGAAAAAAAATCATTTTGGTTTTGTGATAGCTTTTCATTATCCATACTCTACTTCCTTATGATATATATATATGTATATATATACTAGCAGCTCCGCACAGGCTTCGCCCGTGCTCGCTGCTACTCGACGGCCTTCGGCCGCCGCGACAGCGGCCTGCGGCCGCCTTCGGCCGCCGCGACGGCGGCCTGCGGCCGCATTCGGACGCCGCGAAGGCAGCCTGCGGCCGCCCCGTTCGCCCGTGCTCGCTGCTCCTCGACAGCCTTCGGCCGCCGCGACGGCGACCTGCGGCCGCCTTCGGCCGCCGCGAAGGCGGCCTACGGCCGCCCCGACGGCGGCCTTCGGCCACTTCCGCACAGGCCCACCCCCCGCTGAGACCCAACCGCTGACACGTGGTTGGGGCTGGACTTCGTCTCAGCGGTTTCAAGATGACGCCGTCTCAGCCCAACCGCTGAGACGAAGTCCAGACCCAACCGCTAGGACCCAACCGCGTCTCAGCGGTTGGACTGGCAGGCTGGGGTGCGGATAGGCTTCGTCGGTTGGACTAGCAGGCTGAGGTGCGGATAGGCTTCGTCTCAGCCGGCTGCGCCCACAACATATACATATGAGTACTCAAAATGACCGTAAAAAAATTTTAATTACTATTTTATAAAAAAAAAAAAAAATCATTTTAAAGTAGATTTTAGTAGGTCTAATGATAAGCTATCATAGTAGGTTTATGAGGTCTAGTAAAAACTTTTTGATTTTATGAATTTTCATAATTATTTTTATTATTGGGATATAGTGTTATTACACAAATAACCTTTATATTTTATAAATTTCCATTTTTTTCGTCGTATATGTTAAGCCATTGGAGTAAAAGAATGAGGTTATATTTGGCAATTTTGAATGTTGCACCAAAGGCAACTTCTTGCATTTAGTAGTTAAAGATGTATATATAGATGTATATATATATATGTATATATATATATACATCTACATAAATAATTATGTTTCCTGAATTTTGTGTATGGGCGGCTGGGTTCAATGTTGCTGGATTGAATGGGTAATTGTTGAACCGGCTGAATTTGGTTGGGTCTAGTTATGCTGGAGGATTATAGTTAAAAATAATAAAAACACAAAGGAAATATGTATGTATATGCATTGATGCATAGGTAATGTTGAGGGTAAAACTGCAAAATTATCGCACAAAAATAGTTATTTTGATGACCACTAAATCAGTTGGCTGCAAAGCACTGGCGCGTGATGAACGTACTGATTTTGTAGTTGATGACCCTAAGGGGTCGGGCCCAAAGATTGAGTACTGAAAATTGATGACTGATATTCATACCCTTGACATTACCTGACGTATGAAATGGATAATAGATGAAAATATGTAATAACGACAAGAATGAAAGAACATTGAAAGATAATTGATTACTATACAACTGTTCACTTACTGATGCACGGTGTACTGTTACATACTGATATACTATTTAGTTACAGTGACATTGTCTCCCTACTGTTATACTTTACTGTTTTCCATTACACTGATTACTATGTATATTGTCGTTATTAACTCTTCCTTGTTTTCTTGTACAGCGGTTAAAGAGGTAAGTTCTCACTTAGTCTTAATTAAAGACTAACTCTTTTAATTATCTAACATTTTTATGACTTGAGCAACAGTAAACCAACAACCGCTAAATACTGGGTCAGTGGAAGCAAAGACCGTGAAGGAGATGCAGTTTATATTTTTGTTTAGTCTAACCGAGTTATATTAGATATATCGTTTTGTCATATGTATTTGTATCTCTATACCATTTTGCAGTTGTAAATTGAAAGAACTGGACATGCATGTATTATATGCTCAAAATAAATGAAAAGTTTTGTTTTGTACATGTGCATACTCATTGTGTTATGATTACTGCGCTGCGATGTGCTAAATAATTTCTGAAACACTGTTCATGATATTACTGAAAGAAGAGGAAATTACCTCCCTCAAGGAGGCGCTAAAAGAGAGGGGGAGACTGAAAGAGAGGGAGGAGGCGTTGAAAGAAGAGGTTGCTGCTTGGAAAATGATATTAAGTTCTTTCCAACTTGCCGCAGAGAGTCTGGTAAGAGAGAATGAAGATTTTGAGGCGGCGTTCGAAAAGGATCGCGAGAAAGTTAGGAGACTTATGCTCAAATTTTCTTTCGGAACTATAGCAGTTGTTATAGCTGCTACAGTCATTACTGCTTTTCTTATGAGTAACAAAAACTGCAAGGAGGAATTTGTTCTGGGAATGAAATGGGGACATCTGAGATATTGTCGCCGGTTAGGTTGAGATCTTCTTCCATTGATCGGAGATCTTGGAGATTTAGAGTATAAGCCGAAAGAAAACAATATTTGCAGAGAGCACACCCTAGGTCTATATATAGATTAATGGCACAAACAGCCAAATAATCTAAATTTCTTCTAGAGTTTTTTGTAGCGCATAAGAAAAGTATTAATGACTGTAGCAGTTGTAACAACTGCTACAGTTCCGAAAGAAAATTTGAGCCTAAGGCTCCTACCCTTCTCGCGCTCCTTTTTAGCACCGCCCCGAAATCTTCATTCTATCTTGCCAAACTTTTTGCGGCAAGTTGGAAAGAACTTAATATCATTTTCACAGCAGCAACCTCCTCTTTCAGCATCTCCTCCCTCTCTTTCAGCGTCTCCACCCTCTCTTTCAGCACCTCCTCACTCTTTTTCAGTGCCTCCTCCCTCTCTTTTAGCGCCTCCTTAAGGGAGGTAATTTCCTTTTCTTTCATCATTAGGGCTCTCCTTAAGTCCTCTGCTTCTAAACCTAACTCTTTAAACGCCCACCGCAACTCAGCCTCCTTCCTCGAGAACAAGGCAGCCTCCGATTCTTTCTCCAGTTTTAGCTCACTTATCTCTTTGTCCAGATGTCTGTAACAATCCTCTAAAGTATTATTTTGATCCCCCGGGTTCTTCATCTTCCTCTCAGCCTCAGCGCGCCATTTCCCAAACTCCGACGAATTTCGACTGAGGGCCTGCTGGATGCAAGAGAGCGGGCCCTCGAAATCATCAGAGAAGGCGATTCGCTTCAGAGCTATGCGCACGAGATGTATCGCTTCGATCTCTGACTGGAGGTCTTCGATCTTTGGCTAGGGCACTTCGATCATCGTCTCCTCTTTTCCTATTCAAGGCGCTCCAGTGGTGGTTCTGGGAATGAAATGGGGACATCCGAGATATTGCCGACGGTTAGGTTGGGATCGCCTTACATCGATCAGAGATTTTGGAGATTTAGAGTACAAGCTGAAAGAAGACAATATTTGCAGATAGCACACTGCACACCCTATGGCTATATATAGAAGCGATGGGAATACTTTATTGTAGAAGGATTGAAGAGAGAGAAGATAAAAGGGGAGAGGGTGGGGGTAGAGGTGCACAAAAGGACTGGGCCTGGAAAGTCCGTCTGGGCCCGGCCTGTAAAAACCTTTGTTAAGTCTGGGCCCGGGCAGGCCAGATCCAGGCTAGGCCAAGGGGGCCTAAGAAAGGCCCTGTTTTACCGCCCGGCCTGGTGCCCGGGCCATGCCCAGGCCAGCCAAGGCCCGGTCTGGGCCTGGCGCCCAGGGCAAGCACCAGACTATGTGCAGCGCAAGACATCATTTGTTGTCTTGCCTTGGCCTGTTGGCCTTGCTGCTAGCTGGCCCAGCTTGATAAGTCGTTGTCAGCATGGCAATGACTATATAGTCGTTGTCATTGGGTATCATTGGTCGATTGCATGCACATTGCCTCTATCAAAGATAGCTCGTCGGAGGTTGAAGAAGACTTGAGTACATTGGACTTGAACGATGAAGCTTGATTATTATATCTTTTTCAATGTAATATTTTTCACATTTTATCTGGTTTTAATTAAATGTAAAATTTTAAAGTGAAGTTTAGTTTGGAATTATCAATGAAAACTAAAAATTTCATGTATTTAATATCTTGTACATCAATCTTGATATTATCAATAAAAGTTTAATTTCTTCTTTTAATTATTATTTTTTTATGTGCAATTTTGAAAGTTCGTCTCGATAAAAAAAATATATAATAATAAAAAATATAAAACAAAATAATGAGAAAATATATATTCTTATATATGAAAATAATTTTTATTTGTTATAAAAATAACAATATTAACTATTAACAATATTATAGCAAAGGCTAACACATTAATGTTTTCTAATAATATTTTTAAATAATAACGTTAACCTTAAGGCATGCCCATTAATATAAATTTTATAACAATATTTTTAAATTTTAATTTATTTTTTAATAAAGGCTGACACTAATGTGTCAGTCTTAAGGGTTAAGTCCTGCAGCTTGGCCAACCGCCCTTAACCAGGCCCTTTCAGGTCCCCCCATTGGGAGGAGGGCCTGGGCCTGGCAGTTAAAAGCTCGGGCCTCAGCCAGGCCTTATGTGCACCTCTAGTCTGTCTTTATGTGAAATTTTTTATACATTTCACATTTTACTCATACGATTTGTCATAGAACTTCAAAGTTGTAGTGTCATATATTAATTAATAATATAACATTTGCAAACAAAATTAACAAAAACCTAAAAAAACTTCGAAAGTAAAGGCTGTTTAATGGCACATATAACCAAATAACCTAAATTCCTCCTTTCGGTTTTTGTTGCGCATAAGAAAAGCAGTAATGACTGTAGCAGCTGTAACAACTGCTACAGTTCCGAAAGAAAATTTGAGTGAAGGCTCGTATCTTTCTGCGCTCCTTTTCTAGCACCACCCCAAAATCTTCATTCTCTCTTGCCAGACTCTCTGCGGCAAGTTGGAAAGAACTTAATATCATTTTCATAGCACCAACCTCCTCTTTCAGCGTCTCCTCCCTCTCTTTCAGCGCCTCCTTGAGGGAGGCAATTTCCTTTTCTTTCATCATTAGGGTTCTCCTTGAGTCATATGCTTCTAAACCTAACTCTGTAAACGCTGACCTTGACTCAGCCTCCTTCCTCGAGAACATGGTAGCCTCTGATTCTTTCTCCGGCTTTAGCTCACCCATCTCTCCCTCCAGATGTCTGTAACGATCCTCTAAAGTATTATTTTGATCCCCCAGCTCCTTCATCTTCCTCTCAGCCTCAGCGCACCATTTCCCAAACACCGACGAATTTCGACTGAGGGTCTGCTGGATGCGAGAGAGCAGACCCTTGAAATCGTCGAAGAAGGTGATTCGCTTTAGAACTCAGCACTCGAGATGTATTTCTTCGATCTCTGACCGGAGATCTTCGATCTTTGGTTGGAGGACTTTGATCGTCATGTCCTCTTTCTCTTCTTCAAGGCGCTCCTCCGGTGGTGGTTCTGTGAATGAAATGGGGACATCCGAGATATTGTTGCCGATTAGGCTGAGATCGCCTTCCATCGATCGGAGATTTTGGAGATTTGGAGTATAAGCTGAAAGAAGAAAATATTTGCAAAGAGCACACCCTAGGGCTATATATAGATGTGATAGGAATACTTCACTGTAGAAGGATTGAAGAGAGAGAAAAGAAAAGGGGAGAGAGGGTGGGGGTGAGCTAAGCGCCGGAAGCGAGAGACCCTCAAAATCGTCGGAGAAGGTGATTCGCTTCAAAGCTAAGTGCTCGAGACGTATTGCTTCGATCTCTGACTAGAGATCTTCGATCTTTGGTTGGAGGACTTCGATCGTCGTCTCCTCTTTCTCTTCTTCAAGGCGCTCCTCCGGTGGTGGTTCTGTGAATGAAATGGGGACATCCAAGAAATTGTTGTCGATTAGGCCTAATGCAACTTCGATAAGCAGTGGAAGGAACGAGCGGGTTGTTGTGAACCACAACAAGAAGAGGAGAATCGGTGCCTCTGATACCAAGATGTTATGGGCCTAGCTCTTAACACTAGTAGGGATGTCGGAGAATGACCGGAGGTGGGGATGATGACGGCGAGGATACAACGTTGTCGGAACCGCGACTGCTTAAGCGGGGGATGTTCAAGAGAGAGCTTCCAAAATCTCATACACAGGAGGGAGGAAAATAAAATACTTCTTCGAGAACAGTACATGACCCCAGGGTCTCCTTATATAAGAGGAGATCGTGGCATAAGCGTAAATACAACAGACAAGAGGACTAAACCAAACCCTAAACCCCAACTAGACTCGAGCATAATGCATAATAAAATAACTAGATAAATGAGCCCGAGGCTCATAACACCCTTACTCCCTATCTTTTCATCTTCCACACTACGTAGATGTGCAAGTGGAATCTAGCCGATGCAAACCCTAAGCGTAGTGCCAGGAAAAACATGTGCATCATATGGGGTGATCTAGCAAATAATAATTAACACATAAAATTTAAGCAACTAGTGCAATCGTTTACAATAAAATTCTAAGAGAGAGCAAGATAGGCCTTCCCCCAATTTAAATGTGCAATTAGAATAAGCCCTGTAATCAATAAAATAATCACATCAATATCACAACCCGTACAATGATAAAAGAAAAGAAACCAAAATAATGAACTTTCAAGCGTAGGGAGCCATGGGAGGTGGATGAGAGGATCCCAAGGTCGTGGAGTATGGTGGCTATCCGGAGGAGTAACACACCCACAAAGGGGTTGTATAATGGCTAATTTGGGTTGTGAAAGGACTGGTTTAGGTTGGATGCAGATTGGGGAGAGCTGGTATGGTAAGGGAGTGCTCGGTTGTAAGAGTGAATGGAGGGAAGGGGCTAGTTTTAGGGTTGGGTGCAGGCTAAGGAGGGAGCGGCTGATGGGAGGGGTTTGGGGAGTGTCCGTCTGTAGGGATTTAGGGTTAGGGGGTCGGATGATGGGTTTTGTGGTTGTGGAGGGAGGGAAAACTGATGTGTAGCTGCCTGGGGAGAGAATATTGATGGGTGTCTGCTCGGGAATGAAGAAATGGAGGGGCCCGGCTACGTATGATGATTTTTGGAGTTGGCTGTAGGAAACAGTGAGGGAGAGAGGTGATTAACAAAGAAAATATAAGGGAACAAAAAGTACAATACATCGAGTTTCGCGGAGTCAACAAGAAGACCGACACATTCTGGGAAGAAGCTCTCTAAAATTTGTGACAACCTCTAAACTAGCCCCCTACACATATTTAAATAGAAGAACACTCGCATGTTCATGATGGTTGTCTGATCTATCAAAATAAAAATTAGAGAAAATATATAAAAATTATAAACATTGCTCTAAATGTGACTGCAGACTTGAATTGTCCATCAGGCGATGTCAAATATGGCAGGTGACAAATCAACCTAGAACGGACACTAAAACTCGTGCTCTAAATATCTCGCCGATCACCATCACCCTTCTCTGTTAGCACTCTCCCCTTAACCTATATTTTCATTCTCCCTTTTGTGGGCTTTCCTGAGCTTTACAATCACCCATTCCGTCAAGATGATTGTTCTCAAATCCATCTATGAACAAATATTTCTTAGTTCTATTACCATGTTACTTTATTTCCATTGATTCTTTTACTTCTCACTATCTGTGTCGCCCTCAAGCTCCCTCAACCTATTATTCCCTCCCTCCGCCCTTCACTTTGTTCCTTCCTCCTTCATTTTATCCCGACCTCCTTTCCTCGCTTTCTCTCTCACTGGTTCCCAACCTTCCTCCAATAATCCTCCATCCCTTGCTTCGTCCATATCTACTTCACAATTTTCCATTGAAGTTCGCTTGAAATATTATAACTTAGGTGCATTTTCCTCTAGACTTGGGGGGGCAAAGGGACTACAATTAATCAAATTTCATAAACATACACAGAAAGATAAAAGAGATTGATTTTTCTATCTAGGCCCCATGGCCCTTCCCTTAGGGTGTCTCAATCTCCAACAAAAGAAAGATACGGGAGATTGGGACCTATGGGAATTCCATTAGTATAATTCCATGACAGACAATCAACATAGTGTAAAGTGAATATTGGGGGGAGTACAATGAAATCCATGTCAAGAGTATTCCCAAGGTGTAACCTACGCAACGAAAAAGGGACGTGATGCTAAAATTAGAGAAGAGGCATGTTGGTTCACCAAATCCAGAACCGGTATCATAAGTTCTCCATTTTTGAATGGATTCAGTGACCAACTACAGGCACCTTCGGGAATTGCGTTATTGGAGCCGAACCAAGAATAATTGTAAGTGAAGATCTATCATGTTTCACCAGTGAGACCCTCTCATCAAGAATGTTCATAGGGGGAAAAAGATTCGGTCATACGAATTTAGACCACCAACGTGATGGTAACCAAAAACCACCTTGATCGAATCTGCCAAACTAATCAAGTCGCCCCATTTGTAGAATGAATAAGCCAAAAACACCAACATCCCCCCTTTCACAAAATAAAAATACAAAATAGGGGTGACCCACAGCTTACTACTCACAAAAATATCCAATCTTATGATATAAAGTCGGTTATGTATATTTCCGATATTTTACTATTCATCGTCTTTTTTATTTGTTGAAGCCTGATGATGTTGATTAAAAAGGGGGAAGAAAAACTTTCATCAGTCAAAAAAGAAGAATGGAATCACTTCTTTGAATCATTCAATATGTTCCAATTCATATATCTCTATTCTTCCTACATATCTGAGAGGTTAATCAAAGAGAGTAAGCCCCCCCCCCCCCCCCCCCCCCCCCCTCCCAACACACTTTCTCCGTTCTGAGGGTGTATTTGAGGGCACTGCAAATCTTCCTTCGTTAATGCCTTAAATTTAGCTCACCTCCACTATTGTTCAATTTATTTTTTTATCTTCCCCTAAGTCTCAATTTTGAGTACATAGGTTGAGCAATCAATTCGCAAGCCAAAGTGAAAGAAAAGAGAAAATGAACTCGTCAAACAAGTACTTTCATCTCATCGTGAACTTCTTGTGTAGCATAAGCCTCCTCAAAAGAAAATTGTATATAAAAAGTCGAAATAGAGCCCCGAAGTAGGAAAACCATTCTTGAAGATAAACAAAGCAGCGTGACACTTTTACAGCGACATCCTCTTGATGACAAGCAAGGAAGAACGTATTCGGAATTATGTTAGGATTTTCAAGTCTTTCATCCTTCAACATTATGTAGAGCGAGAATAAATACAAGAAATTAATCTTCTTCACCCCCACCCCCCCCCCCCCCCCACCCCCCACCCCCCACCCCACCACACACACACACACACACAAAAATAAGACGAGCATGTGAAATAGTAAGTCGAATTCAACAAGAAAGGGCCTTTTGACATCATTTCCTTGTATGGGAACACACTCATAGAATGATTAAAGGAATAACTTCACTCTAAAATCTCACAAAAATTGCCCTATACTTAACTTTCATGAAAAAGAAACTCAATCTCCACTACCCAATAACTTTAGGCTCTGTTTGACTTAGTTGTAGTGCTAGAAAAAATAGTGGTGTGAATCAGTGGTGAGAAAATGAGTTGTTTTGTAGAATGGTAGGAAAATTGATAAAATTGTTTAGAGGAACAGTTGTTGCGGTGCTATTTGTAATAGAAAAACTGTTTTAAGTGCTTGGTGGAACAACTATGTGGTAGCTGATTGTTAAAATTTAAAATAAAATAATTTTTAAATATTACTAATATACAACAACACTACAACACTTAGGGAAGAAGATGAAAAAAATCACACATCCATTCCATTTTCAAGAAAAAAATGGCATGATCATAGTTCAAAGCATACATGCAATTACAAGAAAAAAAATTTACCATAAACAAAATTCCAGTCCACCCATTATCATCGATGCACAACTATTGTGAAACATATCGGGAAAAGCACTGTGTGAGACAAGAACAAGAGAGATCAGCGGTGGGAAAAAGCTCTAGCCGCTTAGGGAAGAAGATGAACAGGAGCTCGACAAATCAATTACTGATGAACAGGAAGAGGATAGCTCCATCACTTATGAACAAGGAAGGAGAGAGATCGAAATCGAAAAACCTGAAGAAATCCAAATCTTTTGCTCTCATTCGGGAAAGAAAACACGGTGACTTTGTTTGAAAATCGTTTTTGGAGCAGCGAATGTGGACTCTTGGCGGCTTCTGGATTCTGCCCTAAAACATCGGATTTTTGTTGTTAGTGGTGAGAAAATTAAGTCTGTAAAATATCATTTGGCGCAACTTTTGCCAAAGCTGCGGCATGCTGGAGCTAAAAAGCTGCAGAAATGCAGCCTTAAATGCATAAAGGCCCTTTATACCCAATATAGACAGCCGTTTTTTTACCAATATAGCCAGTCTCTTTTTTGGTAGATGTTATATTGAGTTGAAAAATAATGGATAGAAGGAAAAGGAATCAAGGCACCTACTTGACTTCCTGAAACGGAATAAGGAGAATAGAACAATGTGAAATTGATAAAAGATTTCAAAGATGGATTAGACACCGACATCCAGCCCGAAATTCACATCTTCTCCTCTGAAGTAATTGGCCACCTGTTCCATTCATATTTTCAATATTCTAAGGAAAAACACTAATATTTGCTTTCTTTCATAGATTAACCCCTTGAATGGACTGGTTGTCATAGCAGACTCATTTTCCTACTGGAAAGGATGATGATGGCAGTTAGCACTTAGCAGTTGAATATAAAGCTCCGTGAGTAACTAAAAAGAAGGTTGAAGGCCCACCACTTCACAATCATTGGTTGATATGATGGATCCCTCTCATCTTCATTCAACTTGTGTAAAGGAAAGTTCTTTTATGCAATGCATAACGAACGGAGAGCCTTCTATGGATTCCTCCAGCTCAATAAATGAAGTGAAACGGGGAGTACCACGAAGGCCAACATTCTGTATAGAAAGATGAAGAAATTTGTTAGCCAACATTCTTAAAGAAAGGAGATAGCTTGATTTTCTAAGAAAGTTGAGTGGATCGAAGTTTGAGAATCAAAGAACTGTGAGAGTTTCTTTGAGAATCAAAGAAAGATGTTGGTCAAACATTTCAGTTTCTCTCCAAAGGTTTTTACCCACCCTAGCCCCATTCCCTGCTCACCTTTGCTTTATTGTCAATTGACCCAAAATATAGCAAAATATCAAATTTAATTGGGATTATAATCATGTACCATTAGAGATTGTATAGGTTCCAAATAGAATTAGAAAAGGTTAGACCTAGTTAGTTTCTAGGTAAAACTTTATTAACACCGGAGCACTTCTAAAGGGCGACTGAAAAAGCCATGTAAAATTCGTGATCTACATTTGTTGCAAACAGTAAAAATATTGGAATCACATCAAGCGTGCGTATGTTTCTATCAATCATCGTGATTACAATAGTTGAAAGTAAATGGCTTAGTTCCAAGAATAATGACAATCTTACAAGCTAAATGGATATAATATTGAAGGTTTGTGGAAGCAACGACAGTAAATCCTTTTCTATTCTCACAACATCAAATAACATGTAGAAAATAAATCTGCAGAAGAACATCATAGCATTGATTTGGCAACTTAAATAACTAATTCCAATCGTCAATCATAAGAAAATAAAAAACATTATAAAGGATAAAATATCTATTTTTAAAGGAGCAATTGAACTATCCCACAGTACCTCAACAGCAACATAAGATCCAATGTTCAGTTTATAACCTATTTATTTAAAACAATCTGGATCATAATGTAAAAATAGAGACCTGGACTTCCTCTAAACTTAAACTGCACATCAAGTAGACCATAACAGGCAGAGAACTAACCTGCACTTTCCCCAGACTAGTTCCGACAGCCAAGTGAGTACCTCGCTGAGCCCAGCCCACCGAACAGACACTGTCATCTACACCCAAGTCACAGAGCTTCGTAACCTATCATTCGCACAAATTATGCAAGAATTAAATTAACCCAATACACAGGGTTGAGGTAGAATTCCGACCCAGATACTACCTTGCTGCTGCAGGCGTTCCACAGATAGACACAATTTCCCAGCCCCACGGCTAAAATATTGTGCGAAGACCAATCGACTAGGTTGAGGTAGAAATCATCCTGCAATGCAGGTGCATCTAGTACCTAACTCAGAAACCAAAGCACATGTCACCAGAGATGAGAAATCTCAAAATCCATCAACAAAAAAACGAAAAATATCAAGATCTACCAAAAATAAATGCCTGAATCAACCTTGTAGGGAGATTTCGGAACCTTCCGGGTCTCTTTTGGCTGGCTGGGAACTATTCCAGGAAGGGCGTCATCGAACCCCACTGAAGAAATGGAATAACGAGGCACCTCGGCCTTGAATCTAAAGATGTTCCTTCTGGGAGAAGAAAGGGAAGTGGATGAAGCCGAGGAAGTGGAGGATGAGCACCGATCGGGAGTCGCCGGGGGCACGACGCTGTGATCCGATCCAAAGATGACGGTTCGAAGAACCATCGCGTAGGGGCTGGAGCTGTGTTCTTTACCACCCTCTCCTCCGGGAGGGGATGCGATGTCGAATAGGGCGAAGTTGGAGCCGAGGCGGCTGGGGATGAAGCGGTCGCTGTAGATGACGCGGGGAGAGGGAGAGGACGAGGGGGGAGAGAGATAAAGGCGGCGAGAAGGGGTGTCGAGGAGGCCGCTCCTGGAAGAACCCAAGGGCTGGTTGGGCTTCGAGGAGGAAGCCGACGACGGCGATTGAGGGTTCTCGGCCGGCGGAGAAGCCATTTCCGCTCACTCCCACCGTTTGGGTTTCGCGGACTTTCTTTGCTTCTGTTTATTGGCTGCTAGTTTTTATTTTTTATTTTTTATTTTTTATTTTATTTATCTTATCACGCTTTAAGATTCGCGTACAACATTTCTTTGATATCGTTGTAAGTTTTCTTATATTCGTCAGCACGTGATGTAATCAGTGATTCCGATCCAGTTAGATCTCGCGGTAAAATTATGGGATTAAGTAACAGTGTGTAACAGCTTGTTAAGATTAGGGCTATTCGCAAACCAAACATTTTGTGAATAATTCAGGAATTGATTTGCAAAAATTCAATTAAAATACTTATTTTTCAAATTCAGATTCAAATTTAAATTTTAATGATTTTCGAATCTGAACCCGAATCCAAATATTATCTTTGTTAAAAGTATTTGTTAATAGTAGAAAAACATGATTCAATAAATGTTATATAACTAATTAAATTCTCATAACCACATAATATAAGTTATATATTATATTATATATATGCTTTAATTCGAATTTGATTCCGAATTCAAAGTCGAGATTTCGGGACGAATTCGAACCTGAATCTGAATTCAAATATTCGAATGAATTCGAATCACTGGATTATATCACAATTTTAGATTCGACTGATGTGTTATTTGATTCAGTTCGTGAACACCCCTAGTCAAAATCGGTAAAAGACGGCCAATGAAGCATGGCCAAATTGGCTAAGTTGCAGCTGGCAGGAGTGTACATTTATTCAAAAAAAAAATGTGAGAAGCGCATATTTAAATAAATGCTAAATTTTTAGAGAAATTATTCGGTAATTTAAAATGATGTTAATATATTTGTCTTAAAATATTATTTTTTATTAAAAGTTGAACGGCACAGGTTTTCGACCCTACTTGAGTGCAATCGACCGGTTTCGCCCCCCCCCCCCGAATGTTCTTAATATTTATGTATTTATTTATTTATTTATTTTTTAATTATTTAAGATTATAAAATATTATATTTATATAGTTTTTTATACTAAAATATTTTTAATATATAAATATTTTATTTATTTTTACTAATATATTTTTTTCTAATTAAGTATAAAATGTTACCTCAATCGTTAAAAAAACATTAACAAAAGTAATAGATAAAAATAGAGTAAAGTTATATTTAAGCCCCAAATTAAGTATACAAAGAGCATGCCAAGCATTAAATATATTAAATATTGGCATCACAAATATATACAATTATACCACTCTCATAAGAGTTGCCTGAATTTGAGCCCACAGCCCACATGGGCCTCGTACTCTTTTATTCAAGATCAGATTTAGAATTAAGATTCCTCTCTAAATCACACGGCTTTGTAAGATCAACGGATATCGTGAGTTTGTACGGAGCAGTAAACGCATGCTTTGTATGTGATTAGAAATTAAGGAAAAGGGCAATCGTTGCCACCAGGGCGATTGTGTTTTATTCGCGCACGTACGCACATGATAACATAAAATAAAATATCCTAAGCACCTGGTAAGATGGACGGTGTAAATTTAATGGGATAAGTAAATTATGATTTCACATGAAGATCACTTTCTAACACAGCCAATTATTTTAGGATTGGGTTTGGATCCAATCCCAAGCCCTCTTGAAGTTGATGATGTCCCCATTATACGGCATTGTTGAAGAGAGTTTCGTTATTCGCACCCCAAAAATTTGTACAAATCCTACGCTAACCGCACCCCCATCGAGTAACCTCCTCATCTCTCTCCTCCGGTTGCCTTAACCCTAGCTGTAGTTCTATTGATCGCGTCGTCTTAATTTCCCCCTCTTAGATTCACTTTCTTCAAAAAACAAGGAAACTATTTAGCGAAATCCTAAAAAAGTAATCAGTTTTCTTTCTAGAGGAAGGTTTGCATGTCATTTAACTTGTTTTAGAGTTGATTCCTCTATGCATGTCATTTAACTTGTTTGTCTGCTAGGTTTTTAAATTATTTTCGAGTCTTTTAAGATGTTTCTCTAGGCTTCTAGTGCTTAATAAATCAGCAAAATGTATCGCTTATTTGAGATGGGAGTGAGGTGCAAGTACAATTTTGCGCTACAAATAAAATTTATGGATAGCGAATAGCTAGTTTCAGACTGCTAATATCAACTCCCGTTTTGAAAACCTCATTACAAGAGTACTGATAATAATTCACGAGACAACGAATGGAAATTAGGGAGAAATCCCGACTAACGTTGTCAGCATAAAATTTCGTGGCGAACACAAACATAATTCGTATCAAATATATTGTGGGTCGCTTGGGTGCTCTTGGTAGACCGGTCGACTTGAACCGTCTTAGCTTTAAAGCGAGCCAAGCGCGCTAACAGTCAATTGGAGATTCGTTGAATACACTGAGACTTTTTAACGTGGAAAACCCGAAAAGGGTGAAAAACCACGTGGCCAGATCTGCGCCAGCCAAATTTCACTAAGTGTTCGAGTGTTACAAGTAAAATTGCGAGAACTGAGAGCGACAAGCCGCTTCTCGTTACAATTGCAGTTGAAGGAAAGTCTCTGAGGGTGACAGGCCACCTCTCAGAAAAAAACTAAGTATTTTGATGTCGTAGGAGGTTTTCAAGTTCCGAAGCAGATCATCAAGTGACGAATGAGATCTTCGAACTCTGAAGGAGGACTTCGAACCGTGAAGGAGATCTCTGAAAGAATTCTTCAAGGAGCTCTCTCGAATGCCAAGTGTCAGATCCCTTCAAATGAGGGTTCAGGGGCTCTTTTATAGATTTGGTCGGGGGCGACCCGGTAATTTCGCCGTTGTAACCACCGTAACCACCTGACGGGCCGATCTCGACCGTTGATCGAGAGCACACAGATCGTCACTTTCTGAATATGACAATTTCACCCCCCCCCGGTCAGTTCGGGCACTTCAGGCAGTTTGGGCAGCTTCCTTGACAATTTCCGATTGCAATGTGTGAATGCTGCAATCTCAAGAAGTATAGTGGAATTAGCGACCGCGTGTGCTATGAACTTTGCAATGTTCAAGTGCGCGCGGATCAAAGGCACACTAAGGACTTAGCGGCGCTAAGTGCGATTGGGCTTGCGCAAGGACGGCGCAAAGAGCGCAACGGGCGGCGCGAGGCAAGGGGGAGCGGTCGGTGCCGCACACGTGCGTGGGTGCCGGCGTGAGGGCGCGCGCCGGGTACCGCGCATGGGGCGCAAGGGGTACCGCGCGCGGCCGTGCGGGCTGCGCGCGGTATTGCGCGAGGTACCGCGCGGACCGCGCGGTACCGCGCGCGCGTGTGCACAGCACCGCGCGTGCGCGCGGTTGCGCGTGTGCGTAGTACCGCGCGGGCCGCGCGGTTGCGCGCGGTAGCGCACGGAGCTGTTGCGGTTGGGGCAGTTTTAGACGGTTTTTTGGGGGTTTTCTCCCCCTCTTTCTTGCCCATTACTCCACCATCTTAGTGGGGAGTGGGGTTTCTGGCTAAATGCAGCCCGAGCCTCTTTATAAAATAGATGAGGACCCATCAAAATATAAGAGACTTTCATAGAGAAATCTTTACACTTAGACCCTTGACGAGTGTTGCGTAAGTGCTCCCCACCTGACGATCGGCAATGATAACATTATCGTCTAACATTCCATATTCATAGATGAACTTTTCGTTCTGTTGCTAACCACACCGTCGACTGCCATGAGTAGTGTACAACCCTCATTCTCCGAGGGTGGACCCCCCCCCCCCCCCCCCCCCCCCCCGAGGCCACGTAGGCAGAAGTCAAAGTCAAAGAGGTCAACACAGAGCCCGGCAGTTCAAGGCAGAAGTAGAGAAGACCTCGGCGAGTATGCAGGCAATACTCGTCAGGTTGGCGATTGTGGAACAGAAGACCTGGCGATTATTGGCCCGGCGTGTGCGAGCAGCACCCAATACTCGCCAGATGGGCGACTATGGCATGATACTCGCCGAGTAACCCATAGTCGCCAGGTTGGGGGCTGGGCTATAAACCCCCCTACCCTTTGGTTTTCCTATAAATAGGGCCCCAGGGGTACTTGGATTGGCACCTGGACTTGAGCTTTTGGACCCCGATTCCCGAACACTCGAGCCCGTCACCCTTGCTTTCAGCCAAGTCGGTGCCTTCCCTGTACCAAGCTCGGCCACTTTGGTTTCGGAGGGGAAGACTCTCTTGAGCTTCTGGGTACGTGGTGGGACCTCCCTGCCAAGCACCTGGGGTCCTGTGTGTTGCTCTTCTAGCTCTTCAGTAGTCGCCAGCCAGGTCATCTCGTCGGACTGCTGGGCGAGTAGCCTTCGGCTGCATCGGTCCGAATTTTGAGGTCAGGATTTTCCTGGCGTCAACACTTTGGTGCGGTGAGCGTGGACCGTAGTCGTTGGAAGAAAGTTCAGCAAGAAGGCGAGATGGTCGTAGTTGGCGACCATGAGGAGGTAGTCGGCAACTCGCCCGCAGGCGGCGAGTTCGTGACGCTAGCAGTTTTCGAAGCCTTCGCGCAGCGCATGGAGGGGATCTTGCAAGCAGCGCTTCAGCCGAGCGCCGAGGTCACGGCGACCTCGCCGCATCGCCCGGTTTTGACCAAGGGAAGGAGTCCCCCTCGGCGAGCAGGAAAGGAGCACGTGGAGGATGAGACCGAGCGACCAAGGAGGTCGCAGTTCTACCAGCCGACCTCGCAAGGGATTCGCTTTCGCGAGCCACGCAAGCAGGCGAGATACAAGGATACTCGCCCATATGACAAGTATGGTCAGGATAGTCGCCAGGTGGAGGATCGTCGCCGGGCAGGAGGGAGGAGCCCCTTCTGCGAGGAGATCCATGTCACGCAATTGCCAGAAGGATTCAGAAATCCCGCTGTGAATTATTGCTCAGGGAGAGACGACCATATCCGTTAGGGGAACAGACGTAACCGGAGGAATAGCCGGAGGAGGAATAGGGATCGGGTCAGCCAAGGATGTCAAGAAAGTATCAAGGCCGGGGAGGTAGGAGTGAGTTCTGGAGAAGCGGAGCTCGGATCTTTCCGCAAAACGAATTTCCACCAAGCCTACCGCCAGAATGTCGCTCCGACCTCTAAAGCACCACCCCCGCTAGAGGAAGTCACCTTCTCGGAGGAGGGCATGTTAAGGGATGAGAATCCCTTCCATGAGGCCCGTGTGATTGATGCGATCGTCGAAGACTTCACCGTCAACCGAATCCTGGAGTGCAACGGGGGATCTGTCTGTGTCATCTTTACGTCGTTCTCACGAACACGTTTGACAACCTGGAGGTCGAGACAATCAGGATGATGATCCTGGACAGTTCCCTTTTTTGATTTCTTAGGTAAGCTAAGGTGGAAGCGGCAGGAAGATCAGCCGCCGTCGGGAAGCTTAATCCAAGACGGGAAGAACCCTTCATCGTGAAGGGGAGCTGTTGGAAAACACATGGAACAGCGACAAATTGAAAGGGTTTGGCTCCTGAACGGGAGTATGTACATATCCCACCCCTGTAAATTTGTTATCCATAAATAAAACCATCACCTCCCTGAAACATGGGAAATGGTGAGTCTTTTGTCTCTTTCGGCTATGTGTTTTCAAGAAAGAAGAAAGCGAGCGAAGCCGATCTCCGCGTCAGGTTGGGAAACTAGCCTCCGACTTAACCCTCGTAAAAACTCAGAACGGATGATGGGACAATGCCTCAGGTGTGCGTTCCCCTAAGTCCAAGCCTCTGCAATAACGGCCGAGATCAGCTCCCCCCTTGCATGTTGGCCGCGGTCCCCACCGGCTGCATTTCTCATCCGACTGGTGAGATTATCAGGAAGAAGTCTGGACGCCGACCTCCCAATCCGACGAAGGAATAATCGACTTCGGCAAGGCGGTGCTCACCCTTATCTGCTTCATCAAAAATGTGTTTTCCAGTAAAAGAATGGGAGTAGGTGAAGTTGATCTCCACGCTAGGTTGGGAAATGAGCCTCCGACTTAACCCTCGTAAAAACTCAGAGCGGATGATGGGACAATGCCTCGGGTGTGCGTTCCCCTAAGTCCAAGCCTCTGCAATGACGGCCGAGATCAGCTCCCCCCTTGCACGTTGGCCGCGGTTCCCACCGACCGCACTTCTCGTCCGACTGTAGAGATTACCAGGAAGAAGTCTGGACGCCGACCTTCCGATTCGGCGAAGAGAAGGTCGACTTCACTAGCTCTGGGGACCCTTGAAAAGAGGCGTCATATACCCTCGAGAGCTGAAAAGCTCGCAGCAAGCCATTTTTCTAAAGTATTGTGTCCGATCATTTGAGCTGGTGTGCTTAAGTGTGCTTAACTCCCTGCTAATTTGTTTAGCAACAGGAAGCAGGTTTGGTCCACATCCAGCATCCAAGTAGGGTGGAGGCCTCGGGATGGTATGTCCCCTTGGACCTCCCCGACTACCACTCCCTGCTTGACGTCATCCTGCATCAACATTCGACACCGCAAGTTGGAAGACGAGCCTCTGACTTGACCCTCGTAAAAACTCAGAACGGATGACGGGACAGTGCCTCGGGTGTGCGTTCCCTTAAGTCCAAGCCTCTGCAATGATGGCCGAGATCAACTCCCCCCTTGCACGTTGGTCGCGGTTCCCACCGACCGCACTTCTCGTCCGACTGGAGAGATTACCAGGGGAAAGTCTGGAAGCCGACATTCCAACTTGAGAAAAGGCAAGACCGATTCGACCGACCAAAGAATGGAGACATTCTGGCATCCAAGTAGGATGGAGGCCTCGGGATGGTGTATCCCCTTGGACCTCCCCGACCTCCATTCCCTACTTGACGTCATTCTTCGTCGACATCCGACATCCAAGTAGGATGGAGGCCTCGGGAAGATGTGTCCCTCCAAACCTTCCCGACCGCCATTCCCTATCTCTTTCCCCTTAAAAAGTTCATTATTATTAAGTGATTCTAAAGAACTCTTCACCAGGTGCAGGGCAAGGCCTTGAGTTGAGCATGTGTCCCTCGGGATCCTCCAAGTACCCCCCCCCCCCCCCGACTCGACTCCACCAAGGGAAACATTGAAGAAGGCGAGTATGGCTGTGCGAGTATACAGTGGCGAGTATGAAGAAGCACTCACTCTCGCCTCGATCCTAAGAGCCTAGCGAACACTCAACCTCGCCCCGAGCCTAGGAGCCTAAGCGGCATTCAAAAAATAAAGCAAACACCAAGGAAACAGGCGAGCAAAAGCTTTGACTTTTTCATATATAAATATTTGATGTATATTACAAAAGAATCTTCAAGGTGTTTACAAAAGGTCGCCGGGCGAGCAAAAAAGGGTGCCCGGGCGACTAGGCGACATCCTCGCCATCAATATCTGCATCTGGCTCGTCGCCACCATCGTCGCCACCATCGTCATCAACATCATCGTCATCATCATCGTCATCCTCGTCCTCGGACGGCGGCGAGGATGCTCGCAAGGGGGAGGTGGACTCCTCGGCGAGCAGCGCCGGGATAATGTCCTCCACGGTCAGCTCCATCGCCGCCGGCTTCAGAAGATCGTCTGCCTTCAGCTGGCTCGGGATGACGGTCCCGGTAGCTCGCGCGATATCTCGGCGAACGCGTGGCATATTGTCGTCATGCATCCGGATCTGCTTGCCGACCCTAGAGGGGCCCGCCACCGCTGGCTGTTGCTCGGCAGGCCGAGTTTCCAGCTCAGCGATGCGAACTTGGGCGGCCTCCAAGGCCAGCCGAGTGTCATCCAGCTCCTTCTCCAGCTGGGACACCTTTGTCGCCATCTCCACCTCAGCGACCTACAAAAACAAGAAGACGCACAAAGTCAGCAAGTTATTCGGCAAAGTGGCGACTATCCCGGAGGCGAGTATCATAGAGAAGCGAGTACCTCATGCTCCTTCGCCTTGAGCCCCATGGCGATCATTTTCTTTGTGCTGATCCGGATCACCTCCTCATACTCCAGCAACCTCCTCGCCGTCATGTGCGCTAGCTCGGCGGACCGCAGCAGAGATCGCGAGGTCTGGTGCGCCAGGTACTCGGAAGGCTCCTCTCGCAGCCTCTCAGCGTCCTCACGACCATAGATGGCATGAAGCACATCAAAAGCCTCGCCCTGATCCTCCCAGTCCTCTGACCAGGGCGGAAGGTTGGAGCTCAGAGACACCACATGGTCGCCCTCCGACCAGGCGACTAGGCGGCGACCATAGGCGTCCTCACCACGAACACCCAAGTTGAAATTAGGGTGGGTATAGGGCTCGCCGGCCTCAGAAGGGTCCGCCTTCTTGCCAAGGTCCCGGTGAGCGACCTCCTTCTTCTTCCTCGAGGGCTCGGAGGGCTCGCCCCTCTCCTTCCGCTTCTTCGACAGCCTGGAGCCTTCGCTGCCGATCAAGGGCTCATCGCCTCCTGGCGACAAGTCTATGGGCGAGTAGACCCCATCCCCGCGAGCAGAGGTCCCCGCACCTCCCTGTGTGGAAGCCGTCGCCTTCACCACCACGGGAAGAAGCTCACGCGGCATAACCTGGACTGCTGCAACAAGAGGAGTGATAATTCCGGTTAGTCGCCAAAGTTGAAGACGAAGAGAGAGTATTGCGAATACTTGCGCAGTAGAATACCTTCGCCTGCGAAAACCTCAGCGAGTTCATCCACTCGCCTCCTCCAGAACACCACATCAAGGCGGCGATTCCTGAAGGACTCGAGCAGTTTCTCGCCACCCTCGCTTAGGAAAGAAGCCCGGAAGACGCTCTCCGGTGGCTGGAAGGACTTGTCGGGGATCGCTTGAAAGTCGCCAGCGATGAAGACTAGTCGCTCTCCCCAGCGATGATTCTTGTTAGCGGTGCCGACCAGCATGCAGACGTGGATGCAGAGGAAGACGACGCCCTCGCCAGTCGCCATAAAGTGGAATACTCGCCTAAAGACCGACAGGTCGAAGGCTATTCCCTGGTCGCGCAGGTAGAACAGATATCCCACAATCATCGCCACCCCATTGGGGTTGATCTGGGCAGGGACTATCCCAAAGTAACGGAGTATCTGGGAGAACTCCATCCACAGTGGTAGTCGCAAGCCCACCTCGAAATGGCGAGTAGGGAATACCCGCTCATTGGTCAAGAAGGTGTTTAGTCGCTCGCCCTGGCGAGGAAGCCTAGCGACAAACCCTGGCGGGAGGTACTTCACCTTGATGACCTCCAAATCCTTCTCAGTCGTGACAGACTTCTTGAAGGTGGTCACCGCAAAGTTCCTGGCGTGATTGGCACGCCGGATGGTCGCCTCGTCGGTCATCTTGGAGGAAAGGAGGAAAGAGAGGCGAGTATCAAAGAAAACAAGAAGAGAAGAGAAGACAGAAGATACTCGCGCGAGAGTTAGAAAATCGCCAAAGCGTAATTAAGACTCGCCCACCCCCCTATTTATAGTGGTCGAATAACTTGGCTTATCGAGCACGACGGCGCGATCAGGAATAAGGGGGTGGCGAGTATTAAGTTGCAGTCGCCAGCTCAACAACGCGCGTCAGCAGGAAGTTAACCTCCAAGGCGAGAAGACCTTCAAGAAAGAAACATGAACGAAGCTCGTCATGCATAGGCGACGGGCGGACAATACTCGCTAAAGTTAAAGAAGATAGAAAATTTTGACAAAAATCCATCACAGAAGAAGAAAGCAGAGCAAGTAATAAAAGGCGAGTTTTCTAGTACTCGCCGAAAAATATTACACCAATAAAGAAATAGTTCAGAGTTACAGGAACGCTCGCCAAGGGCGACTTAGCACAGAAAGAAGAGGAGTAAAAAAGGACAACATCTAGGGAGGCGCCTGAAGATTCGCCTGAAAATCCGGAGACTGAGGATGTCGCCCAACGAAGCCCATGCTGCGAGCACGCTTGAAGTGCTCAAAGGCCAGAGACATCGCGTCCTCACCCTGCCGCAACTGGTCTTCGATCCTCGCCAGCCGACCGACCGAGCCCATGCTCGCACGCATCCCCACCAGCTTGTCATGATGCAGCTGCTGGCGATGCTCGATCCTCGCAACTCTATGCTCCAGATCGCTGACAGTATGAAGGCGAGATTCTGCACCAGCCAGGCGAGTATCGAACTCCTCCAGACGTGATACTCGCACCTCCAGCTCGGTCAAACGACGATGAGCGTCAGTGCTCGCCAGGCGCTCAACTCGCGATTCAACCTCGGACAGGCGGCGATGAGGCTCGCAGATCGCCAAGCGCTCCAGCTTGGACTCCAGCTCCAGGATCGCGCGAGTAGCCCTCTCCTGGTACTCGCGAGAATGAAGCCCGACCGCGTCGATCAAAGCTCCTATGGGAGTATGAGCGCGAGCTGCAAAAAAGGTTTGAGTGTTAGAAATTAGATGACGAAAACAGCGAAGTAAAGACAATGGCGACTATTGAAGACGGCGACTAAAAACCTGGCCGAGGACTGCGAGAATGACGGCGAGGAGAGACCCTTGCCCGGCGAGGAGATGCGCTGCGATGATGGTCGCCTCGCCGCGAAGAGCCACCAATTGCCGGATCCCGGCTGGGAGGCGCGTTCCCCCGACCGCGATTATCGACTGGTCGTCCTCCTCCCCTTGCAAGAAAAAAGCCCGAGGAGCCCCCAGTCCCGCCACGGCGCGAGGACTCGCCCTGATGAGTCGAAGGTGCAGTAGAGGTCGAAGGGCGCTGATCGCCCTGAGGAGTAGCAGAAGGAGGGAACGGAGGAGGTGTCGGAAGCCCACCTGCGGGCAGCTGCGAACTACTCGTCGTTCCCATGGACTGAAGAGGCGGAGTAGGCGGAGGCACGATGCTCGCCAATGAATCATGTTGCCCGCTCATCGGCCTCTTCTCCAGCGAGGAGCTGTGGAGAACTCGCCCTGAGCGGCCTCCACCCCGAGGCGAGACCATAGGCGACGACCTCAGCGGAGGCACGGCCAGAGGCTCCTCCTGAGCTCCAATGGTGGACGAATCTGCGAAGCATAAAAGAAATATTCAGCATCTCGGCCCAAGTCGAGATCAATCAAAGAAGGTGGCGAGTAGATAGCTCCCACCTCGCGCAGGAGCGAGATTCTCCGGTTGATTCTGGGTCGAGGTCCCGGGCATGCTCGCTTCCTCGGCGACATTTGGAGCAGGAGGATCAGCGGCCGGCGAGTCGCTCTCATTAGAGAGCCCCAGGTCGTCCAGCAGCTGCTGGTGTTGGTCGCACGGAGGAGCGGCGACCTCACCCTCAACGGCTTTCTTCTTCTCTTGCTTCTTTTTCTTCTGGGCAAGCCTCTTCCTCTTCTTGGAAGAGGGAAGGTCGCCAGATGCGAGATCCGGGCGAAGAGGGAGCGAAGAGCCATCAAATAGGCCTACAAGACCAGCCATAGCCGCCTTAGCCTCGACAGCATAGTCGCGCACCATCTTGAGCGAGTTCAGAAAAGACGTGCCATCAGAGACCCCTGCCCCTCTATTTATAGAGTTCGAACGTCGGCCAGCGAGAGGGCGAATATAAGCCGATAGTCGCCGGCAGGAGAGCTCGTCGAATGAAGGTTGGATGATTCTTTCCGAGCAACTGCGTTACTCGCAAAGAGCGGGGATTGTGTACAACCCTCATTCTCCGAGGGTGGACCCCCCCCCCCCCCCCCCCCGAGGCCACGTAGGCCACGTAGGCAGAAGTCAAAGTCAAAGAGGTCAACACAGAGCCCGGCAGTTCAAGGCAGAAGTAGAGAAGACCTCGGCGAGTATGCAGGCAATACTCGCCAGGTTGGCGAGTGTGGAACAGAAGACCTGGCGATTATTGGCCCGACGTGTGCGAGCAGCACCCAATACTCGCCAGATGGGCGACTATGGCATGATACTCGCCGAGTAACCCATAGTCGCCAGGTTGGGGGCTGGGCTATAAACCCCCCCTACCCTTTGGTTTTCCTATAAATAGGGCCCCAGGGGTACTTGGATTGGCACCTGGACTTGAGCTTTTGGACCCCGATTCCCGAACACTCGAGCCCGTCACCCTTGCTTTCAGCCAAGTCGGTGCCTTCCCTGTACCAAGCTCGGCCACTTTGGTTTCGGAGGGGAAGACTCTCTTGAGCTTCTGGGTACGTGGTGGGACCTCCCTGCCAAGCACCTGGGGTCCTGTGTGTTGCTCTTCTAGCTCTTCAGTAGTCGCCAGCCAGGTCATCTCGTCGGACTGCTGGGCGAGTAGCCTCCGGCTGCATCGGTCCGAATTTTGAGGTCAGGATTTTCCTGGCGTCAACAAGTAGTATCCAAGTGGCTGCCCCTCCATGAAAGCGAGCGGTTTCTTTCTATTCTTTTCGCTTCCACAGAAAGGAGTCATGAAGGCATTCACAGGAGGAAAACTGCCGCGCCAAACGGACCTAAGTTCCTCGTTGAAAACCATACTTGCGAGAGGAAGTCGCCAGCTTATTTGCGCGCAACAACTACCTTAGCCCGAAATCTCACATTTAACGACTTCCAGTCGTGTCGAGCGCTTACCCTGCATTCACTTGTACAAATGGGCTGAGTTAAATCTCTAGACTATGACTTCGTTTGGCAGAGCGGAGGCGGTCGTAAACGCATGAGTTAAATCGTCATTCGTTAACAATCAACTAAAAAATTTCATCCATTTGAACATAAAAGTAGATGAAGTTTCTTAGGTGTGCGTTAACGAATGATAATTCAACCCCCATGTTCACGACCGCCACCACCATGCCAAACGGAGCCTATGTGCGTGTGAAACACAAAAATAGATGCATGTCCTCTACAGGGGCGGACGCAATATAGGGCGAGTGTGGGCGCCCGCCCACACTGAACTTTTTCTTTTCGCGATATTAGGTTTAGGTAATTAGGGATCGACATCGGTTCCGCCTTTCGCCTTGTCGCCGTCGTCGCCCGTCAGGATCTCGAGTCCCGTTAGAAGGTGAAAACCTCCAGGCTCTCTGCCATCGCCGATCTCTCCGGCGCTCTCCGGCATCACCCACCTCTCCGTCTCTCTGGCATCACCGCCTCACCGGATCACTCACTCTTGCTCTGTCATGGCAGGCGAGTTCTCCAGAACGCAGATACGGCATACGGGAATGGGAGGTAGCTAGGTAGGTTAAATTCCATTTTATGTTTCTTCTGCCCCTGCAATGCAGGCCCTCTTTTCGTTCTTCCAAGTTCCAAATGTCATATCCGAGCCGGCGAGCCCTACACCCTCTTCCTACAAATTACAATCCTACCTCTTTTCGTTTTTATTTTTAATGATTTACAGTTCGTCTTTGCTTTGATTATCTGTAGGCTGTAGGTTGTAGCAAATTCTTGGTTGAATGGAGATTCTGTTGGGGTTCAGCCCCTAAAGGGAAATTTTTTTGTGAAATTTGTGTTCCAGAATTTAGGTTGCAACCTGGTAAAAATGCACGTTGCAACGCGCTAGGCTCTGTCCTTGTATTTGGACAGAATTTCTGGGCAGGTTTTTGGGTCCGGTTCAACTGAACCGGACTGGTTTTGGCGTGAGCTGCTTGGTAAAATGAGGTGGAGTTAGGGTTAAATCATCATTATTCTATTCCTCTCCCAATTTATTCCTGATCAGAAATCAGTCGCACCATTCTCCCCTTTCCCTCTCACGATCGGAAACGGCCGCCCCTTTGCTCTCGACATCGAGACCTGCTACCGCTTGGAGGAGAGCGTTGCTCGTCGTCGTCGGCGGGTTGGAAGAGGTGCTTGCCGGCGCTGCTGTAGGAGGATGAAGAGGGGCTTGTCGCCGCCCCTTGTCGCTGGTGGAGGGCCGCCCGTGCGTGTATTGGAAGAGGGGCTTGGGCTGCTGCCCTTTGTGGAGGTTGTTGCCTCAGTTTGCCGTTGATTTGGAGAGTGTTGCGGACGCCGTTGCCATTGCCGGAAAGATGAGGTGCTTCCTCTGGTTCGCTTGGAGATTTCTCCACCGTTTTCAAAGGGCTTCTTCGTCTACGGATTAAGATGTTCTCTTTCTCGTTTTCGCTTGCTATTTTGCTTGA
Organism: Dactylorhiza incarnata; assembly: GCA_033032865.1. Lineage (NCBI taxonomy): Eukaryota > Viridiplantae > Streptophyta > Magnoliopsida > Asparagales > Orchidaceae > Dactylorhiza > Dactylorhiza incarnata. The sequence continues at coordinate 2,838,531 of JAWHQI010000056.1, forward strand.
AAAGAGAGTAGGGGTTTTATCCTATTGTAGAGGAGTGGTGTGTTCATCTTTGTTGGAGGAGAAGGTTGGATTTGTTGTCAAATCCGGTGGGCGTTCTAGGTTTGGGCAAACCTAGATTATCGTTGTAATCCTTATTTATTATAGTGGATTTTGTTGTGCTGTGCCCCGTGGTTTTTGACCTTCAAGTGGTGAAGGTTTTCCACGTATATCTCTGTGTTTGTGTGTTTGTTTTGTTGGTTTGTTTTTCTCAGGTTTTGTTTGCTCTATTGATCGGTGGGAGACGTCGCTACGGGCGACCTTCATTCCCTTCAAGTGGTATCAGAGCCAGGTTCTTTGGCTTGTCGTTTTTATTTCTCGGTTTATAACTCGGTGCGGTAGGTGACGACCATTGGTCCGCTCCCTATCCTCTCTTATTAATCCCTTGAAATAAATCGACTTGCGGATCGTGTTAGAGCTGTTTTTGGGTTTGAGAAAGCAATGGAACAGAACACAAGGATGGTCAGTATGAATGGCAAGAATTGGAGCATCTGGAAGCCTCGGATGGAGGATCTTTTATATTGTAAAGATCTCCATGCTCCGTTGACGGGGAAACCGACTTCAGTTAAGGATGATGAAGAGTGGAAGAAGATGGATCGGAAGGCAGTAGGGTTCGTCAGGCAGTGACTTGATGACTCTATTTTTCATCATGTTTCCACGGAGTCCTCGGCTCAAGCCTTATGGAAAAAGCTGTAAGCTTTGTATGAGCGGAAGACTGCAGGCAACAAGGCATTCCTGATTAGGAAGCTTGTTAATTTGAAGTACCGGGAAGGTTCGCAGATGACTGAGCACTTGAACCTTGCCCAAAGTATTATTAATCAGTTGGAGTCCATGAAGATTACCTTGGGAGATGAACTCCAAGCTCTGATGGTCCTTAGTTCCTTACCAGAGAGTTGGGAGACTCTAGTAGTGTCGTTGAGCAACTCAGCACCTGATGGCGTGGTAACCATGGAGATGGTGTCTAGTTGTCTCCTGAACGAAGAGTTGAGAAGGAAGGATTCTGGATCTTCCAGTTCGGGTGTTTTCCTCATGGAAGGAAGAGGTAGATCTGTGAAGAAGGATGTGAAGAACAGGGGCACTTCCAGGAGCAAGTCTAGGGGCAAATCCAAGAAGGACATTGAGTGCTACTATTGTAAGAAGAAGGGTCATTTCAAGAAGGATTGTTTCCAAATGAAAAGAGACCTGAAGGGAAAGACCAAGGAGGTAGGAGAATCCAGTGGTGATGCGACGACTTCGATTGTGGAGGCTGAGCCGTTATGCTTGCAGTGCAGTGGGTCGTCTTGCCAGGAATGCGTTGACACAGACTGGATCGTGGACGGAGGTGCATCTTATCATTGCCCTCCTCACAGGGATTACTTCTACACCTATTCTGCGGGAGACCTTGGTGTGATCCGGATGGCTAATTCCGGTGAATCGTTGATTACTGGCAGTGGTGATGTTCATTTGGAGACTGAGCTTGGGAAGATTGTTCTCAAGGGCGTCAGGCATATTCCTGACTTGAGAATGAATCTGATTTCCGTTGGTAGACTTGATGATGGTGGTTACACTAGCATTGAAGGTGGTGGTACCTGGAGGTTGTTGAAGGGCTCTTTGGTGGTAGCCAGAGGAAGGAAGTGTTGTGGCCTTTATCGCACTAAGGCCAAGATATGTGGTCCAAGTGTGAATGCTGCTGAGGGCGACTCTATGGAGTTATGACATCGCAGGCTTGGGCATATCAGTGAGAAGAGCTTGAAGATTTTGGTGAAGAACAAGGTTCTTCCGGAGCTATCAGGAGGGATTCCTAACACGTGTGTGCACTGCTTGGCCAGTAAGCAGAAACGTGTTTCCTTTGCTGATTCTGAACCAAAGAGGAAGGCGGAGTTACTATATTTGATACACACTGATGTGTGTGGTCCTATTGAGCCCAAGTCTGTGGGCGGAGCCGCTTATTTCGTCACGTTCATTGACGATCATTCCAGGAAAGTCTGGGCATACTCTGTGAAGCAGAAGAGTGATGTTCTAGCACGGTTTGAAGAGTTCAGAGCGAAGGTGGAGAAGATGACCGGTAAAGAAATAAAGCGAGTTCGATCTGACAACGGGGGAGAATACATCGGTGCCTTCGATGCTTATTGCAGAGAGCATGACATAGTACATGAAAGGACAATCCCGAGGACGCCGCAACAGAATGGGTTGGCAGAGAGGATGAACAGGACGATTATTGAGAAGATCAAATGCATAATTTCTCAAGCTGGCATTGGTAAGCAGTTTTGGGCTGAGGCCGTGCAAACTGCTGTACATCTGATAAATCTGTCTTCTTCGGCACCTCTGAATGGTGATATTCCAGAGCGTGTTTGGTCCGGGAAGGAAGTGTCGTACGGACATGTGCGGGTGTTTGGGTGCAAAGTTCATGTTCATGTCCCCAAGGAAGAGAGATCGAAGCTTGATGAGAAGTCTCGGGAGTGTATCTTGTTGGGATTTCCCCATGAGGAGTTTGGATATAGACTCTGGGATCACGTGAAGAAGAAACTGATCAGAAGCAGAGATGTGATCTTCGTTGAAGATCAAGTGGTTGGTGAGCAGATTGCTGCGGAGTCACATGTTCCACAGTTGCCACCTGCGGAGGAGAGGCCCTATGTTGATGATGGGCCAGTAAAGACTGTTGCTGATGATGGGCATGCTGAGGAGGAGGTTGGTGAGCTTATTCCTGATGAGGAGATGATCCCGGATGTAGGGGAGCTCTGCCAGTTGATGTGCCACCTGTGGTGGAGGTTCCTCCTGTCAGATCTGAGAGAGTCAGAAGGCCCAATATCAGGTATTCTCCTCATGAGTATATATTGCTTACAGATAGTGGAGAGCCTGAGTCCTATGAGGAGGCTCAGAGTGCTGAAGATCGTGAGGCTTGGACGGCTTCTATGGAAGAGGAGTTGTACTCCCTCACTACAAGAAAAGTGACATTTAGTGACAAAATATATTTCGTCACTAAAGATGTACATTTTGTGACAAAATTTGAAGTTGGTCACAAAATAATGATTTTCATTTAATTGGTGACTGAAATAAATATTTAGTCACAAAAAATATTTTTTTAGTGACAATAATATTTTTTCGTCACTAAAAAAAACTATTTAGTGATAACAAAAATTTTTTGTCACTAAATGATTTTATTTAGTGACCGGAATTATTTTTTGTCACAAATTGAAATACATGAAGATTATTTAATAATTAAAAAAATATTAGTCACTACTAGAAATACTTGAAATTTTAGTCACCAAAAAATGAACCTCCCCTCCTAAACAAAAATATATATTTCATAATTTAGTTTGAAAATAAAATCACATTTTTTTAATTAATGACACGACTGGGTTAGCGCCACCTTTTCTAGTAATTTACGGCCCAATCTTCTCATTTGAGTCTTGACAGCATCTGAAGTCGCTCATCGACTACACTAGAAATGAAAAAATAGTGAAAAATAAAGGCAATTGTTAACCGCACCCCAGTTTTGGCTATCCGCAACCATTTTATATGAAGTGTTACTCATTTTTTTAGAAATACATCTTCTACAAGCATTTTTAGTAAAAGTGTTCAACACGAAAGTTGTAGATATCGTCGAGATCTACAACTTTCGTGTTGAACACTTTTGCTAAAAATGCACGCACAAGACTTATTGCCGCCCGAATTAAAATATGAGCTTAACTATAACGACTTTTTGGAAATACGCATTGTGTATGTATTTTTAGGAAAAATGTTCAACACAAAAGTTGTAGATCTCGATGATATTTACAACTTTCGTGTTTAACACTTTTCCTAAAAATACTTGTAGAAGGCGTATTTCCAAAAAAATGCGTAATACTTCATATAAAAGGGTTGCGGATAGCCAAAACTGAGGTGCGGTTAACAATTGCCAAAATAAATTATGGAATCGCTAAAAATATATTTGATTTTTTAGTGACCAACACTACTTTAGTCACTATTAATCTAAACTATCTAAACCCGTTTTTCTGCGATTTGCCCGCCAAGATTTTCGTCTCCCCCAACTCCTGCGCTCTCCCCGCTCCCCCTTCTGTCCTAAAATTGCCGAGGAGTCCTACTTTCAATTTCCGCTCATTTTAATTTCATTATCCCGCTGCTTTACATTTTTTATCTCTTCTCTCTCTTTCAAAAAGCAAGCCCTAACCCTCCCGAACGCCTCCCAAAGCTAACGCTCCTCGCGTCGCTCAGTCGGCCACTTCGAACGGCGTCGAAAGTCCTCCTCCTGCCCGCTTCATCGGCGACTTCGAATGACGTCTTCATCGGCCCCAAGGTTAGTTTCTCTTTTCCCCCATTCCCGCACCTCCTCTACCGCCCTTTTTGACTTGTGTTCTCGCGCAAATTGCCAGCATCCGCGACCGGCGACATTAGGCACGTTCTGACATTCCAGAGCCCTAATCGATCAAGATTTCAAGAGCAATGGATCTTCGTTTCTTCTACATCGATGTCAGGCAAACATTCCTTCTACATCTATCTTCCTAATGGGTTTATGCTCTCTGCTTAAGGCAAGTTCTGCTATGTTCTCTATTCTGCTATGCTCTCTGCTTCCCGACTGGTTTTAGCCTGCATTCACGACTGGTTTGCATGGATTGGAGCAGTGGCAGGTAAATTGTTTATTCATTCATTTTGTTTGGAATTTTTTTCCAATGCACTGCATTTTATCCCATTTTTTTGCATCAGTTGAGGAGAAGAGGATGACTTGTTGATGAAATTTACTGTGCATTTCATCAGTGTAGCAACATTCATGTAGGAGGATTAGGGGATTCAAAATTGCTTTGACTAGAAAACTAATAGAAATTCATAAACACCAAAACACACCTAAATTGCATTAAAAAAATTCATTTGAACTGCCTCGATCTACTGGATTTCAATCTTGCTGAACTGATATTTCAAATGATTAATAAGGCAATCCAGAGGAGAGCTTGCATCCGGTCTAGATGCCAAATCACTCATAACTTCTTGCACGTCCTTCAATTCACTCTAAAACTTCGTGTTTAAGACCAATTAAGAGAAATGCTCATCCCAAATTAAACATAGTGCTCCCTCGATAGATTCAAATGATGGAAGATCCTTGCAGGCATTGAAGATCGATCAATACAGAATTGCCTATGGTGATTCGCATCATGCAATCAATGATGCCGGCCCCATCGACGTTTTAATTTGCAACCCTCAAACTTTAATTCTCACATTTTGTTGATTTTCTTATAGGATGTACATAGGTTTCTCTCATATTTTGATAATATTTGTATAGACTGCACATGCGTTTCACTGAAATTGAATTTAGTTTTATAAGATTGAAATTAATTCCATGCGATTTGAAGCTTTATTTAGGAAATTAATTTGCTTTAAAGTAGATGTGTCTTGTTTGGGTGAAACTTGCAAACCTCCATTTGAATATTAATTCCTATTAAAGTTAACATATTGCTGTGAAAGAGTTAGACATTGGTTTGGGATAATAGTCTAGGTTTTAAGAGAAGTGAATAGATGTCTTCATGTGTTTGGCAGCCTATAATGAATTATTTTTTTAGTAGTTTGCTGTTATAGCAAATTTCATACTCTCACCAATAATACATTTCTTTTCGTTCAATTAGTAGGGATAATAATATTTGATTTTTACTTTTGCTTACTTCTTACGTGATATACCCCTTAATTTTATTTTCTGTTGCAGTTGGACAGCAACCACTCAACTGGTGTCTCCCCTCATGTCACTGGAGTCTACGCCGGCGATGGCAGCAGGCCGGCTAGCAAATATATTGATGCAAATGCATTGCGTGCTCCTCTATTGCAATCTGGCATCTTCCTTACACGTTCCATTCAAAAATACCTTTAAATAGTGAATCCGTGTTGTGTTCTTAATTGATATAAATAAGTTTATGTTGAATATGGGACCACAAATGCTAGTTGGATTCAAGATTTAACTGCTTATAGTGCTAGGCTACTTAAGTTTAATAGACACTCCTCATTGAATGAAACAGCTTATTTGATGCGTGCATACACACATATACATATATTTAAGTCCAGATTATTTGATGATGCATACATACATACATACATACATACATATATTTAAGTCCAGCTTATTTGATGACGCATACATACATATATATTAAGTCTCAATTTACCACTTGATTCTAGATGGGCGGCAGGTTCTTTCGCCCTTTCTTATATCAATAGAGCCATTTCATCTCATGGTACTTTTGCAGTTTTGTATGGTCGTCATATTAAGTAGTTTATCAAAACTCCTGTTAGCAAGCTTGTATAAGTCTCGAGATGGGGAGCCTATAAGGAGGGAATAACTGTTGTCGAGCATTATGAAGTTTTTATTGGGGTTGCCTGTTATATTTTCTTGCTGATAAATTTCAGATTTATGCTGTTTTCATTACCATCATAATTGTCGTAAGTACCTTATTTATGAAGTTGAGAAAGATTTATCGATAGAACTTACGAATCCGTGCGTTACTAACCACTCTTCTATTGAAAAAAATTCCAGCTTGGTTTTATGTTGATGGCTCAAATCTGGAAATTTGATTTCTCACCTTTCTTGGTTCTGATTATCGTAATGTGTGTGCTCTTATGTCACCATATGATTTGCTCAATCTGTTAAGCCATATTGCATATTCTTTTATAATGTTTGTGTGCAATTCTAGGCACAATTATGACAATCTCAAAAGACAGAGTGAAGCCGTCTCCACTGCCGGAGAGGTGGAATTCTAAATTTGGAGGGTGTTTCAAGCTCTGAACTCTAACTTATGCGTTGAATCCTACAACAACAATGCTGATTTTGTGGTCCGTTGTTTGCAACCAGATATTTCATTGATGTTATGAATCTATCAACATTGGTGTATGATAATGGAAAAGTAAGTCTTGATTAACTTCCTCATGAATAGATATTTCAAACTTTGATCTATAAAATTATTTTCCTATACTCACATTTGTTGTTTTATTTTTAATTATCAAGTTGATGTGCAGGACCTTCTTCTTGAACCTGCTCGCTCGAGTGCAAGACCTTCTTCGCCGGCCATGAGACGTCCTCCCGCCTGAGTTCTTTTTCTTCATTATAGATATTTTTTATGTATACAGTTTAATTATAGATGAAAACAGTATAACTCTGTATTGAGGGCTTTGGGCTATCTCCCACCCTCATTTTTTCTCTATTAATAAAATAATATATGTTGAACAAACTTCTATTGCGATTGAGTATTTAATTTATTCTTGTGTTTAAATGTTTAAAATTGAATTCTAATGAATAGCAAATGAAATAATTATACGTTGTTTTTTGAGGAATTGAACAGAATTTAGTAACAAACATTGTTATATTATGTTTAGCTCTTTAGTGATCAGATATTTTGTCACTAAAAATACACATGTAGTGAGCGAATTAATTTGGTCACTAAAAGTTTATTTAGTGACCGAATCCATTTGGTCACCAAAACTTCATTTAGTGACTGAATCACCTTGGTCACTAAAAGTTCATTTAGTGTTCGAACCAAATCGGTCATTGAAACTTCATTAGTGACCGATTCAATTTGGTCACTAAAGATTTTTGGTGACCGGATCAATTTGGTCACCAAAACTTCTTTTAGTGACCGTAACTATTTTGGTCATTAAATATATACAATTAGTGACAAAAACCTTTTTGGTCACTAAATACATTTAGTGGCGGGGCTATCGTGACCACTTCGTGACAGACAAAATTTGGTCACTAAATATCTTTTAGTGACCAAAATTTAATATTTTGTGACAAAAAATTTCGTCACTAAAAGTCAATTTTCTAGTAGTGCCTTCAGAAGAACGAGACGTATGACTTAGTCTCATTGCCTAAAGGGAAGAGAGCTTTGAAGAACAAGTGGGTCTTCAAGCTGAAGTTGGATGAAAGTCTCTCTCAGCCGAGGTACAAGGCGAGACTTGTTGTGAAAGGTTTCAGTCAGAAACAAGATATTGATTTCGATGAGATTTTTTCCCCAGTTGTGAAGATGTCCTCTATCAGACTGGTGTTGGGTATGGCTGCTTCCATGGATCTTGAAGTCGGGCAGATTGACGTCAAGACGGCTTTTTTGCATGGTGATTTGGAGGAAGAGCTATACATGGAGCAGCCCGAAGGCTTTGTGGCTAAAGGGAAGCATCATCTGGTCTGCCGGCTCAAGAAGAGCCTTTATGGGTTGAAGCAGGCACCCAGGCAGTGGTATAGGAAATTTGACTCGTTCATGATGAAGAGCAAATTCCAACGGACCAGGGCTGATCACTGCGTGTATGTGAAGAGGACTGAGAAGGCGTTTACTATTCTGCTATTGTACGTAGATGATATGCTGATTGTTGGGGATGACAAGGCAAGCATAGCTGAGTTGAAGAAGGAGCTCGGTGAGTCCTTTGAAATGAAGGATTTGGGACCGGCAAGGAAGATTCTTGGAATGAAAATCACCAGAGACAGGAGTGTCGGTCAACTATGGCTATCTCAGTCTGAGTATGTGGAGAAAGTGCTGAAGAGGTTCATGATGGACAAGGTAAAACCCGTTGCTACTCCTTTAGCCGGGCACTTCAGACTTTCTAGTTCTCAACGTCCCTCATCTGAGGAGGAGGTGGAAGAGATGAGTCATATCCCTTACGCATCTGCAGTAGGGAGCTTGATGTATGCTATGGTCTACACTAGGCCAGACATAGCTCATGTTGTGGGATCGGTGAGCCGTTACTTGGCAAACCCAGGGAAAGAGCACTGGAGTGCTGTGAAATGGATATTCCGTTATCTCCGAGGTACCTCAGACCTTTGCTTAAAGTTTGGTGGAGGTCAACCAGAACTTATTGGGTACTCGGACTCGGATATGTCAGGAGATGTTGACACGAGGAGATCCACTTCTGGATTCGTGGTCACATTTGCAGGGGGAGCAGTGTCATGGCAGTCAAGGCTTCAGAAGTGCGTGGCCTTGTCGACAACAGAGGCTGAATATATTGCGTTGACTGAGGCGTCAACGGAGCTTATTTGGATGAAGAAGTTCATGCTTGAGCTTGGTCTCCGACAGGACGTGTACACGGTATTTTGTGACAGTCAGAGTGCTATATTCTTGGCCAAGAATCCCGCCTTTCACTCCAGGACGAAGCACATCGACGTGAAGTATCACTGGATTCAGGATGCAGTCGAGGAGAAGCTGTTGGTGGTGGAGAAGATCCACACAGATGAAAACCCTTCGGATATGATGACGAAGGTTGTCCCAAGGGAGAAGCATGATTTTTGTCGGCGGTCGATCGGCATGATATCCACTTGATGGAGTCAGGTGGAGAACTTCCCTTTATGGTCTGAAGGGGGAGTTTGTTGGGGTTCAGCCCCTAAAGGGCAATTTTTTTGTGAAATTTGTGTTCCAGAATTTAGGTTGCAACCTGGTAACAATGCACGTTGCAACGCTCTAGGCTCTGTCCTTGTATTTGGACAGAATTTCTGGGCAGGTTTTTTGGGTCCGGTTCAACTGAACCGGACTGGTTTTGGCGTGAGCAGTTCTGCTTGGTAAAATGAGGTGGAGTTAGGGTTAAATCATCATTATTCTATTCCTCTCCCAATTTATTCCTGATCAGAAATCAGCCGCACTATTCTCCCCTTTCCCTCTCACGATCGGAAACGGCCGCCCCTTTGCTCTCGACATCGAGACCTACTGCCGCCTGGAGGAGAGCGTTGCTCGTCGTCGCCGGCGCGTTGGAAGAGGTGCTTGTAGGCGCTGTTGTAGGAGGAGGAAAAGGGGCTTGTCGCCGCCCCTTGTCGCTGGTGGAGGGCCGCCCGTGCGTGTATTGGAAGAGGGGCTTGGGCTGCTGCCCTTTGTGGAGGTTGTTGCCTCAGTTTGCCGTTGATTTGGAGAGTGTTGCGGACGCCGTTGCCGTTGCCGGAAAGAGGAGGTGCTTCCTCCGGTTCGCTTGGAGATTTCTCCACCGTTTTCAAAGGGCTTCTTCGTCTACGGATTAAGGTGTTCTCTTTCTCATTTTCGCTTGCTATTTTGCTTGAAAAGAGAGTAGGGGTTTTATCCTATTGTAGAGGAGTGGTGTGTTCATCTTTGTTGGAGGAGAATTTTGGATTTGTTGTCAAATCCGGTGGGCGTTCTAGGTTTGGGCAAACCTAGATTATCGTTGTAATCCTTATTTATTATAGTGGATTTTGTTGTGCTGTGCCCCGTGATTTTTGACCTTCAAGTGGTGAAGGTTTTCCACGTATATCTCTGTGTTTGTGTGTTTGTTTTGTTGGTTTGTTTTTCTCAGGTTTTGTTTGCTCTATTGTTCGTGGGAGACGTCGCTACGGGTGACCTTCATTCCCTTCAGATTCTCGGTGATGATAAACGTAGACCTCGTTAAATTGCAAGTTCTACGGTTTCTCTTTTCTTTGATTATCTGTCGGCAAGTTCTCCAGAACTATTTGGGTATTTGGGGTTTATTGCAACTTGCAAGTGAGATTTAAATTGAAGGTATTTATTCTAACTTCTAAGTAATATCTTAGCAATTGTTATTGGCATTTAAATTGTTCAGATATTCTAGCTTTTGCCAGGTTGATTATTCATGTACTCCTGAAGAGGTGCAACAACACATTCAATCTTGTGGCAGTGAAGGATCATCAAAGTGGGAGCCGTTGCGGACTTGCGGTGTCACGCTTCAAGGGTAACGATCTCTTTCACCGGGTTGATTGTGTCCGTCCCCGGCATTAAATTGCATTAGAGGTCCACTCGAGACGGACTTAGGCATGTTGTGTGAAGCCTACCCGTGGCAATAGGCCCGGATCGGTGATGCTTGATATGTGCATTTAGGCGATGATTTCTAAATGTTATTTCCATAATTTATGTTAGGTACCTATGGAAAAGTTTTTTAAAAGAAAAACAAGTGAAGGGTCATCTAGTTCTTATAGTAGACCTAATGAGAGGGAGAATTGCTTTTATGTATGACATGTTTAGATCCAAGTAATGGATTTCTTGCATTTGATAAGCACAAATTGATTCGATTTGCTGAACATTATCCCATGAATTTCTCTCCAATAGCATTAATGGAGCTTGATAATCAACTTGAATGTTATATTTTGGACGTCCGCTTAAATGATGACTTCTCAGAGGTGGTTGGGCTTGGAGGATTATCTCAAATACTAGTTGAATTGAAGAAGGATGTTCTTTATCCATTGGTATATTTGCTCGTGAAGCTAGCACTGTTATTACCTGTCGCAACTGCAACTGTAGAAAGAGCTTTTTCTGCAATGAAGATTGTACAACCCCATACCCGTCGGGTGGGACCCTCCCCAGATAGCGGGGACCCGTGGTGTCCCGTGATTGACTAGCATTGCCCGGGGTGCGGTTAGGATCCATATTCTTAAATAAACAAAGAATGAGGGTGCGAGTAGCGGAGTTTGGTGTGCGTTTAGAAAAGAGGGCTGCGGATAGCCATGTTTGGCTAGGGTTTTTTATAAAACCTAAAAATAAACTCAAAAAAGAGGCTTTTCCTTCCCAGCCGCAAGAGGAGCCGAGAGGCTCCCCCTTCCTGTTCGCGCGCATCTAGGGCAGCAGCCGAGGCCCCCTCTCCCCGTCGCCCTTCCCCCTCTCGTCGCCCGTGAGCAAAAGGAGGATCCCCGATCTCCCTTCCTCCTCTCCCGTGGCCGACCGAGGCGAGATCCGATCGGGAGCTCCTCTCCCGTGGCCGTCCAAGGCAAGATCCGGCCGGGAGCTCCTCTCCCGTGGCCGTCCAAGGCAAGATCCGGCCGGGAGCTCCTCTCCCGTGGCCGTCCAAGGCAAGATCCGGCCGGGAGCTCCTCTCCCGTGGCCGTCCAAGGCAAGATCCGGCCGGGAGCTCCGCTCCCGTGGCCGTCCAAGGCAAGATCCGGCCGGGAGCTCCTCTCCCGTGGCCGTCCAAGGCAAGATCCGGCCGGGAGCTCCTCTCCCGTGGCCGTCCAAGGCAAGATCCGGCCGGGAGCTCCTCTCCCGTGGCCGTCCAAGGCAAGATCCGGCCGAGAGCTCCTCTCCCGTGGCCGACCGAGGCGAGATCCGGCCAGGAGCTCCTCTCCCGTGGCCGTCCAAGGCAAGATCCGGCCGGGAGCTCCTCTCCCGCGGCCGACCGAGGCGAGATCCGGCCGGGAGCTCCTCTCCCTTGGCCGTCCAAGGCAAGATCCGGCCGGGAGCTCCTCTCCCGCGGCCGACCGAGGCGAGATCCGGCCGGGAGCTCCTCTCCCGTGGCCGTCCAAGGCAAGATCCGGCCGGGAGCTCCTCTCCCGCGGCCGACCGAGGCGAGATCCGGCCGGGAGCTCCTCTCCCGTGGCCGTCCGAGGCGAGATCCGGCCGGGAGCTCCTCTCCCGTGGCCGACCGGAGCGAGGAGTGTCGGGGGCTTCTCTCCCACCACTCCTCTTCTTGTCTCCAAAGCATGAAAGTGGAGGCCTGATCAGATCGTGTAAAGCCGCTACGACCGCTAGACGTCGAGTTAAGTGTAAGGTCCTCGGTTGCAACTCCGTCGAAAGCACGCGTCAAGGGTAACAAATTTCTACTTGGGCAGGTGAAGCCTTCAATTCTCATACTTGCATGGAAGCTCCCCTCCACCATCAGTGGAGGAGGTGTGCTCTCCGATGGGTTGATGTGCGCATCCCCGAAATTAACCACATTAGCGCCCGGAAGTGTGAGTACGAGTTTAGGCATTCTGTGTGAAGCCCATCCGGGTGTGTAGACCGGATTGGTGATGTTTCTGTGTGAAGCTCATCCGGGTGTGTAGACCGGATTGGTGATGTCCTGAGGATCAATGAGAATACTCAACAGGAAGATATTTATTATTTACCCGTATTTATAAAATGCCGCCGCCTCGGGAAAAGGGTGTGGGCAATGTAGCTCGGTTTGCTTCAATTGGCCGAGGCTCAGTTTGCTACCGCATGGCGAGACGTTGGCGTACAGGTGTCGCAGTACCAAGCAGGGAGTTGCGGGCTTAAGCCCAAAGTCGTGCCGCCCCGAAAAGGGCTTATTTATTTATATTTGCTGGCTTGCGTGCCGAAGTATGGAGCTTATGCTCTTGTAAATTAAAATGCTTGTGATGCCCTCTTTATGTAGCTTATATTTTTATCATAGGCGAGTGGTGTTTTCACGAACCACTCGCCCCGTGGGAACCCCGAGGTGAAATTACCGGGAAGACCTTAAGGGTCAGTTAATTAACTCTTAAAACGGCGAAATTACGCTGTCGGCAGTCTCATTTGGGCTGCGTATAGTCAGACTGTTTGTCGGGATTACGCTATTGGCGGCCCGGACGAGGAACGCTACAAATAGACCCAAGAGAGTCCTCCAATGATGTTTTGTCTCAGTCTTTGGCTTCAGAGGGGAAGTGCTTGTTAGTCTTCCGGGTGTGTGGTGGGACCTCCACGCCGAGGCCTTGGGTTTGTCCTTTGAGTTCCTAGTTTTGTGCCTAGATTGTTAGCTTGAGCGAAGTAGGTGTGAGGCCACCCCTCTTTTGGGACCCCGAACTCCACAGAGATCAAGTCTTGTTCGCAAGATTTCGGTTTCAACAAAGATTATCAAGTCAATATTACGTAATCGGATGGGGGATGAATGTATGAATGCTTGCTTAGTGACATATATTGAAAATGACATATTTTCCACCATCAACAATGAGGACATTATGAAATGTTTTCAAAACATGAAAGCTCGAAGATGAGTCTTGTAAAGTTGAAAGCAATGTTATTTATATCTTTCTACTATTGTATGATTGTATGTGCAACTTTTGTATAATTTTTGTCATATTAATGTGCTTGTTTCATATTTTTTGATTTATTCTTTTTTTTGCAATTTTTAAGTCCGCCCACACTGGAAAAATTTCCTGCGTCCGCCACTGGTCCTCTACCTGTTGACTTCTTGCAATGTTTTCTTGTGAACAAAACTCGAAAGAAACAAATAAGAAAAACGCTAAATAGAAAAAGTTGCGAGCACACATTGATTTACATGATTCGACAATCTGCCTATTCGATCCACCTGCGCATTTTAGATGACTATTTTTGTATGCACGTGCCCATTTCCCCAATAGTATCGGAAGCATGTAATCTTAATATTTTACTCCATATGGTGAAATGTTTTCTTGAAAATGACACGGTCAAAATTAATGACATATAAATACCCAATAAACCAATATATACGAAATTAAACCACCATAAAATATTCGTCATGCATGTTCAAATAGATTCTTTGATTATTATTATTAATTAAATAAATGTTTGGTGTTTGTTTGCTGCGCTAATTAGTCAATCCGTGCAGTGTGACGAGTTGGGAAATTAACGGGAAGGAAAACCATCAATACAATCGACAAAATGTTAATTAATTTTTAAATAAGTATTACTACAGACTTATCTGTCATTTAATAGTATATCATTTTAATTGAATGGGTGATAATTGAAAATTGTTTTTCAATTACATGTTCTCCTTTAAAGTTATATTCTTAGGGTAAAAAATTGTTACTTTATTTAGTTTTTGATAGGATTCCACCAAATAAATATAAGGTGATGAGTGTGAATAGTAAAATTTTTCATCATGGAGGTGCGGATAGTGGAACTTCTTATCATGGGGGTGCGATTATCCCCGCCCCCATCATAGGAGAGTGGGCAACTCCACTCACCTCACTCCTCTAGTGGGGAGAGTGCCAACCAACCCCGCTCAACCAAACCGGGCGCCCGCACGACGAATCGTTTGCATGGCCACCCGCACGAGTCATGGCCCCGGCCGCACGGCCTCACGGACGCACGGAGCCAGCCGCACGACGCCGGCCAGCTTTGTCCGAACTGCCCGGGGGGGGGGGGGGGGGGCAAGATCGTCATATTCGAAAAAAAATGGTGATTTATGTGCCCCAAATCAAGAGTTCAAGTTCACCCGTCCGATAGTTATAGTGCGCAATTATTGAGACACCCCTTTCAAAAGCTATAAAAATGGTCATAAGCCCTCATTTGAAAACACCATACCTTTGGCACCAGAGAGACCTCGTGAGTCTTCTCTTTAAGATTACTCATAGATCTCTTTCGGTGTTTGAAGATTTCTTCGATGACTTCCGCCGGAGCTCGATGATCTTCTTCGGTTCTCAAAGATCTCATTTGGTCCTCGCAGGTCCCCTCGAAGAGAGCTCGAAAATCTCCTTCATCTCCGTGCTTCGAGTCCAGAGCCCCCATTGTTGCGTTAATCCTTTCGGATTGCTCCTGGGCATGCTTCCCAACGCACTGCTCCAAGCGACTCTCTTGGTCCATAAAGCTTATTGTAATGAACGGTGGTCTGTCACCTTTGAGAAACAGCTTTTTGTAACACTCTGAAAGTTAGTGGAATTGGTCGGCACCGATCCGGTCCCGTGATTTTTTTCTCCTTTCAGATTTTTCCACGTCAAACGTCTTGCTGTCAATTGTTGGTTCTATACGTAACTGTTTGCACGCTCGGCTCACTCTCGAGCTAAGGCGGTTCTCTTCGACCGGACCGTGAGAGCGTCGAGTGACCCGCAACAGTTTTAAAGTTTTTCTTTTCTTTATGTATTGATCCATGGGGGTATTATGGAAATAGTGTCCCCTCGACTCGAGTGCCACCATCCTCCATTTTGTTGTTGAGTCCTCCATTGTTGTCGATCTTGGCAGCCCCGTATCATTATAGTGTTACTCAATGTCTGCCCGACCGCTCCGGTATTGCGCCATTAAAGCAATCCCAAGAGCGCTCAGGGAAAACTTAAGGCCGTAATGATTGGCATGAATCAAAGTGAGCCGATCAATTCAGATTGATTTTAATAGTTTCAGCTCAAACGACTAATCATAAAACACGTTCTCAATTCAGTATGTAAAGTACTCTGTTTCCTAATCAAACTCAATATTCTTGGTACATTTGTGTAAATTTGCTAGGTTTACAACTCATTCCACTTGCTTTATGTTATGTTTAAGACTTGAATCCTTTAGTTTTTGATCCAACTCTAAACAGTTATAACTCATTTAACTTTTTTTTTTCATTGTTTGGGATTTGGGCCCTCTTTGGTGCGGTGTTTTTTGCTTCGGTAAGTTTGAACAAAAACGTCACCGACATAGTATGCTTGTTTGACAAAACAATGATTATAACCGTCATCAAGAAAAGAAAACTAGTTTTGAATACAAAGCTGACGAAATTCCTTAGGTGAGTCTGGGCGTTCACGAATGACAGTTCATAACCACATCGTTCACGACAGCCGTCGTTGCACAGCCCATATTCTTTGAGGGTGGGACCCGATTGAGGCCACGTAGTCAAAAATCAAAGTCAAAAGGTCAAAGTGGAAGCCAGGAGTCAGAGGTTAAAAACAACTCAACCAGCAGGAACAATAGAAGGCCTAGGCGAGTATAGGAAAGCATGTGCGAGCAACCCTTCATACTCACCAAGGTGGGCGAACATAGGCAATGCTCGTCGTAGCCAGGCGAGATCCCCTCTAATGTCGCATAGTCGTCGGTTGGGCTGAGCTATAAATAAGACCCCCCCCCCCCCCCCCCCCCCCTGGTTTTCCTATAAATAGGACCACATGGGTACTTGGATTGACACATTTTGCTGAGCTTTCAGACCCTTACTTTCGAACTCTTGGACCCGTCATCCTTGGTCGTCACTCTTGATACTTGCCAAGTCGGTGTCTTCTTCGTACCTTGTTCGACCATCTTTGGTTGTGGAGGGGAAGTCTCTTCTAAGCTTCTGGGTACGTTGTGGGACATCCCTGTAGCAGCACCTGGGGTCATGTTGTTGCTCTCTTAGTCACTTCACTGTTGCCCGTCAAGCCGTCAAGCCGTCAAGCCAGATCGCTAGACGAGTAACTTTTGACTGCATTGATCCGAACATTTGGGGTCGAGATTTTCCTGGCTTCAACAGCCGCAGTGCCAAGCGGGGCCTTAAATATCCATGTTTGCCTCTTTTCCTTTTCTCTTATTTCACTTATCACTAGCAATATTTTCATTGTTTTCTCACTTTTGGTCAAAATTGCATCATCTTTTAACCTTTCAACTATTGAAAATCACGATGAGCCGGTTTATCTGAACCGGACCACATTTTTTATTTCGGTTTGGTTTCAACGTTTTCGAGTGACAATCATTCGCCCATAAGGAAATCTTTGCTCACTGTTTTTCTCCTCCACAAGTGAAGTGATGCCTAGACAAGCTTGACCCTCGGCAGAAATAAATGGGAGCAGTTTTTTCCTGTTTTGGTTGGCTTCATCCTCCACGTTTGTTGGCGCTGCCCATTTCTAAAATTCCTCTTCCTGGAAGTAGATGCATGCTCTTTGTCTTGATCTATCTAGAGAACTTCTGCTATTTTGGTGAAAGGTTTGTCATATTCTACCTTGGTGCTGTGCGAAACCAAAAGCAAGAAGAAGTAGTTTTTTTAGGTCTTGGCTGCTGTCCGAATTCAGCACAAGGAAAGCAATTGTGAAACTAGTATTCAAACCCTCAAAATGATCGTTGGTTGCGAGAAAGAAGGGAAGCATGTCTTTTATTCAAACCCTCAAAGTGATCCTTTAGAGCTCCTTGCAATTTCGAAACCCAAGAAAAATTTGAGATCACCCAAATCTTTTATGCTGAATTTGGTATGTAAATGTTGTTTGATATTATTAATTTCAATGATGCCATTCCCGGCTAATAGAAAATCATCAACATATACCAATATAGTTGTAAATTTGTTACCATAGGATTTAGTAAACAAAGAATAATCAACTTTTGATTGTTTATACCCTGAGTCAGTTAAAACTTCAGTCAATTTTGTATTCCATTGCCTGCTAGCTTGTTTCAACCAGTACAAGGACTTATTGAGTTTGTAGACCATGTTAGAATCTACCACTTCTAAACCGGGAGGTAACACCATGAAAACCTCTTCATTTAAATCCCCATGTAAGAAGGTTGTGTTAACATCTAGTTGTTGCAAATGCCAGTTGTGTGTAGATGCTAATGAGAGGAGTACTTTAATAGTAGTTATCTTAACAACTGGGCTGAAAGTTTCAGAGTAATCAATTCATGCAGTTTGACTGTATCCTTTTGCTACTAACCTGGCTTTATGCCTCTCAACTGTTCCATTTGCATGTTATTTTACTTTGAAGATCCATTTGCATCCAATTGCCCTTTTAGTAGGGGGAAGTTGAGTCACATTCCAAGTATCATTGTCAACTAAGGCTTGTAATTCAGTTTGGATAGCATCTTTCTCAACATTTGTGCAAAATTGCTTCTGAGTAGGGAAGAAGAAATGTCCAAGGAGAAATGCTTCTGTCTTGGTGAAAGATGGTCATATGAAACATTATGAGAGATAGGATACCTAGTATTGGGAGATGTTGTGATGGCTGTTGAGCTCGATATGTTGCAATGATAGTCCTATAAGTAAGTAGGATGAGGTCTTTCTCCGTGTGAACATCTAGGGATGAAATATGATGGTGTATCAACAGGAGGAATGCATGAATTAGTGGAAAGAGATGATTTGTGAGTGTGGAAATCATCCATATCATTATAATCAAATAAAAATTTTGATTTATAACTGGGTAACACATTTTCTGATTGAGTTTCAGAAGAGATATGATATTTGGATTGAGAGAAAGGAAATAGATGCTCATAAAAGTCGACATTCCTGGATATAAAAATTCATTTGGTGTTGAGATCATAAAGAATAGACCCTTTTGTTCATGTTTTATATCCTAAGAATACTCCTTTTCTAGCACGTGAATCAAGTTTTTGTCGATGTGAGAGAAGGGTGGAAGCAAAAGCAAGGCAACAAAAAACTTTCAGATTAATTAAAGTTGGAATGTGGTTATACAAGACTTCAAGAGGACTTAGATTAGACAAAAATGAGTAGGTTGTCTATTTATGAGATACACAACATGAGAAGCATAATATGTCCAAAAAACTTTTGGAAGATTGGATTGAAACATGAGGGCTCTAGTTGTTACAAGGATATGTTAATGTTTTAGTTCATCTATACCATTTTTCTTGTGGAGTCTCAACACAAGTAGTATGATGAATTATGCCTTTTGAAGCATAGAAATCATGAAGTTGAAATTCAAGTCCATTATCAAATCGAATGACTTTCAATTTCTTATGGAATTGGGTTTCAACAAGAGTGATGAAGTTTTTGATATGATTCCCAGTTTCAGATTTAAGTTTTATGAATATAACGCATGTATGCCTTGTTTTGTCATCAACTATGGTAAGAAAATATATGTGACCAAAAATTGAAGGTATGGATATAGGGCCCCAAATATCCACGTGTACAAGATCAAACTTATCAACAGAACAATTTAGGCTAACAGCAAAAGGCAATTTTTTTTATGCTTGGACATATGACAAATTTCACAAGGATTCTTACTTTTAAGGCAAGTAATGAAAGGAAATTGTTTTTGCATATGCATAAGCTTGTCATGAGAAAGTTGATCGAGTCTCAAATGCCAAAGATTACAATCATATCTAGAGAAACTATTGATAGAACAGGAAAAAGAAATTGGCAAACAAGTGAGACTTTATTGCACATAGACCATGCTTCATTTCAGCTGCACCAATCATCTTCAAAGTTTCCAGGTCCTTTATAAGAAATTGATCATGAAGAAATTTTAGTTGACAGTGCAAATTAGAAGTGAGTTTGGAAACGAATATCAGATTAAAAGAAAATTCTGGAATGTATAAGACATTGGTAAGATAAAACTGATTGAAGAAAACAATGGCGCCGGAAATATTTGTGATGACAGTAGATACATTGGGCAATTTTACATGAATAGGTTGTATTTTTCTGAAACTCGAAAATGTTGTACATAATGGCAAACATGATATGTTGCTCCTGTATCAACAATCCAAAAATCTGTTGTCTTAACAGCGGAAAAATAGTTTGTACCTTGCTCATTAATTCCTGGCGTTGTATTGGTGACAACGTGGTTAACAAAATGTGTTTGCAAAATGGAAGTCTGTTTTATCATATCCATGATAGGTTGTTGTTGTGAAGTGAATATGCCTTCCAAAGATTTGTTCTCATCTTTGACGTGGTTAACTGATTGTAATAGGTTGTAATGGAAGAGGATCCTTGTTGCATCATGTATAGTTCTTGCTGTAATTGGGAAATGTGGAAAGCATCACCCTGATAATATTTTGCTCGAAGATCAATCCAAACATCCAAAGCAGTATCAATCCACAAAACACTCTGAGAGATAAATGGATCGAGAGGTTGAGTAATCCAAGAATGAACCAGGCTATTGCATCGATCCCAAGCATCAAAATTAGGATCGCTACAATCATGTTTCGGAAGTCTTTCATCAATGAACTACAATTTGTTCTTTGTCTTGATGGCCATATACATGGATCGGGACCAAGATTGATAGTTTTCACCAGTAAGTACATCGAAAATTAGTTTAGCTCCAGGATTCTCATTAGGGTAAATGTAGTAGGGACTGGAAAGATCAATGCTAGGGTTGCCAAGAATCTGAGTACCAGTGGTGGGTTGAGAAACAAAAGTGTTTTGTGAATCTCCCATGAGAATCAGGAAGAAGAGGAAGAAGAGAGAGCTCAAGCCACAAAGGTGTTTGTCGTCGTCGTTCTGGAAGATGTTCGTCGTCGACGTCGTTTTCGTTCTTCCTCTGATATCAAATAAAAAAACAGAAAAAACATTCTACTTTTATTTCAAAAATACCACACAACTTACATTACAAAGGATTCGCATATTTATAAACCTCCTCTCCAAGTAAAAGACCTAAAAACCCATATATACAATGAAAAATAACAGAATAGAAAGTATTAATAAAAAAGAGTTATGTTATATGCAGGCTTGTTTTGGCTTTATGCAGGCCGTGGATATATGCAGACCAAAAAATTGTTCATGCAGACCAGATTTAATACATATAGGCCAATTGTTTTTGTTCGGTTTCTGCTCGATGCTCTGTCCTCCCTTGTGGGGGTCGATCTATTTTGAGATTGAATCACGTAAATCATAATCTTCTTTTGTGCAGCGGATCTTAATCTGTGCTCATCAAACTTGTCGGGTATCGATCCAGATGTTCTAATGTCTACTAACAAGGCATTTGGTTAGCTAACATCTTTCACACTAGACCATCTTCGTAACAAAATCAGTTATGTGAGATCTTAGTTCTAAGCTGGTAAGAAATCATCTATTCAAACGTCAATTTTATTCAGACTCCAACTGTCTTAGTTCTAAGCAGAAAATCAAAATTTCCCTATATAAAAGAACGAACCAAGAGGACGTTCGAGCTTGAAGGAACTTTTCGTCACGGCTGTCTAGTTATTCTCTTCTAAATCAGAATAAGAAAAAAAAAGAGCTTGAAAAAGGGAATCACAGGATCATGGGGAAAAAGAGATACGTGATCACACATTTCGAAGAGGACAAAGCGCCGACCAGAGAATTAGAGGAATGGCCGCCGACGGAGAAAGGAGACAGCGCGCACCGCCAGAAAATGGAAAAGGCTCTTCGGTTGCGACACGGGCGAAAGGCTGAAGTGTGAATATAGGGAATGCTTTGCATGTTAAGTCCTAAAATTAAATTTTAAGGGAGGATAGCCATGTGTGCGGTTCGATTCCTGTTCGATGCGACGAAGGCTGGGGCACGCAGAGGTTGAAGTCTCGGGGTCCGAGAGGGAGCCCAGCGACGCAGGAGCGAATGGCGGCCCAGGCGGTGTCGGAGGAGCGGTGGAGTTTGGAGCATAGGCAATGCGTCGGAGGTTTACCGGCGTCCCGGAGAGAATAGTTGTTACAGCCTAAATCAGCCTGCAGATTGAAAAGAGAAAAAGAGAGTTTTTTTTAAATGGTGGCCTACATAGAGCCAAAATCGACCTGCATATAACATCACTCTAAAAAAATAACTCTAACTTTCTACAATAAATTTGTGTAAGACACTAATGTCACAATGTAAGTTTTCATAGTGTGTAGGTGCAACTGTGTTTGTACATGTAAGAGTGCATAAAGAATTGAACAATCAAAACAAGATAATTTGGTCAAGAATCTAAACGCTACCGTCGTCAGTCGCCACTACCACCCAGACCTAGTGAACAAAATGTTCATGCAAATAACCTTTGTGCTTTTTGGATGCCCTAGAAGGAAAAGTTTCATTCTGGACATTACCATCAGTGGTAGTGCTATCGTCCAGCTGCAGTAGCACTAAAACCTAGGTTGGAGCATTTACTGTAGGGTTTTGGGACAAATTGGACAAAAATAATTTTTGCACACTATTTCCCCGTGGTATGGGCTAGCACCCCGCGGTAAAAATCCAGAGTTTTACGGATACAAAAGTTTGTGCATTACAACACGACATTAGTGCTAGTGTCAAGTGTTATCTCTTGCTCCATAAGGAAAGCGTGTTGTCACGGGCTAGTCCCCCTGACTATGTCGCGCACGGCCTTAGCTCCTCTTGCCACCCCTCGCGGCTAGCTAAGTCAGCCTCGCTCTAAGAAAACTGTGGTGGAAATGGGAACGAGAACAAGAACACAAGAGCACAAGTGCACAAGAGAAGAAGTAAGCAAGAGAACTCAAATGCTTGTTCCAAACTTGGATGAATACAAATGAGGGGGCCTTCCCCTTTTATAGGCCCCAAAGAGGTTTCCCTCCAAACCAAAGAATATTCTAGACCCCTACTATTCTAGAGTATTCTATACAATTCCGGTATATACAAGAGTCATGAATTCTCTAGATTGTTCTACCGCCTTCCTATGTACAAGACTCTAGATTTCTCTAGAATCTTCCCGTCAATTAACCCCAAAAAGGAGGAGATCGTAACATTCTCCCCCACCTATCCTGGCGTCGTCCTCGTCGCCTCAAACTGCTGAATGAAGTCCTTGAACTGCCACAAGTCTTCTAATGTCTCCCAAGTAGCATCAGACTCTGGCAATCCCTTCCATCTGATTAAGTACTGAGTACTTGGCGGGACTCCGCGTCGTCGTACCACCCTCTGGGATAGCACCCGATCAATCTCCTTCTCGAATGATTTGGTCATGATCGGAGGCGCTCTATGTGATTCTCCTCGCCTTGGGTCTTCCTGGTCTTCATGATAAGGCTTCAACATGCTTACGTGGAAGACCGGATGAATCTTCAACGAGTTAGGTAGATCAAGGCGATATGACACCTTTCCTACCTTGCCGATCACCTCGAACGGTCCTTCATACCTCCTTATCAACCCCTTATGCATGCTCCGCATTACTTTGAACTGTTGGGGTAGGAGTTTTACCATCACTTTGTCTCCTAGGCCAAACTCCTGCGGCCTTCTCTTCACGTCCGCCCATTTCTTCATGCGCTTCCTTGCTTTCTCTAGGCAGACTTTGGCCAAGTCATTCTGCTCCTCCCAAGACTTAGCCATTTGAAATGCTCCTGGGCTTTTTCCTTCTCCTGGATTGATGGACAATGCGTGCGGTGTGAGTGGTTGACGCCCGGTCGCCAGCTCGAAGGGACTCCT
This sequence comes from Dactylorhiza incarnata, assembly GCA_033032865.1. Taxonomy (NCBI): domain Eukaryota; kingdom Viridiplantae; phylum Streptophyta; class Magnoliopsida; order Asparagales; family Orchidaceae; genus Dactylorhiza; species Dactylorhiza incarnata. The sequence goes on from JAWHQI010000056.1 coordinate 2,861,928, forward strand.
TCCCGTAGACTCGCTCCTCTGCAAGTTGTAGGAAAATTGAGCAACATCCAAGATCTTTGCCCAATCCCGCTGGTTAGCACTCACAAAGTGCCGCAAGTAACACTCCAATAAGCCATTTACCCTCTCGGTCTGCCCGTCGGACTGCGGGTGGAAACTTGTGGAGAAGTTTAGTTGTGATCCCAACATTCTGAACAACTCCGTCCAAAGTTTCCCCGTGAAGCGAGGATCCCGATCGCTCACAATATTTTGTGGAAGCCCCCAATGCTTTACCACTTGCTTGAAGAATGCTTGGGCCGCTTCCTCCGCTGTGCAGTCCTTTGCGCATGGGATGAATGTCCCATACTTCGAGAATCTGTCTACGACCACCATGATCGATCCAAATCCCTCTGATTTGGGGAGAGCGCTAATGAAGTCCAACGTCACGGTGTGCCATGGATGATCTGGAACTGGAAGAGGCTCAAGCAATCCCGCTGGTTGCCGATTCTCCACTTTGTCTTGTTGGCACACAAGACATGTCTTCACATACAAATCCACGCTTTCCTTCATCTTCGGCCAGTAGTACAGGATCTCCACTAGCGTCATGGTCCTCTTTTGGCCAGGATGACCTGCCCATCGAGTGTCATGACACTCCTTGATCAACTCCCTCCGTAGGTTGTCCCACTTTGGGATGTACAGTCTCTTCCCCTTTGTGTAGAGGAGTTCATCCTCTACCCAAAAGTGTTTGGTCTTCCCTTCCCTTGCCGCCTTCATTAGCTCGATCGCCAACGGATCTTGTTGCAACCCCTCCTTGATCCTGGTCAGCAACTCCCCTTTCACCGTGGACATTACGGCAAGTTCGGCCTTGCGGCTTAAGGCATCTGCAACAACATTCGCCTTCCCGGGCTTGTACTCCATGGAATAGTCGAACTCCGCTAGGAAGTCCTGCCATCTCGCTTGTTTGGAAGACAACTTCTTTTGCGTCTGGAAGTAACTTGTGGCCACATTGTCCGTCTTGACCACAAACTTCGCCCCGAGCAAGTAGTGCCTCCATACCCGTAAGCAATGTATAATAGCAGACATTTCCTTCTCTTGGACGGTGTATCGCCGCTCCGTCTCGTTCAGCTTTCGGCTTTCATATGCGATGGGATGCCCATCCTGCATCAAGACTCCACCAATGGCAAAGTCGGAAGCATCCGTCTGGACCTCGAACTCCTTTCCAAAGTCTGGCAATGATAACACGGGCTCAGTGCTCACTGCTTGCTTTAGATCTTCGAAGGCTTGTTGGCATCCCTTATCCCAAGCCCACGATCTCTCCTTCTTTAGTAAATCCGTCAATGGGGCTGCTCTCCTCGAATAGCCCTGGATAAACCGTCGATAGTAATTTGCAAGTCCAAGAAAAGATCTTAGCTCGGTTACCTTTGTAGGTGTCTCCCAATCTATGATCGCTTGGATCTTGGCTCCATCCATCTTCAGTTGGCCATGTCCAATTACATGTCCAAGGAATGAGACCTCCTCCGTGCCGAACGTACATTTTGACTTCTTCACATATAACTCGTTCTCCCGCAAGACTCGAAAGATAGTGCGGAGACGTTCCGCATGCTCCTTCATAGAATTGTTGTAGATCACGATGTCATCGAGATAAACCACCACAAATTGGTCCAAGTAGGGATGGAATATCCTGTTCATCAAAGTGCAGAACGTGGCCGGAGCATTAGTCAAGCCAAATGGCATGACCAACCACTCGTAGGACCCGTAACGAGTGATGCACGTTGTCTTCGGCTCGTCTCCTTCAGCAATTCGGACTTGATAATAGCCCTTCTGCAAGTCCATCTTGGTGTAGACCTTGGCTTTCCCCATCCTATCAAACAAGTCAGCGATCAAAGGAATAGGATACTTATTCTTGACCGTTACCTTGTTGAGTGCCCGATAGTCTACACACATCCGCAAAGATCCGTCTTTCTTCTTCTGAAAGAGCACCGGTGCGCCATATGGTGCCTTCGATGGACGAATCTTCCCTGTGTCAAGTAGCTCCTTTAGCTGCTTGCGAAGTTCTTCCAATTCGGGCGGAGCCATGCGATATGCCGCCATCGCAGGTGGTTTCGCCCCTTGTTCCAGCTCAATCTCATGGTCCACCTCCCTCCGAGGCGGTAGCTTGTTCGGAAGCTCGGTTGGCATAACGTCTTGATTCTCCTTCAAGACTTGCACAATGAAAGGATGTACCTCCTCATCCTTTGCCGCAACTTCCTCCTTCAAGGTGGCTAAGTAAGTCACCTCTCCTTTCTTGACGCCTTTGGCTATTTGCATAGCCGATAGCTGCTTTCCCTTCGTTGGTGGCCCTTCCACCGCTGGGATCATGCATGGAGACCCTTTCTCCATAATGCACATGGATCTACAAAAAGGCATAGTGATAGCTCGTACCTTCTCAAAGAAATCCATGCCAAGTACAACTTGAAAGTCATCCATCGGCGCAATAGAGAAGTCCACTTGGCCCTTCCAAGTTCCCAACTGCAGCTCCACTCCGCGTGAAACTCCTTGCAGCGGTCTCGCCTTCCCATTCACCGTCTTCAACCAGCCTTCACCTTTAGAGATATTCAGGCCAAGTCTCTTAGCCTCTTGTTCGGTCATGAAGTTGTGCGTTGCCCCCGTATCGAGCAAGGCCTTGGTGGCCTTCCCGTTTGTCTTTGCCTCCACAAACATCAATCCTTTTACTGATGGGGCTGGAGTAGGTCTAACATTCAAAGCATTAAGTAACTGTAATGAACCCATTTGAGTAGAAGTACCTTCTCCAGAATTTCCCGCATCGTTGCCTTCCATGATTGCAGAAAGCGATCCCATCTTTGGACAACTGCTCATTGCATGCGGTCCCTTGCATAAGAAACATCCTCCTTTCGGAATGAAGGCCTTCTTCTTCTCTTCATATTCCTTCCGAGTATCATGTCGTTGGAAGGTGGGCTTCTTGCCATCCCGCTTCTCTCCCCCACCTTTCCCGTAATCACCCTTGTTTTTCTTTGCCTTTGCTGCATCTGGGTGTCGTTGGTACTCAATAAGGGACTCCGCTGTGGCAATAGCTTCATCCAACGTCTTGACATCTCGCCTTTGTAATTCCTGCTTAGCCCAGTGTTGAAGACCATCCACGAAGAAGAATAGCAAGTCTTCATCCGACATGTTAGGAATTTGCAGCATCAAGGTGGTAAATTCTTTGACATACTCCGCAATGCTTCCCTTGTGCTTCAACTCCCTAAGCTTCTTTTTAGCCTCATAAACAACATTCTCTGGATAGAAATATCGTTTGAGTTCACGCCGGAACTCCTCCCATGAATCAATACGATACAAGCCTTTCTCGATGTCGGTTTGCTTTCTTCGCCACCAAAGAGAAGCTACATCCGATAAATAATAAGATGCTTGTCGTACCTTAGCAGCTTCATCGACGAGGTTACACCCCTCGAAGAATTGCTCCATCTGCCAAATGAAGTTCTCTACTTCCTTTGCATCTCGCTTGCCCGCAAATGGCTTGGGCTTAGGAACCTCCATACTTGGATTGCCCGTTGCCATGTTGCCTCCACCATTAGCCACGGCTCGACGACATAAGGTGAGTTCCTCCTTCATATCCTCGAAGCCAATCCGCATTGCTTGAATGGCATCTTCCATCCTAGCAAGGCGTTCCTCCAACACCGGGTGAGCATCAAGACAAGTCTGGGTAGACTCCTTGATGGACTCGAATTCTCCAAGAACATGGGCCTCCAGAGTTTCGAAGTTACCTTCCACCTTCTCCACTCGGTCGGCCAGCATCATGATGGCCTGATCCAAATGAGCTACTTCACGCGTCTTGCTATGATCCCTCTTCTTCCTGCCTTGTTGATCTACGGCCTCCCTGCTGCGCTCGTCAACAACGCTTGAGTTGATTGCCTCATTCGCCATAGCAACACCACACGAACTTGAGTGAACCTGGGTCAACGAACCTACCTCTGATACCAACTGTCACGGACTAGTCCCCCTGACTATGTCGCGCACGGCCTTAGCTCCTCTTGCCACCCCTCGCGGCTAGCTAGGTCAGCCTCGCTCTAAGAAAACTGTGGTGCAAATGGGAACGAGAACAAGAACACAAGAGCACAAGTGCACAAGAGAAGAAGTAAGCAAGAGAACTCAAATGCTTGTTCCAAACTTGGATGAATACAAATGAGGGGGCCTTCCCCTTTTATAGGCCCCAAAGAGGTTTCCCTCCAAACCAAAGAATATTCTAGACCCCTACTATTCTAGAGTATTCTATACAATTCCGGTATATACAAGAGTCATGAATTCTCTAGATTGTTCTACCGCCTTCCTATGTACAAGACTCTAGATTTCTCTAGAATCTTCCCGTCAATTAACCCCAAAAAGGAGGAGATCGTAACAGTGTGGTGCAGAAGCACGACAACAGTGAGGGATTTCAAAATTAATATGTTATCGCTCAATGATAGCACCTAGCGCCAGCGATAGCTCTCCCAGAATATTTCAAGATACTATACATGCTTGACAAAAAAAGTCAATATACGATTTTTCATGAGCAAGTTCGCCCTAGTCAACTTGGAGCACTGAAGAAGTGTCTCCTTTTAATTTCGAAGGATCAAAAGGAAGAAGTCATCCTTAAGGATCATTCAAGTTATGGTCTTGCAAGGGAATGAAGCAAATATTCTACTAAGCCTTCATCTTTTTTCTATGACATCGGTTTGAGGAAGTTTTCACATCTATTATAATTTGTTCATCTTGTAATTTTTGGATATTTTAATTGTGTGAATTCTCCTTTGTTGCGATCACTAGATCTGTGATGGATCTAGGAAGTGTGAATTCTCCTTTGTTGTGGAAACTATATTTTTGATAAATCTAAGGAGTGGAAATCGACGGTATAGACTTTGTGGTAGGTTTAGGGATTCTCTTGAGAGGTCAGACTTGAGGAAAATTATGGGGAGGATCTGCTGAGGTTAATCGATTCGAGGTGCGAGTTGGTATAGAAAACTCCGAGTGCTATTATGCATCGACTTTGATATCTTGCTTTAAAATATATTCACTTTTGTACCGATTCATATTGATTAGAATGAATATGGCTTTTTTTTTACATGTTTTATGACTTACTTTGGGCGCTTATATTTGCAGGCCTACAATGGATATTTGCAACCCCAGATTTATTATTTTTTAACACATAATAATCCCCAAATCACCCTCTATTTGCAGCCCGCAACCTAATTCCTTCTTTCCGCCTCTCCCCACTATCGCAAGCCGCCAAACTCCACTGAACTCCGCTGCCCTTCGCCTGCCGCCTAACTCCACCGCTCGCCGCCGGTCGTTGCTGCGCCGATCGACATGGCCGGCTTATCCCTCGTTCTCCTCTTCGCAGGAATCTACTAGTGGCGTCGACGTCAATGGAGTTGTGAGAATAAGCTAGCTACGTCGTTGAAGGAGATCTATTTTGGCTTGGATAAATGTTGAATCACAACATTCCGATCGATCGACATGCTGCTCGGTGCTTCCGTTAGAGATGCTATGAAAGAATTAGATTTGGAGCAGGTGACGTCGCGGTAGACGGAACTGCCACAAACTGAGGGGGTCAGGGCAAATCACGTCACATGAGATGGATCTGGTAGAAATGAAGTGTAGGGGCGAGCTGGGAAAGGACGGATTAGATAAAAGTCGAGCTGGAACTTTGGCTTCCCTCTACTTTTTCTTCATGAAATGATGACATGCAGTTGCTAGAATGATCAAACACTTCCTCTGATGAATCCATCGCTAAGCAGTAAAAACTTCAGGCCCGGCCATCCTCAAATTAAATCGCCACAAGGAACCACTTTGCCACCTCCGCCTCTCCTCCCCTCATCGTCTACAACCGCTAATGACTGGATCGTTTCCGGAATCGTCAGAGAAATTGTAATTTTCGTTGTCAAGGTACCTCTATCTTTAACGAGATTATACTCACCACCGTGACTCCGGTGTTTCGTGAGTTATGACACAAAATTTACTTATGTTCCATGCGATTCAACGTTTATATTCGCAACTATCGAATTTTAAATTTTTTTATTAGGGGCTGCTGTAACTATATATCGATCCCGCCGTTTTGAGAAAATGACGCTGCACGGCGGCAAACCAAATGAATCGTCGGCTCCGTTTTCCGTGTCTGGTCCCGCGGCGCCCGAGGAAAGGAGCAAAGCGCTCCGTCTGGAACCCCTCCTCCCCGCCTCCGGTTCGATCCCGCCGTTTGCTCCCGCCCTTTCCGCCCGCCAACGCCGCGCCAAATAAAGCCTTAATATCCTAATCAAGATTTTTTCAAAATTGTATCTTAGATGTCATTTTAGATGTCTCACATGTCTAGAAATTTTTTTTCGAGGTGCCAACATATGTGAGTGAGATGGGTAATAAATTATGCCTAAATTATTTGGCTAAACTATTAATTTGGTCCCTAAAATTTGAGAACTTTTTGAAAAAAATCTCAATACTCAAATAATTTGGTTCCATAAGTATTTAGAATGTGTCAAATCAGCCTCTCTCCTCCTTTTCATCAAAAGATTTTAACAGAGTGCCGAGGTGGCAGTACTTTTCCATCTCTGATGCCTACCGCTACAACTACATCTCCGCTGCCCTCTGGGCTATCTCCTTTGGCGAATTCGTGGTTCCGCCCCTCCACCGGTGGAACCACAGGTGGAGGAAGTCTGCAACCACTTTTGCTCACCTCCATTATTAATTCATGTCGCCGAGGAAGTCTGCAATCTTCCTCCTCCACCAACACGCAGCAAACCGATGCGCCAGCAGGGAGCTCTCCTCGTGGCAGACTTCTGAGAGAGCTTTTCCATGAAGTAAAAAAAAAGATGTTGGTGGTGGGGAGGAACCATGAAGTTGTCGTCAGAGAGAGCCCAGAGGGCAGCGGCGATGGAGATGTCGCAGTAGGCATCAGAGATGGGAAGTACTGACACCTCGACACTCCGTTAAAATCAATTGGCGGAAGAGGAAGGACTGATTTCACACATCCTAAATACTTATTGGAACATTTTTCAAAAGGCAATTGTTAACCACACCCCAATTTTGGCTATCCGCAACCCTTTTATATGAAGGATTACACATTTTTTTGGAAATACGCCTTGTGCAAACATTTTTAGGAAAAATGTTCAACACTAAAGTTGTAGATATCGTCGAGATCTACAACTTTCGTGTTGAACACTTTTGCTAAAAATACACGCACAAGACGTATTGCCGCCCGAATTGAAACATGAGCGTAACTATAACGAATTTTTAGAAATACGCATTGTGCATGCATTTTTAGGAAAAATGTTCAACACGAAAGTTGTAGATCTCGACGATATCTACAACTTTAGTGTTGAACACTTTTCCTAAAAATGCTTGTAGAAGGCGTATTTCTAAAAAATGCGTAATACTTCATATAAAAGGGTTGCGGATAGTCAAAACTGGGGTGCAGTTAACAATTGCCTTTCAAAAAATTCACAGACTTTATTGACCAAATTAATAGTTTTGCCAAATTATTTTTAAATAAAGCCGCGTACACGTGTCAAAATCATAGTAACCCTGAGCCCAATCTATGTTCTGAGCCCATAACTGTACTTTTATTTTTTACTATTTAGCCCTCCCTCTTAATTTCAGCCCTTGGGCCATTAAAGTGAACAATGTTGACAATGAAAGGCCGGTCAGGCCCGGCCCATATGTGTAGTACCCGGCCCATATGTGCAGTAATCACGAAAAATAGCATTATCTTCATTTTTCTCGAAAGTGTCCACGAACAAGAAGGTAAAAGAATTGCAAGGGAAATATTAATAGGGTAATGTTACTGCATATTATGTGCGGCTATGTGCACATACAAAATTTCAATATTTCTCCCTACCGTTTATCTTTACTTGCAGGTCATGAAAAAAAATGTCGCGGATCAGGGCTTGGAGTTGAGGTCGGCAAAGCCGAGCACGGTGGCAGAATATCCAAAGACGGAGAGACGGCGCTTAATGGACTCCATGAGAGAGAGCTCGTCCGGAATGACAGACGGGAAAATACGCCTCGATACCCCCAACCCGCACGGCACCATCTTCCTCGCTCCACCCCACTGCTTCCTTGCTCGACGCCCGGACGTCATTGCTTGCTTCCGGAGCCCGAAGCCGCAGCCGCCTCCTCTAAAAGCCTAGGATTCGTCGATCTTTCTCCTTCCTCACTTGACACTGTACGCAGCCACCCCTTTCCTCTTTCTTGACTAGATCTGGATTCTTGTTCCCCTCTTCCATTTATTGTCATCGCCTATATTTGTGATTAGATTGTTATGCTTTGATTCTGAATTTGTTGATCTAAATTGACCGAGTTTTGGCATGTGGTTAAACACTTTCCTGAACTTTTTGACACAATATGATGTACATATACAATCAAAATAAGCTTCCTTCTTCTATATTATCATATTCTCAGGTTCTTCGTCTCACGTTTTTGTTCTTGTTTTCGAGTTTTCATGATTCTTCCGGTTCATGATGTTTGGATGCTCTGCTCTTCTTCTGTCCCGCGCAAATTCAAGTTCCAGATCTAGTCGAGGTTATATCTCGAAGATATACGCATTTAAAAACATTGTCAAAGGGCGGTAATTTATCTGTGTATTGATAACATGTCTTATCCAAATTCTATTTTTTAGTGAAAATTTTACAACTGTAATATTCAATTCTTTTCGTATAACTTCTTTTATCTTAAAAAATTTATTATTATTATTATTATTACTTTAACCCAAACAAATATTATTTTATTGTGAATATAAAGATGCGGGGATCCTTTATATATGTTGTACGATAAAGTAGAAAGAAGAGTAGAGAAGAATAAATAATAGGTTATGACAAATATATAATTAAGTTAATTTAGTTGTTAACTCTATGTAATGTAAGAAGTACAGCAGTTTCATTAAAATTAATTGAGTCGAGACGATAAAGACAAATATATTATATGTGTATCGTGATAATTAAAAGAGTCAGTTTATTATTTTAAATTAATAGTATGATATGTCGAAAGGGTTTATGATGCTAGAACAACCAAATCTAGGGCAAAGCCTAGTGCGCAGCAGAAAACAAGGATCGAGTATAGGGAGTTATACCTCCGGCCATGAAAGCTTGGTATGGACTGTCGGCTTCAATCCAGTGAAGAGGGCTCGGGTGGAGCACCTGCAGGAGAGGCACCCTGGAGGAAGAGGACTCGCCTGCGGAAGAATCGCGGATGGCGACGGGAAAACCCTAAGTCGCGACTTGCGGCTTCTGGATTTTGGGAGAGAAAAAAGACCGGTTGATCATAATGAGATGGGTTTAAAATCCTTATATACCCCCAATCCAGGGCCTCAATTAAAACCCTGAAAGATCTGGGTCGTCCATCCTCCCATCTAGATGATCTAGATTAAAACCCCGATCTAACTTAAACCACTTGTCACACTTGGGTCTAGCGAGTCACCGCCTTATACTTATCACCTTACCGGACTCCTACGAGTTGAATCATATATAAAATCTAACATATGATACACATAGTAGGTTGTGACTAAATTGCCCAAGTTGGTTTAGGCTCCGTTTGCATTGGCAGTGGGGATCCTGAATGCGGTGATTATGAACCGTCGTTCGTAAACGCCCGGCCTCACCTAGACTTCGTTTGGCGCGGTGGTGGCGGTCGTGAACACGGTGATCATGATGAACCATCGTTCTTGAACGCCCGATCTCATCTAAAAAATTTCATGCATTTTATACTCAAAACTAGTTTAATTTCTTGGTAGCGGTCGTAACTTTTGTTTTGCCAAACATATTTTCTATGATAATGCCGTTTTTGACCAAACTCACTGGAGCAAATAAGCCGCGCCAAACGAAGCCCTAATTAATTTAAGTTGCTTTTATGCTCAAAACAAATTTTCTTTTCTTAGTGGCGGTCATAGCCATTGCCATGCAAAACATTAAGGCTTCATTTGGTTCGGCGGCGGCGGATCGATCCGGCGTTTCGATCGGTGGTTTTGGAACCGGAGGGGGGTAGCGGGGGTTGGAGACGGAGCGGGAGAGGAGCTTTTCCTTCTATCCGAGGGTCGAAACGCCGCAAACGCCGCCGGAGGGGCATTTATTTTGCCGCTTTCCGGCGGCGTTTGCCCCAAACGGGGCGGCGAAACGCCGCCCCAAACGAAGCCTAATTCTATGGTGGAGTTTTTGTCCAAACTCATCGAAGCAAAAATGTCATGCCAAATGCAGCCTTAATAGAGGATTAAGTTGTGAATTTTTGGGTCAGTTTGTAGAAAAGTAGCTTATTGAAATTGAGTTTAAGAAAGTGACTGTTTCAAAAAAACGAAATTTTGTTATCAAACTGTTTGGACGAAAGAAGTTTGCAGTGTTGTTCAAGAAACAGTTTTCAAATTTTTTTTGGTAATAATAGAGTTTGGTTAGGTGATTTTTTTTCAAATTATTATAATCTTCATTTTCTTTAACACATTGATGACCAAAGTTACATGACACGCATAATAAAATTACAAATTAAATTTTGCAATTATTGTTGCGGCTCACTCCTAAAATCGGTCAAGACTGTACCATCTTTGCCTGGGAGCGGTTGAGTGCGCAATCAGTTACATAGAAATGAGACGGCTGGCAAGGGACCCTTTTTACCGTGGAAAACCCCAATAATAGGTGAAAAATCATGTGGCTGGAGCTCTACCGACCAAACTTCACTATTTGTTAGCGTTGTACAGAGTTTTTTAAGAAAAGGCGAGAGCGACAGGCCGCTCCTCGTTACAAGTTGTGGGGAGAGAGAGAGACGTTCGGAGGGTGACAGGTCATCGCTCTCGAAGCTGTCTTTTTGCTTGTTGCGGTGGGGAGCACCGAGCTCTGGGGCCTGGATGGCCTTTTGAGTTTGCTTGTGATCTTGAGTGGCGCGATCTGCGCGTCCGGATCTTTCTGAAGTGTACATTGCAATTCGAGGCGGTGTCTGGAGTGCAGAGCTTGCCATTGACTACACGTTCTGTGCTCGGAAGGATGCTTGGATGCAGATGGAGATCTTTAATTGGCCTTCAAAGATACTTGAAGATTCTTCAAGGCGTCTTCGAAGGAGATGGAGGTTCTCGAGGAGCTCTCTTGCACGTAGGAGGAGAAGGCCCTGGAGAAAAGGATGGAAATGAAGGAGAGACTTGGGTCTTATTTATAGGCCCGAGGGGTGGTTACGGTAGTTATGCGGTTATTTGCAGACTGTAACCACCATAATTGTTATTTGCAGACCGATTTTATATACTTTATGATACTCATCATTTAAGTATTTTGCTATACGCAAACCGATATATTTTCAGATATTTTGTACTCATCCATGATGGGTGGTGTTGACGCCAGGAAAATCCTGACCTCAAAATTTGGACCTTTGCAGCCGGAGGCTACTTGCCCAGCTGTCCGACGAGATGGTCAAGCTGGCGACTACGAGGAAGCTAGGAGAGCAACAACAACAGGACCCCAGGTGCTGCGGTAGGGAGGTCCCACCACGTACCCGGAAGCTCAAAGGAGTCTTCCCCTCCACAACCAAGAATGGCCGAGTAGGGTACGAGGAAGGCACCGGCTTGGCTAGCAAGCAGGGGTGACGGGCTCGAGAATTCGGAAATCGGGATCCAGAAGCTCAAGCACAGGTGCCAATCCAAGTACCCATGTGGTCCTATTTATAGGCAACCAAGGGGTAGGGGGGTTTTTATAGCCCAACCCTAACCTGGCGACATACGAGATACTCTGCATGTATCTCCGACCATAGTCGCCCATCTGGCGAGTATTAGTTGCTGCCCGCACAAGCCGGGCCAATACTCGCGCAGGTCTTCTGTGGCTTGTCGGGCACCTGGGGCGACATACGGGATACTCTGCACGTATCTTCGACCATAGTCGCCCATCTGGCGAGTATTTAGCCAATACTCGCCAAGCCCTCTTTTGCTCCTGCTGGCTGATTTATCTGCCTCTTTGACTTTGACCTCTGCCTACGTGGCCTTGAGTGGGTCCTACCCTCGGAGAATAAGGGTTGTACACAATCCCCGCTCTTTGCGAGTAACATAGTTGCTCGGAAAGAAACATCCAACCTTTATTCGATGAGCTTCTTTCTGGGCGAGTATTGGGAGATACTCGGAATCTTGCCGGCCGACGTCTGGGCTCTATATATAGGGGGGGGGTCTCTGACGGAACCACCTTTCTGCACTCGCCTACAATGTCGCTAGCTTTTGCTGAGGCTGCCAAAAAGGCCAAGGCTGATCTCGCAAATCTGATCGGCGTTCCCACTCCTCCTTCTCGCATGGACGCCGAGGTAGACGCCTTCCTTGCTAATAAGAAGAGGAAGAGGGCGGCTAAGAAGAAGAAGAGAGAGAAGAAGAAGGGGGCGACTATGGAGAACGTCGCCGATCCTCTGAGCGAGCAGCGTCAGCAGCTGCTGGAAGATTTGGGTCTCTCTCACGAGGGGCTCTCGCCTGCTCCTGCTCCTCCTCCTTCGGCAGAGGTCGCCCCGGAGGCGAGTAGGGCTGGGGCCCAAACTCTAGCCCAACCGGACCTTCCTCCTGCGCGAGGTGAGCTCTTTAGTCGCTGTTCTGAAGACTATGCTACTATAATAACCACTCCTGGCGAGATTTCAGACGCTTTTTGCTTCTGTTTTCAGATCCGCCGAGTACCGAGGTTCGGGAGGCACCTTTGGACGCTCTGCCGCTGCGATCATCCTCGATGATCTCGCCTGAGGGTGGGTCTCGGGGTGGTCGCTCGGTGAGGATTCTCCACAGCTCTTCTGTGGAGAAGAGGCCGATGAGCGAGCATGGGGCTCCTCTCTCAAGCATCAACCCTCCTCCGCCACCACCTAACTTGCGACCAGAACCGGCGAGCAGCTCGCACCTACCCGGGGTCGTGCTGCCGCCTCCTCCTCATGGACTTCCGCCCTTAGTGGCTCCTCCGGGCGATCAGCGCCCTTCTACTTCAACTGCTCCCTCTACCCACCAAGGGGAGTCCTCGCGCAGGGGCGGGACTGGAGGGTCTTCTGCCTTCTTCGCTCCCAAGGGTGGAGGGCGCGTAGGAGATGGTCGCGGCCGGGGGAACATGCCCTTCAACCGGGATCATCCTGGCGGCCATTCTACTCGCCGAGACGGTGTCCATCGCTCTCCCTCCCCGCACCGAGGAAGGGCTTCTCCTCATCGGCGATCTCGCAGCCCTGCTCGCCGACGCTCCCGTAGTCCTCGGCCAGGTACTTGGTCGCTGCTTTTGGATAGTTTCCACCGCTCTTTTGATTCTGCTGGAGTTCTGACTCTTCATCTGCTCTTCTGCAGGTCGTGCTCATACTCCCGTGGGAGCACTGATCGACGCCGTTTGGCTCCCCCCTCGCGAGTACCAAGAGAAAGCTACTCGCGCCATCTTGGACTTGGAGTCCAGGATAGAGCGGCTATCGATCTGCGAGCCTCATCGACGCTTGACTGAGGTGGAGTCGCGGGTTGAGCGCCTAGCGGCCAGTGACCCTCACCGCCGCCTGACTGATTTGGAGGCGCGAGTATCCCGGCTGGAGGAGTTTGATACTCGCCTGTCGGGTACTGAAGCTCGCCTCCAGTCTATCAGCGACTTGGAGCGCACGGTGGCACAGATCGAGCACCGGCAGCAGCTGAATCATGACGAGCTGGTCGGGATGCGCGCGAGCATGGGTTCGGTGGGGAGGCTGGCGAGGATCGAGGACCAGCTGCGACAAGGCGAGGACGCTTTGTCTGTGGCCTCCGAGCATTTCAAGCGTGTTCGCAGCATGGGCTGGGTCGGACGACATCCTCAACCTCAGGATCCCCAGGCGACCACTCAAGCGCAACCCTAGCTGTTGCCCTTTCTTCAGTTTCTTCTTCTTTGTATCTTGTAGCTCCTGGCGAGCATGCTTTGTATCTCTGAACAGCTTATTATTTGAAGTAGTATTGATTTGCCGAGTAATTGAATACTCGCCTTTCATTCTTGTCTTGCTTTACTTTATCTGTTGTTGTTTGGATTTTTTTCTATCTTCTTTTTGTTGTTTGCCGAGCATATGTTGAATGTCGCCTGCATCCTGGCGAGTTTCTTCGTGTTTCTGTGATGCAGGTACTCGCTAGCTGAAGGTCGGCATTTTGACGTGCTCTGAGCTTTTGGCGATTTACTTTGATACTCGCCACCCCTAGTCGTACCCGCGGAGTCGTGTTCGACAAGCCAGGCTACCCGACTACTATAAATAGGGGGGGTGGGTGAGTCTTAAAATACGCTTTCGGTGATCTCTGGCTTCTTGAGCGAGTATCTTTCAGACTTCCTCTCTTCGCCCTTCTTCCAATACTCGCTCTCTTCCCCAAGATGACTGACGAGGCGAACATCAGGCGAGCTAATCATGCGAAGAACTTCGAGGAGAACATCTTCAAGCAGCCGATTACCCAGCAGAAGGACTTGGACGATTTCAACGCCAAGTTCGCAACTCCAGGGTATGTCGCCAGGCTTCCTTGCCAGTCTGAGCGACTAAACACCTCCTCGCCCCTGGCGATGATTGTTGAAACCTGCAACAGGTCTCTGGAGTTCGGACCCACTAGGGGTGTAGCCGATGCTTACTTCTCCCTCACTAGACTCTCTTGACGGTGGATGTGAGAATATGAATAGACCCAAGGCTGAAGCGAGGAGGTCCCGCCACACACCCGGAAGATCTTAGAGAGCTTCCCCTCCCAAACCAGAGCTCAACCGGGCACCTTGGAGGGCACTAGCAGCCGACCAAAAACTAGCCTGGAGGAGAGGATTCTCTAAAATCGGATCTCTTCCAAGGTGCCCTTAAGGGTCTATTTATAGACTTTTCTAGACTGGTCTGCAAATAACATGAATCCGCCTTTTAATTTTACTAACCGCACCCCAAATTGGTCTGCTAACAGCCTAACTCCGTTGTTCTGAAGGGCTATTTGCAGCCCACCAGGGGTATCAGGGTCATTTCCCCCTCAAATCATCCTGGGCGAGTGGTCCGTGAGGGCACCACTCGCTGGGCACCCGCCTAGCTGGGCGAATGCCCACGCTTCCGGGCGAGTGGTCCGTGAGAGCACCACTCGCCTAGACCCTTCTCTTCCGCACCTTACCCCCACCAAACCGGGGGTACTTCCACCTCCTAGCCGAGGCGAATGATCGGGCTGACCCAGGTCTCGCCATTTGGCTTGAGGGGCCCACTCGGCGAATACGGGTTGTACACAATCCCCGCTCTTTGCGAGCGGTTACTACGCTCGGAAAGAACAGTCCAACCCTGCATTCGGTGAGTGCTTGCTGACTGAACTCACAAGATTCTGTGGGTCCCACCGTTGCCCTATATATATCTCTTCATGTCAGAACTTCCTAGAGCGCTGACAACCTTTGATTCGGAGCTTCTTCCCTTTCCTAGTCCTTCACCGACATCAATGTCTTCTCACAAGCCTTCCGCGAGACCCCTCTCGCGGGAGATGATCGAGCGTATGGCCGCGGCCCAAGCTGTAACTGCCCCCAAGGCAGCCAAATTTGCTCCCTGGCTTTTGTCTAAGCGGGATCCGAGTGCCCCCTACGTCTCGCGTCGAGCCAAGGCGATTCGACTGAATCGTCAGAGAGGCGAGACTGCCTCGGAATCTCCTGCGGGTACTCCACCGGCGAACACTCCGCCGACGGATATTCTTCCGGCGAGGAATCCTCCGGACCCCGGGACGCAGGTATGAGGGTTCCTCTCGTCCCTCTGTTTAATTCCTCCCCTTACCCTGCCTTTGCTTTGACCATTCGCAGGGGATCTTGATGCCCGAGACCGGCCACGGGGCCGTCTCGAGCAGTGTCGTGGTGCCACCTCTCGCGAACGAGAGGCCTCCTCCAGACCTGGACCTTGCTCCTCCGCCCCCTCCGGGCGAGACCACATTGCAGTCCGGTAAGTTGTAAACCCTCTTGATTCGTCCTTCATGATGCTCGCTGCTGACCACTATTTTTTGTAGACCTTGACCCCAACCTTCCGCTGCGGAACCCCTCCGTTCTTGCGGATGAGCCGAGGGTATCTCCCCAGAAGGGATCCGGTCATCAGGGCCGTGCGGATGATCCTGCGGATGCTCCAGCTCTTACCTCACAGCCCTACCGTCCTGGAAAGGGAAAGGTCCTACCTCCCGCCGGGCTGTTTGGAATGCACCCCCATTCGTCTCGTCCTTCAGGTCACAAGGACCCCACCCCAGGTCAGTTCACTCACCTGCCCCTATCGCACTCGCATATTTTACCACTACTGACCTAGTTGTGATTTCGCAGGCTATCGGGAAGCCTCCCCCTTTGATTCCTACTACGAGGGGGGGAGAGGGGATGATCTCGCCTCTCCCTTCCCCTGGGGATCTCGCTGACTTTCTGGGTGACTCCTCAGATCACGCGACCCTGAAGGAGCGGATCACGGAGGTCTTGGGGAAGCTCATCCACATTCAGCGAAATGTCGCCGGCCAGGTGGACGACGTGCGGCTGAGAGTCGCGCGTGAGTTAAAGGACCTCCAACGGGACTACTCGCACATTCTCGCGACGGTGGAGCGCCTGGGGGGTGAAGGAGGGGAGTTGTCTCCCGAAAGACACGTCGCGCGAGCCCGGGACCAACTCCAGCTGGCTTCCCATGAGATCACCAACATGCTCGCATATTTCCGTCCGCGAATGCCCCTGGAAGCGGGGTCGCGAAAGCGAGGTCGGTGGGTCTGGGAGGAGTATTGAGCCAGTCTTCATTCGCCCTTCTTGTAATTCTTCTGTTTTCTGTAGCGCGGATGCTGAACTTTTATTTCTGTTTGTAATAATCTTATGTCCTGTGTTTTGCGAATGCTCTATTCTTTATCCTTTATTTCCTATATATTGCTTGGGTATTGCCGAATGCTTTACTATTGCTGAATGCTTTCTTAACCTCTTTCGCGTAGTCGATGAACGAATAGCCACAGGGCACTTGTCATTACTGGGCGAGAGGGGTCGGCCCGGGTTCCGAGGCGTCGGGAAGGCGCGACTGCTATCCGCACACCCATTACCTCGAAAGCCCAAACGTCGTTTAGCCCCTCTATAAATAGGCCTTTCAACCACCGTATTAACTACCTTACCATCCGCTCCTTCTCTTTCCTCGCGTTAGCACTCACGCTCCTTTCTTCTCTGCTGCTTTCTTATCCTTCGTCATTCGCGATATGGGTGGCGATGAGGAAGGCAGGGCCAGGTGCGCCAGCGCGTTCGTCAACCACACCTTCGATTCATGCGA
Organism: Dactylorhiza incarnata; assembly: GCA_033032865.1. Taxonomy (NCBI): domain Eukaryota; kingdom Viridiplantae; phylum Streptophyta; class Magnoliopsida; order Asparagales; family Orchidaceae; genus Dactylorhiza; species Dactylorhiza incarnata. The sequence goes on from JAWHQI010000056.1 coordinate 2,879,091, forward strand.
CCTCTCCGACGAGGCTTATTTGACTGCGGTCGCGGATTACATCCCGCCTGGGTTCGAGGCGCGAAAGCCCAGGCCGGACGAGCGCCTAAACTCCATATCGCCCTGTGCTCTCGCGATCCCGCTAGAGCACTTCGAGGTGGGGTTTCGCCTTCCCATCTGGCCGGAACTCCGCTAGACCTTCAGGTATTATGGAGTCGTGCCCGGCCAGCTCAACCCCAATTCCATCGCCATGTTGGTCGGGTACGCGAGCTACCTGCGAGAAGAGGGGATTGAGTTCTCGCTCCCTGTCTTCCGCAAGCTCTACACCTTTCGCTGCACCAACGGCATCTCATTCTTCTCGGGTCTGAACCCGCTCAAGCACTACGGGCTCCCGAATAAGAACCACGACTGGGTTCGGCGCTTCCTCTTTGTCAGCGGGAACCTGGGAAATACACTTCTCGCCCCGGTGCAGGAGGAGGAGTCAACCTTCCGCCCCCCGACCCTAGGGGGGCACGAGGCCAAACTCCACCAATACATCTTGGAGCACGGGCTGGACCTCGTCTACCTCCGGCGAAACGTCAACTCGCTCCCGCTCATTCCGCAGGGCGAGGGTAAGTTTTTGGGACTTCGTTCATTTCGATCTTGTGACTCTCATACCATTCGCTAAATCATTCGCAATATTATGCAGGCGTGCGTAGCCTCCCCCTTCATCCGCCGCGTCCCTCTGGGGCTTCCGTGTCCTTCGCACAGGCTGCAGCGGATGCCTGTCGGGAGGAACCCTCCTCCTCCAAGCCCAGCGGAAAGAAGCGAAAACCTGGGGCGCTGACCTCCTCTTCCTCCAAGAAATCGAAGAATCCCCCCTCCGCCAAGGGGAAGGGGGTCTCGGACGAGACCCTAGGGGCGAGTGCTCAGACGCAGACCCTGGGGGTGGGTGCGCCAGGCGAGACCACCCTTCGCGCGGGATCATTGTTGTCGCCGCTTCCATTGCCCAGGGACCACCGGAACTTCCCCAGCGGCGAGAAGTACGTGGACCCCTCAGGGGCTCCCCTGGTAAAGTGGGACAGGAATGTCAACAGGGTCTCGCTCTCCACCCTTCACCCGTCGTGGATAGAGAGCGACCTCGCCAGTGGTGAGGCCTATGCCATCGCGTATGCCCTCTACGGACGGGAGGATGCTGAAGTCTATGATGCCGAGACGACTCAGGTTCTCGCCCATGAGACCGCCAGGGCCATGCTGCGGTCGCTCAAGCTCGCGCATATGTCTTCGCGCCGGAGCATCAAACTGGCGCGGAGCTTGGCGGAGGTTGAGGAGTCCAGGACCGTTGTTTCTGCCGAGGCGCAGGCCCTCAGGACGAAGTTGGCAGCTGCGGAAGCTCTTCTCGCCAGTCGTCCCATTGCCGAGGTATATATTTTCTCCCTCCCCGCGAGTGACTTATTGCTGATTGATGCACCTTCTTCTGACCACCTTCATTATTATTTTTAGGATACCACAGTTGCCGAGATGCTTCGTGCTCGGGTGGCTGGCCTTGAAGACAAAGTCCAGCTGGCTAAGGCCGAGGCCCAGCGGTCGCGAGAAGCCGAGGTCTCGGCACTGGCCTTGGGGAGTGGGGGGCACTTCTACCCCCACCACGAGCTGGAGCAATTGATGCAGGAGAACGCCCAGAGCGCCGTGAAGCATGCGCTGTAGGTGTTGCGGCAGGCTGGGTACCTGAAGGAAGAGGCCGAATGCCTCTCTGCCCGACAGGTCATCCCCGAGCTCTTCATCCCGATCCCCTTCCCGGAAGATGAGGATGGCGAGCCGCGAGAAGACGCCCTCCTACCGGATTCAGGCGAGAGAGATAGATCTTCTGGCGAGAAGCCTGCCGACCCCTGAGATGGGCCCTGTGTTTTTTGCTGTCTTTTACTTTAAATCTTTTGAATGTAATCGTGAACGGGGCGAGTGCCCTTGAAAGATATGTATATTGATCACGATTTTTGTGCTCTCCATTTTTGTGCTATCTCCACTTTTTTCTCATTTGCTGTTATGTCTCGCTAGGCTCGCTAGGACGTTAATTCTTTCTCATTCGCCGCTATATCTCGCTAGGCTCATTAGGACGTTTAAGCTGTAGTGCGACTGTCCCAGCCACCTAGCGAAGGCTCGAGGATGACCTAGGCGTGTCACCCCTCTTCGCCTTCCCGCGGCTTGCCCCACTCGCACCTCCTTACCATTCGCCCAAACCTGGGTCTCGCTTAGGTAGTCATGAAAGTGAAGTGAGGTCATCTCTCCTGCGCGTGGTCAATGCGAGTGCTCTTGAGGTCACCCTTTGAGAATTTTGAACCTGACACCGAGTGAGCCTTCGGACCTGCCAGCTAGATGAGAGCCTGGACAGCGGGTCTGCTCGGGGCCTTCTTTTCTTTCACATAGAACCTGCCTCCGAGTGAGCCTTCGGACCTGCCAGCTAGATGAGAGCCTGGACAGCGGGTCTGCTCGGGGCCTTCTTCTCTTTCACATAGAACCTGCCTCCGAGTGAGCCTTCAGACCTGCCAGCTAGATGAGAGCCTGGACAGCGGGTCTGCTCGGGGCCTTCTTCTCTTTCACATAGAACCTGCCTCCGAGTGAGCCTTCGGACCTGCCAGCTAGATGAGAGCCTGGACAGCGGGTCTGCTCGAGGCCTTCTTTTCTTTTGCATAGAACCTGCCTCTGAGTGAGGCTTCAGATCTGCCAGCTAGATGAGAGCCTGGTCAGCGGGTCTGCTCGGGGCCTTCTTTTCTTTCACATAGAACCTGCCTCCGAGTGAGCCTTCGGATCTGCCAGCTAGATGAGAGCCTGGACAGCGGGTCTGCTCGGGGCCTTATTTTCTTTCACATAGAACCTGCTTCCGAGTGAGCCTTCGGACCTGCCAGCTAGATGAGAGCCTGGTCAGCGGGTCTGCTCGGGGCCTTCTTTTCTTTCACATAGAACCTGCCTCCGAGTGAGCCTTCGGACCTGCCAGCTAGATGAGAGCCTGGTCAGCGGGTCTGCTTGGGGCCTTCTTTTCTTTCACATAGAACCTGCCTCCGAGTGAGCCTTCGGACCTGCCAGCTAGATGAGAGCCTGGTCAGCTGGTCTGCTCGGGGCCTTCTTTTCTTTCACATAGAACCTGCCTCCGAGTGAGCCTTCGGACCTGCCAGCTAGATGAGAGCCTGGACAGCGGGTCTGCTCGGGGCCTTCATTTCTTTCGCATAGAACCTGCCTCCGAGTGAGCCTTCGGACCTGCCAGCTAGATGAGAGCCTGGTCAGCGGGTCTGCTCGGGGCCACTTTTGGAGCGTTCGAGTTTTTTCCTATAAGATGCAGTATCAATCTCAAACATATATGTTAAACAAAACATTCTTATTTCAAAACATTTTAATTACATAATTTCAGGGATAGAAACGTTTAAGATCGTCACCACTCCATGTGTGGCTGAGAGGTTGGCCCTCCACATTCTGAAGGCGATACCCCCCCCAGACTTTAGTGCCTCTTCCACGACATAGGGACCTTCCCAGTTGGGGTTGAGTTTTCCCACCGCGGCGGATCTTCCAGCCGCGTCGACCTTCTTGAGCACCAGATCTCCCTTCTCGAACTGCCTGACCCTGACGTGCTTATCGAAATACTTGGCCATCCGCCGCTTGACCTCTTCTTGGCAAACGACTGCCAGGTCTCGAGCTTCTTCGATGAGGTCGAGGGAGAGCCGCAACTCCATCTCGTTTTCGGCTCTCCAATCTTCCTCTCCGCTTGCGGCGGCCTTTACCCGTGGTGTCATAACTTCGAACTCTATGGGGATGACGGCCTCGCAGCCGTGAGAGAGCTTGAAAGGGGTCTCTCCCGTGGCGGTGTTGGGGGTAGTTCTTAGGGCCCACGAGACCGATGGAAGCTGTTCCACCCAATTGCCCTTCAGGTTTTCCACCTTCTTCTTGAGCAGGTTCATAATGACCTTGTTTGCCGCCTCCACCTGCCCGTTGCTCCTGGGATGGTGAACGGATGCAAACCTGAGGTCTATCCCCAGCTGGCCACAGAAGGTGATGAATTCCTCGCTTGCGAACTGCGGACCATTATCCGTGACTATGGCCTGTGTAAGCCCATGTCGACAAATGATCTCCCCCCATACGAAGTTACGGATTACCTGGGAGGTGACCTTAGCCAACGCCTTGACCTCCAACCACTTTGAGAAGTAGTCAATCATTACTAGGAGAAACCTCCTCTGCCCACTAGCCTGGGGGAAGGGTCCTACCAGATCCATCCCCCATATGGCGAATGGCCAGGGCGCCGTGATACTCTTTAGCCTCTGAGCTGGCATGAGCTGAAGCGGGGCGAACATTTGACACTTTTGGCACCTCTTGGCGAAGGCTGCCGCGTCTTTACTTAGGGTTGGCCAGAAGTACCCCTGCCTCATTATTCTTGCCTCCAACATCCTGCTCCCCGAGTGGCTGCCGCACTCGCCGGAGTGGACTTCTTCCAAGATCCTTGGGACCTCCTCCTCTGAAACGCATCGGGCTAGGAGGCCCGAGAGGGTCTTCCGATACAGGTCCCCCTCGTGGAGCACGTAGTAGGCGGACTTATATCGGAAGCGCCTCTGGTCCGGAACCTCCTCCGGAAACTTTCCTGTCGCAAGGAAGGTGACGAAGGGATCCTTCCAGGAGGGCCGCTTCTCTACTTCCATGAGTTCTCCCTCCTCAATCGAAGGGCGGAATAGGTCCGTCAAGGTCCCCCCGGCTCGAGGACCGGATTTAGCCAACCGATCCGCCGGGGTGCTCTCCTCCCGAGGGACGTGCCGGATGGAGAAAGTTTTGAACGTTCCCACGAGACCTCTCACTTTGGCCAAGTACCTTATGAGCGCCGGCTCCCTCGTCTCGAACTCTCCCCTGATCTGAGAGGCTATTATCATTGAGTCGGTGAGGACCTCCACGTCGTGGACTCCGAGCTCCTGGGCCAACCGTAGACCGGCGATCACCGCCTCATACTCCGTCTGGTTGTTGGTGATTGGGAAGTGTATCACTAGTGTCTGCTCAATCTTTACTCCTTGGGGACTCTCCAGCACCACCCCTCCTCCGAGTGAATTCTTGCCTGAAGCCCCGTCCACCAGCAGCTTCCACGGAACGTGACGAGGGGCTCCATCTTCCTTCATCTCGGCCACATAATCTGCCATGAAATCAGCCACCACCTGCGCCTTCATGGATAGTCGAGGGACGAAGATAATGTTGAATTCACTTAGCTCTATCGACCATTTTGCGAGCCTTCCCGAGTGTTCCACTCCTTCGAAGATCTGGCGGAGAGGGTGGTCCGTCACTACTTGAATTGAATGGGCCTGGAAGTATGGCCTGAGCTTCCTTGCTGCGACGACCAGAGCAAAGGCCAACTTCTCCAAAATCGGGTATCTGAGCTCTGCTTCCCTCAGGACCCTGCTCACGTAGTAGACGGGCAGCTGCTTCTTGCCTTCCTCCCGAACCAGGACGGAGCTTACGGCCTCTGTCCCGACCCCGAGATATAGATATAGATCTTCCCTCTCTTTGGGACCTTGGAGCAGTGGAGCCTTGGTGAGTTGGCTCTTCAAGGCCTGGAAGGCCTCCTCGCATTCTTTTGTCCATTCAAACTTCTGGTTACCTCGTAATGTTTTGAAAAAGGGGGAGCACTTCTCCCCGGCTCGGGAGAGAAACCTGCTCAGCCCCGCGAGTCTTCCGGTCAAGCGCTGAACTTCCTTGGCGTTCCGCGGCGACCCCAGCTCCACTATGGCCTTAACCTTGTCCGGGTTAGGTTCTACCCCCCAAGGGGTGAGAAGATGCCCTAGGAATTTCCCCTTACTAGCCCCGAACACACACTTCAGGGGGTTCAGGCGCATCTTGTACTTGCGTAGGGTGGCGAAGGTCTCCTCGAGGTCCTGGATGTGAGAGTTCACGCACTTGCTCTTCACCATAAGGTCATCCACGTAGACCTCCAGGTTCCTTCCCCTTTGCTCCCTAAATACCCGGTCCATCATCTTCTGGTAGGTTGCTCCTGCATTTTTCAGCCCGAAGGGCATCATCTTATAGCAGTAGCATCCCTCCCTGGTGATGAACGAGACGTCTTTGACGTCCGGGGGGTGCATCCTGATCTGGTGATAACCTGAAAAAGCATCCAAAAAACTCATCACAGAAAAACTGACGGCTGAGTCAACCAGCGCGTCGATCCGAGGCAGGGGATAACAATCCTTAGGGCAGGCCTTATTTAACAATGAAAAATCCACACACATACTCCAGCGGCCATCGGCCTTTTTTACCATTACGACGTTGGAGACCCAGCCTGGGTACTGGATCTCCGATACAAAACCTGCTTCGAGGAGTTTTTCCACCTCCTCGCGGATGGGTCCTTCGAGCTTGCTGGCGAAGGTCCTTCTCTTCTGCCGGATGGGACGGGATTCTGGATCGAGGTTGAGACGATGGAAAGCCACGTCCGCCTCGATGCCTGACATATCAGTTGCGCTCCATGCGAAGACATCCACGTTCCTCTGGATGCACTCCAGCATCTTCACCCTGTCCTCCGGGCCGAGGTCCCCGCTGATCCGCACCTCTTTCACCCTCCCCTCCTGGGTGAGGACCTCCATCTCCACTACCTCTTCTGCCGCCTCGAGCCGGGCTGGATCTTCCCATTGGCCCTTTGCTTTTTGCCCTTCTACCTGGGCCTCTTCCTCTGCGACTCCTTCCGCCTCCACCGGCTCGACCTCCTGCTCCTCCTGAGCGACCTCCATCAACTCGACCTCCTGCTCCTCACGAGCGACCTCCATATTCTCCTCTCGGGCATCGCCCTCTCCACCTACCTCTCTCTTCTCCACTTCTTCTCCTGGCCCATCCGGCCTCGCCATCTCCTCTTCCATCTTCTCGGCATCTGCCATCCAAGAAATGGTGTTGACGGCAGTCACATAGCACTGCCTCGCCACCTTAGCATCTCCTCGGACGCGGACCTGGACTCCTCCACTATGGAGCTTTAAGCACTGATGGTACGATGAGGGCACGCACCGGAAGGCGCTGATGAGGGGTCATCCGGAAATGGCGTTATAGCTGCTTGGAGCGTCCACAATGACGAACCGGCAGTTTCTTGGGACCCCTCCTAGCGTCACCTGGAGACCAACACCTCCCTCGACCTCCTTCCGCTCTCCTGAGAAACCAAACAGCGGTCCGTCGGAGGCCTGCACCCTCTTCTTTTCCACCTCCATTGCGTCGAAGGCCTTCTTGAAGATCACGTTCACTGAGCTCCCGTTATCTACCAGGATCCGGGAGACCGTGAAATTTTCAATCGCCGTCTGAATCACCAGGGCGTCGCAGAATGGATCCTCATTGTAGTACCCGTAATTCGTCGAGATTAGAAAGGCCTAAGGAGACGCCTATTCGCAGAGCGAGCCGGGAGAGCAGGAAAGCAGCTTGACGAGCAGGAAAGGAGCTTGGCGAGCAGGAAAGGAGCTTGACGAGCAGGAAAGGAGCTTGGCAAGCAGGAAGCGAGCTGGGCGAGCAGGAAGCGAGCTGGGCGAGCAGGAAGCGAGCTTGGCGAGCAGGAAGCGAGCTGGGCGAGCAGGAAGCGAGTTGGGCGAGCAGGAAGCGAGCTGGGCGAGCAGGAAGCGAGCTGGGCGAGCAGGAAGTGAGCTGGGCGAGCAGGAAGCGAGCTTGGGCGAGTAGAGCCAAGTATGGGCGAGTATGGTCAGGTAACTCCCCCCCAGGATTTGTCTATAAATAGACCCCCAGGGGTACAAGAAAGAGAACTTTTTGGACAAGGTTGACCCCCTCAGGCGAGTTACTCGCCAGGTCCCTGCCTTCCTTGTACCAAGCTCGGCCATTTTTGGTTTTGGAGGGGAAGACTCCCTTGAGCTTCCGGGTACGTGGTGGGACCTCCCTGCCGCAGCACCTGGGGTCCTGTTTGTTGCTCTTCTAGCTTCTTCGTCGTTGCCAGCCAAGCCATCTCGTCGAGCTGCTGGGCGAGTAGCCTCCGGCTGCATCGGTCCGAATCTTGAGGTCAGGATTTTCCTGGCGTCAACACTCATAATCTGGCATGTCTTCCGAGGAGAAGTGATGAGTCCCGATTATATACACATATATGGACTCATCTGGGCCGTTTATCTAGTCATTCCACTGCACTTTAGCCTTGTTTTAGCTTATATTTGTTATCACTTGCTATGTGCACTTCTAGGCCCATTTTGGTGTGTTTTCATGTTTTTCTTCATTAGTAGTTTTCATGCACTGTTAGGTGCCACTTTCAGTAGCTGGATTCGTGGTTGTACGCTAGAACAGGAGTCGTGCAGGTGCTTCCGGTGCAATTCTGCACAGGAACACTGCGCACGATCACTGGCTCTATTGCGCACGACCACTGGTCATGCGCCACTGATCGTGTGCACTTAACACTTTTTTCATGAGTTCTGTTTGGTGCAGTGCGCACGACCATTTACGATAGTGCGCACGACCACCGGTCGTGCGCCACTGTTCGTGCGCACTTATCATCAATTTCATGAGTTCTGTTTCAACCAGTGCGCACGACCACCTACGATAGTGCGCACGACCACCGGTCGTGCGCCACTGGTCGTGCGAACATGTTATTTTATAATTTCTGTCTTTGCAGGTTCCGTCCAGGCAGAGCGCACGATCACCGAATTCTAGTGCGCACGACCACTGGTCGTGCGCCACTGACCGTGTGCACTGTTTATTCCAGCGCCTATAAAATGACCTGCTCGCGATTTTAGGTGAGATCCCGAATTTCAGCCGCCGTTTTCCGCCCGGTTCCGTCCAGATTCGCCCCTCCACCGTCGCCCACCATATGGAGGTGCTCCAGGCTTGCTCTTCACGCCAATCTTGAGCCGGAGTTTCCTCTCGGCCTCCTCCTTCATCCAAGAGCTCCAAAGGAAGACCTAGCCGCCATTACCATCAAGCAAGAGGAAGTTTGCAACCTCTACCGGATCGTGACACGAAGAAGACGGGTCCATTGGAGGGTCGTGACAGCTCTCTCTACCCCGGACGTAGTTGCGGACCGAGCTTGGACGCGGATTGACAACCCGGCGATTCCAACCGTGAATCTCCAACGAGCCTTCGGATTCGGTCGATTTCTTGCCTTGTTCTCTTCTTATTGATTGTTGTAATAGTTAGATCTTTTGTATTTTGATGAAGAACACTATAGACCTTGTTATTTAAAGTTATTTCATGTCTATGTGAAGTACTCTTTTATTTATTTGTGTGCTTGAGGTGCGCCACCATCCATCCTCCATCCCGCCGTCACGTTCGTGTGCCGCACTAACAATTGCTAGTGGCGTGCTTGTCGAAGAGGTGCTTGCGACCCTCATTCCGTTAGCCTACTCGCCCATCCGCCTACCGAAGCGTGGCATCGCGGCCCGTACTCCATCCCGCCTAACGAAGCAGCGCGCTCAAGGCCTGCATAGTTCGATCCGCTTGCCTACTCGTCCATCCGCCCTTACGAAGTAGCGCGTTCAAGGCCTACGTAGTCTTCCATCCCGCCGAGCGAAGCATTGCATAGCGGCATTGCATAGGAGTAGTTGTAGCTTTTTCTCTTTATTTTTCCACAAACCAAATCAACCCTCGTGTCCGCAATTCATCCGACCCATAGGACTTCGATCTCAAGTCCTTCCTCGAACGTTAACTCCACCTTACTATGTTCCTTGAGAGATTCTATACTCGGGGATTACTCCTCGTTTTATATTACTTGAACGATCGGTTCACTGCCGTTCGGATCGCAGTCTAGCCACCGCCTATAGCGGTGTGCTAAGATTTGCGCATCAAGTTTTTGGCGCCGTTGCCGGGGAACACAGTCGTGTGAGTTTTCTGGAGAGGGAGAATCTGAGAGAGAAGCCCTTCCATTTGTTTATCGCATCTTTTATTTTATTTCTGTTCTCTTTATTCCTTCTTCTTGTTTTATATCAGGTTGCTTTAGTAATTTCTATTTGGTTTAGTATTTGCACAATAGCATTTTTATTTTGAATCGTTTTATCTTCGCACTATGTGGGCACATCTCAATTTCCGTTGCCGTTGGTGTAGAGCTACCTCCCACTCTAGTGATGAATGCCCTACGGAGAATAGTAGGCATAATTCTTATAGCCCAGCATATGGAGCACCGACTTCGTCTGGTACTCCATATGGTGCGCGTAAGTCTTATGGCTACTCTGCTGTGCCTTTTACCGTCATACTTCTTTTCGGCTCCAGCACCCGCTGTGCCAAAGAAGCCTGCTAGGCAGTGCCAGTTTTGTCGGAGCACAGATCATGCCCTGAAGGATTGTGTTGCTTATCTTCGCCAATTGGATGAGGATGACGAGCCGGATATCCGGATCGTCCCGAATCCTAACTCTGGCGGCACACCTTCAACATCCGGTTATGTGTCTTTGTCACCTTCACATCTTGAAGGGTATGGCATGGACACGGTCACTGGATGTGTGGCTGATCTGGGCACCGACATTGCTGAGCCTATTCTCCCGGTGCATCCACCACCTCTAGTGGATTCGATTCTTTGTGAGGAATCGGTGCTCGACTTTTATCCGAGCACTATTCCTCTCCCTGTTGTGCATACTACACTCGTCTCTGACGACATTGTTGATGATTTGTCGTAGGATGAGATGGGTGATCTGAGTGTTGTGCCTATTCCTATGGAGGAGGACAACCTTCTAGGTGAAGAGGAGTCTTCCTCAACACCGGTGGAGGAAGTCCAAATCCTAAGCCTGGCCACCGTTGATCCCGCCGAATCTTGTGGCATTGATGACAATGCTAACATTTTTTTACTTCCCCAACCTGATGGGAGTGAGACCGGGATCACTCCCCCGATTGATGTTTATTTATGTTCTTCGTCTTCTTTATTTCTTGATCCCCTTTCTTCATCCGAGCCTGTGCAGGTTGAGTCTTCACAGGTATCCCAGGAGGACTTGGAGCTCTTTGCTCAAGTCAATGATGAGAGCATCCTCTCATGTGAGGAGGTTGATCCTCCCTCTGTAGAGGAAGCTCCACTCGTTGCCTTCTCCTCCTGCGGACCTGCTGTGGGCGATACCTTGCTGGGCAAGGATAGTTTTGGTGAGATGAGTGAGGACCAGGCCTCCTCCTCTTCTTACTTTCTTTTCCCTCTACCTGTGAGGAGCAGGTATTTATATTCGGGTAGAGGCGTGACTGTTCTTTCTCCGTATAGGTACCCGCTACCGACACGGATATTAGGCCAGTTACCTGTCCACTTCTCCTTCCATAGGCCCATTAGCTAGAACTCTTAAAGTTGAATAAGTCGTGCTGGGATGACAATAACCCCAGTAGTTATCTTACTTTTCATGCATTTTATTTTATTCAATCCTGTTTAGTTAGCTGTAGTATTGTAGTTTATCTTTTTCTGTTTCTTTTGTTTTGCGGAGCTGACCCCTGCAGGTATCTTTTTCTGGATGGCGGATGCTGCAGCGTTGTCTTAGTTTGCACGCGTCTTCTGGTATGCTCACTTGCTGAGCATTGGGTACTCTCTTCCCCTAGCCTTTGCTGATTTTCATGTCATATATTATGCGGATTGTTTAGTTTAAGTCTGGGGGAGAGTAGTTTTGTTTACCCGCTCACGTGCACTATTGCACTGCATGCTAGAAGATTTCATTTAAAATGTTTTGTTTATTTTCATTGCACACCACATCACCCACTTGAGCGCGTACTCATCTGTTTGCTTGCTCTGTGGTGAATTTAATTCTTCTGCTTATTTGGGAAAGTCTAGGTGATGGCTTAGGACTATGTAGCAGAGTAAAATGTCGACGCTAGTAGTGCTCCTAGTCGAGTGCTCGGTTGCATAGAAAATTTGTGTAGATTAGACTTCTCTTTATACTTATGGTTTTATATTTTTTCTATTAGTGTAAATGTTGTTTACTCTACTCAAATGGTGAATCCGGTGGAATCAAACGGTAGCATAGGGATGTGTGTAAACGATCGCTAGATTCGTATTGCTTGAGTCGGGAGAAAGGAGAATCTTTCTCGGTGGCTAGAACTTGCCCCAAGCGATTCTTGAAGCATTGGCATAGGATAGTTCTAGTGCGTGAGAATGACGTAGGCCATCATTTTGGCCCGGTTTAGCCTTTGTGCTTATCCCTACCGCTATATCCTCGCTAGCCCAGTTGTGCCTACCAGTTCTTTGATTCAGCCCCACTTTTATCTCACCAAAGCCCAAAAGCCAATCCTAGTCGCACACCCATATCTGAGCTTTAGCTGTTTATCATTTTCATGAGTTGGGTTGTTGATGTGGTAATATGTTTGTGAAGATGTGGATGTGTCCTTTTGTTTATTTGCTGAAAATGATAAGAAAAGAAAAAAAATGAATGAGAAAAAGAAAAGAAGTTAAAAAGAAAGGAAAGAGGAGTGTTTAATTGAAAATCTTTTTGTATAGATTTATGTTTGGGAGTAGGCGGTGCACGCACCCATGCTGTTAAGTCCAAGTCTGGGGGTGTTGTGTACCCGCGTGTTTGTGTGGTGAATAAGGATAGTTTCCTGCATTAGCTCATTTGGGGTTTAGTGCTTGAGCCATCGTCTTTATCATTGTATACCTCACCTAAACCCAAGCCCCATTTAAAACCTAAAGTCCTATTGATTCACGCATTTGAGTCAAACCAGTGCCGTGGAGAGAATGTGACCGGGCAAGCTTATGGTCACCGACACTGATGGATTTCAGTGGAGTTTTTCCCGCATCCCGATCTTGAGCAATGCTCGTCTCAGCGCTTAGTTTACTTTCTCCGTATGCATGACCGAATGATTCACCGTTGTTCACCATTTTGAGTAGTTGTAATATGCTTTTACTCTTTTAGAAATATATAGGCTGTCTATATAATCAGAAATCTTCTCTACTATTCTTCTTATGCACGTGAGTATGCGACTTCGCATGGTACTCTATATTGTAGTTTTAAGCCATCTACTTTTCTTTCCCCGTTCGCTTAGAATTTGTTTGCTCGGGACGCGCAAACAGGTAAGTCTGGGGGTGTGATGAGTCCCGATTATATACACATATATGGACTCATCTGGGCCGTTTATCTAGTCATTCCACTGCACTTTAGGCTTGTTTTAGCTTATATTTGTTATCACTTGCTATGTGCACTTCTAGGCCCATTTTGGTGTGTTTTCATATTTTTCTTCATTAGTAGTTTTCATGCACTGTTAGGTGCCACTTTCAGTAGCTGGATTCGTGGTTGTACGTTAGAACAGGAGTCGTGCAGGTGCTTCCGGTGCAATTCTGCACAGGAACACTGCGCACGATCACTGGCTTTATTGCGCACGACCACTGGTCGTGCGCCACTGATCGTGTGCACTTAACACTTTTTTCATGAGTTCTGTTTGGTGCAGTGCGCACGACCACCGGTCGTGCGCCACTGTTCGTGCGCACTTATCATCAATTTCATGAGTTCTGTTTCAACCAGTGCGCACGACCACTGGTCGTGCGCCACTGGTCGTGCGAACATGTTATTTTATAATTTCTATCTTTGCAGGTTCCGTCCAGGCAGAGCGCACGATCACCGAATTCTAGTGTGCACGACCACTGGTCGTGCGCCACTGACCGTGCGCACTGTTTATTCCAGCGCCTATAAAATGACCTGCTCGCGATTTTAGGTGAGATCCCGAATTTCAGCCGCCGTTTTCCGCCCGGTTCCGTCCAGATTCGCCCCTCCACCGTCGCCCACCATATGGAGGTGCTCCGGGCTTGCTCTTCACGCCAATCTTGAGCCGGAGTTTCCTCTCGGCCTCCTCCTTCATCCAAGAGCTCCAAAGGAAGACCTAGCCGCCATTACCATCAAGCAAGAGGAAGTTTGCAACCTCTACCGGATCGTGACACGAAGAAGACGGGTCCATTGGAGGGTCGTGACAGCTCTCTCTACCCCGGACGTAGTTGCGGACCGAGCTTGGACGCGGGTTGACAACCCGGCGATTCCAACCGTGAATCTCCAACGAGCCTTCGGATTCGGTCGATTTCTTGCCTTGTTCTCTTCTTATTGATTGTTGTAATAGTTAGATCTTTTGTATTTTGATGAAGAACACTATAGACCTTGTTATTTAAAGTTATTTCATGTCTATGTGAAGTACTCTTTTGTTTATTTGTGTGCTTGAGGTGCGCCACCATCCATCCTCCATCCCGCCGTCACGTTCGTGTGCCGCACTAACAATTGCTAGTGGCGTGCTTGTCGAAGAGGTGCTTGCGACCCTCATTCCGTTAGCCTACTCACCCATCCGCCTACCGAAGCGTGGCATCGCGGCCCGTACTCCATCCCGCCTAACGAAGCAGCGCGCTCAAGGCCTGCATAGTTCGATCCGCTTGCCTACTCGTCCATCCGCCCTTACGAAGTAGCGCGTTCAAGGCCTACGTAGTCTTCCATCCCGCCGAGCGAAGCATTGCATAGCGGCATTGCATAGGAGTAGTTGTAGCTTTTTCTCTTTATTTTTCCACAAACCAAATCAACCCCCGTATCCGCAATTCATCCGACCCATAGGACTTCGATCTCAAGTCCTTCCTCGAACGTTAACTCCACCTTACTGTGTTCCTTGAGAGATTCGATACTCGGGGATTACTCCTCGTTTTATATTACTTGAACGATCGGTTCACTGCCGTTCGGATCGCAGTCTCGCTACCACCTATAGCGGTGTGTGAGATTTTCGCATCAAGAAGGTGAGCTTCTCCGTGAGGGGTGGGGTCTGGGAAGTCGACGCGACGTCCCTTCGGAACATCGCCTGGAAGCTTCTCTTGCGAGAGGCCTCTATCCCAACCCCTCCATGAATCACCCCGATTCCCCCCTGGTTCCTGTATCCGCCCTGTCCTCGCATCGGTCTTCTTCCGCCTCCGGGAGCATTTCCTCGATCCTGGCCTGCTGCCGCCGTGGCTGACCTCTCTCTCTCATCTCCAAGAATTCTGGGCAGGTGGCGGTCGCGTGACCTTCTTCCTGATGAAAGTCACAATAAGGCAACGCCACCCTGCCCCCTCTCCCTGCTCTTCCTCTTCCTCCTCTTGCTCCTCTGCCTCCTCTTCCTCGGCCTACTGCCATAGCTTGCTCCCTTGGGGGGTGAGGGGGTCTGGGACCCTGCCTCCACCCCGGATTCATTCCTCCCGCTTCTCTTCCTTGGTATCCCTCTTCCTGACCTCTCGCTGGTCCTTCCTGGTGCCTCCAGCCCAACCTGTTGTTGGGCTCCTGATTCCTCCAATTCCGAGGCGGACTTTCGAACCCTTGACCCCTGGGTTCATCTCGCCTTCTTCCTTCCTGCTGCCTCACCTCGGGCTCGCTCATTTTTGCCAACCTCCTGTAGAACTCTGGGTTGGTCGCCTCCCCTTCAATCTCTTCTGCTGCTCGCTCCATCAATTCTTCAAAGGATGAAGGAGGCCTTCTTTTCAGGTCCATCTTGAAGAACCCATCTCGCAACCCTACGATGAACGCCATCTGGAGGGCGAATCCCGGCACCTCCTGCACAAGGTGTATCTCCTCCTGGAACCTATCCACGTAATGTGCCAGGGACTCTCCCTCCCTCTGCCTGATCTTGAAGAGAGCCTCCGCATCCTTCTTCCTATTTTTTGACGTCGAGAAGCGTAGCCGAAAGCCTCGGCGCAGATCATCGAACGTGTAGATGGAACCCGCGGAAAGCTGGTGGAACCAGTCCCTTGCTTTCTCCTTCAGGGTGGTTGCGAAGAGTCGGCATTGAAAAGCATCCGACATGGGAAGGATTGATGTCATGTCTTCAAACCACTGCAGGTGCACGACTGGATCCTCCTTGCCGGTGTAGTAGGACATCTCCGGCCCACGAAACCCCTCTGGCACGGGGGCAGAGAGGATCATCTCCCAAAAGGGGCTCCCTTCCCCTGCTCAGTGAATGGTCTTCTCGCGCGGACCCAACTCGCACACCTCAGCACTCGCCGGACTGCTGAACAGCTGCCGCCCTGGGAGATCTCGCGCACTTCCTTCTGTTGGCACCTCCTTCCCCGGCCGCTGCCCCGGTGCGTTCTCGCCGATCTGCAGGGGTGGAACCACGGGGACTGTCGGGGTCTCGCACTCGCTCCTTGCTGTGAGAACTGTCTGCAGGTCTTCTCGCTTGAACTTCTCAAACATCTACAGGCACTCTCCTGTCGCGGGTGGCTGCGAGTGACCTGAGTCAGAACCATCCCCCCATCTCCTGTCATCGAACCTAATTCAAGATTTTCCTTCACCGGCTACGGTCCACGCTCACCGCACCAAAAATGTTGAAACCTGCAACAGGTCTCTGGAGTTCGGACCCACTGGGGGTGTAGCCGATGCTTACTTCTCCCTCACTAGACTCTCTTGACGGTGGATGTGAGAATATGAATAAACCCAAGGCTGAAGCGAGGAGGTCCCGCCACACACCCGGAAGATCTTAGAGAGCTTCCCCTCCCAAACCAGAGCTCAACCGGACACCTTGGAGGGCACTAGCAGCCGACCAAAAACTAGCCTGGAGGAGAGGATTCTCTAAAATCGGATCTCTTCCAAGGTGCCCTTAAGGGTCTATTTATAGACTTTTCTAGGCTGGTCTGTAAATAACATGAATCCGCCTTTTAATTTTACTAACCACACCCCAAATTGGTCTGCTAACAGCCTAACTCCGCTGTTCCGAAGGGCTATTTGCAGCCCACCAGGGGTATCAGGGTCATTTCCCCCTCAAATCATCCTGGGCGAGTGGTCCGTGAGGGCACCACTCGTTGGGCACCCGCCTAGCTGGGCGAATGCCCACGCTTCCGGGCGAGTGGTCCGTGAGAGCACCACTCGCCTAGCCCCTTCTCTTTCGCACCTTACCCCCACCAAACCGGGGGTACTTCCACCTCCTAGCCGAGGCGAATGATCGGGCTGACCCAGGTCTCGCCATTTGGCTTGAGGGGCCCACTCGGCGAATACGGGTTGTACAATGATCTTCCCAATCTGGCATTTCGAGGTCGGCCTGCGACTTCCCATATGGCCCGAGTTCCGCAAGATACTCGCCTTCTATGGGATAGTCCCCGCCCAGATCAATCCCAACGGAGTGGCGGTTATCGTGGGATTCATGTGCTTCCTACGGGAACAGAATATCGTCTTTGACCTTGCGGTCTTTAGACGAGTATTCTCGATCATGGCGACCGGCGAGGGCGTCATCTTCCTGTACAGCCACGTCTGCACTCTGGCGGGCACTTCCAACAAGAACCATCGCTGGGTGGAGCGACTAGTCGCCATCGAAGGCGACTTCGCGGGCATCTCCAGCTCGCCCCTCCAGCCATCGGAGAATGTCTTCACCATCCCCTTCTTGAAGGACGGTCAGGAGAAACTGCTCGATTCCTTCAGGCATCGTCGCTTTGATGTGATATTCTGGAGGAAGCGAGTAGACGAGCTCACGGAAGTTCGCCTAGGGGAAGGTACTTTTTGCGCGAGCATCAACCATACTCGCCCTTGAGCCTTGATTTAGGCGACTAATTTTTGGGCTCCTTGTTTGCAGGTGTGCAAACTCTTCCGCGCGATGCTCTTCCTCCCGCGGTGAAGGCGACGGCTGCCACCCAAGGGGGTGCGGGAACCTCGGCGCGCGAGGTTGGGGGCTCCTCCCCAATCGTCTTGTCGCCAGGGGGCGACAATCCCAAGGTCGCCGGCGATGAGGTCGGGACCTCCAAGAAGCGAACGGACAAGGCTAAGGCCTCTGAGCCCAAGAGGAGGAAAAAGGAAGTCGCCCACAGTGATCTGGACAAGAAGGCGGATCCTTCGGAGGCTGGCGAGCCGAGCGACCATCCGCTCTTCAATGAGGGCACCCGCAGCGAGGATGCCTATGGTCGCCCATTGGTGACCTGGGCTGAGCGCGCCCACGAGGTGACCCTCAGCTCTAACCTCCGCGTCTGGTCGGATGAGTGGGAGGACAAGGGGGAGGCCTTCGACGTGACCTACGTCCTCTATGGTCGCGCGGACGCCGAAGTCCTGCAGGACACGGCTGCCGAGGATCTTGCTCACCAGACCTCGCGCTCTCTCTTGCGATCAGCCGAGCTGGCTCACGCAACAGCAAGGCGACTACTTGAGTACGAGCAGACGATCAAGGTGCAGGGTCCGAAGCTGATCGCCCTCGCGCTCCGGATCAAGGAGTTCGAGGTACTCGCCTTTGCGTCTTTGCTTGTTACTAAGATACTCGCCACCTTGCAAGCTGTCAACTTACCTTTCCCTTTTTACCTTCTGCAGGCTGCCGAGCTGGAATCAGCGAAGAGATTGTCCCAGGCTGAGAAGGAGTTGGAGGATACTCGCTCGGCCCTGGAGATCGCCGAGATCCGTATCGCCGAGTTGGAAACTCGGCCTACCGAGCAGCAACCGGCAGAGGCGGCCATTCCTAGGGGCAAGCGCATAAGGATGCACGGCGACGACATGCCTTATATTCGCCGGGAGATCGCGCGAGCAACGGGGGAGGTCATCCCGAACCAGATGAAAGCGGACGATCTTCTGAAGCCGGAAGCTATGGGATTGACAGTGGGGGACCTCATTCCGGCACTGCTCGCCGAAGAGTCTTCCTCCCCCTTGCGAGCATCCTCGCCGCAGCCTAGCGATGCCGAGGATGAAGATGATGAGGATGACGATGACGATGATGACGACGATGATGCTGATGATGACGATGATGACGACGATGATGCTGACGACCCCGATGTGGATATAGAAGGCGAGGATGTCGCCTAGTCGCCTGGGCTCCCTTTTTGCTTGCCCGGCGACCTTTTTGTGCACCCTTTTTTATATATACATGTAACTTGTACACATTTTTTGAAAAAATGAAAGGAACTTGACAAGTCTTACTCGCCTCTTTCTTCATGTACTTACTTCCTTGCTTGTATGTCGCTTAGGCTCCTAGGCTCGAGGCGAGGTTGAGTGCTCGCTAGGCTCCTAGGATTTTGGCGAGGATGTATGCTCGCACCTGTATACTCGCACCTGTATACTCGCAATGCATGCTCGCACCATCATACTCGCACCTGCAACCTTGCTCCTAAGGCTTTGACTTGCACCTAGTGAAGAGCGCCGTTAGGATTTTAAGCAAGAATCAAAGGAGCTCTTCAAGGGAAGGAAGAAGTAGGGTTTAGCAGTCGGGGAGGCCCGGGGGGACATATCATCCCGAGGCCTCTCTCCTACTTGAAAGCCTGGCTGCCACCCAAGGGGGTGCGGGAACCTCGGCGCGTGAGGTTGGGGGCTCCTCCCCAATCGTCTTGTCGCCAGGGGGCGACAATCCCAAGGTCGCCGGCGATGAGGCCGGGACCTCCAAGAAGCGAACGGGCAAGGCTAAGGCTTCTGAGCCCAAGAGGAGGAAGAAGGAAGTCGCCCACAGGGATCTGGACAAGAAGGCGGATCCTTCGGAGGCTGGCGAGCCGAGCGACCATCCGCTCTTCAATGAGGGCACCCGCAGCGAGGATGCCTATGGTCGCCCATTGGTGACCTGGGCTGAGCGCGCCCACGAGGTGACCCTCAGCTCTAACCTCCCCGTCTGGTCGGATGAGTGGGAGGACAAGGGGGAGGCCTTCGACGTGACCTACGTCCTCTATGGTCGCGCGGACGCCGAAGTCCTGCAGGACACGGCTGCCGAGGATCTGGCTCACCAGACCTCGCGCTCTCTCTTGCGATCAGCCGAGCTGGCTCACGCAACAGCAAGGCGACTACTTGAGTACGAGCAGACGATCAAGGTGCAGGATCCGAAGCTGATCGCCCTCGCGCTCCGGATCAAGGAGTTCGAGGTACTCGCCTTTGCGTCTTTGCTTGTTACTAAGATACTCGCCACCTTGCAAGCTGTCAACTTACCTTTCCCTTTTTACCTTCTGCAGGCTGCCGAGCTGGAATCAGCGAAGAGATTGTCCCAGGCTGAGAAGGAGTTGGAGGATACTCGCTCGGCCCTGGAGATCGCCGAGATCCGTATCGCCGAGTTGGAAACTCGGCCTACCGAGCAGCAACCGGCAGAGGCGGCCATTCCTAGGGGCAAGCGCATAAGGATGCACGACGACGACATGCCTTATATTCGCCAGGAGATCGCGCGAGCAACGGGGGAGGTCATCCCGAACCAGATGAAAGCGGACGATCTTCTGAAGCCGGAAGCTATGGGATTGACAGTGGGGGACCTCATTCCGGCACTGCTCGCCGAAGAGTCTTCCTCCCCCTTGCGAGCATCCTCGCCGCAGCCTAGCGATGCCGAGGATGAAGATGATGAGGACGACGATGACGATGATGACGACGATGATGCTGATGATGACGATGATGACGACGATGATGCTGACGACCCCGATGTGGATATAGAAGGCGAGGATGTCGCCTAGTCGCCTGGACTCCCTTTTTGCTCGCCCGGCGACCTTTTTGTGCACCCTTTTTTATATATACCTGTAACTTGTACACATTTTTTGAAAAAATGAAAGGAACTTGACAAGTCTTACTCGCCTCTTTCTTCATGTACTTACTTCCTTGCTTGTATGTCGCTTAGGCTCCTAGGCTCGAGGCGAGGTTGAGTGCTCGCTAGGCTCCTAGGATTTTGGCGAGGATGTATGCTCGCACCTGTATACTCGCACCTGTATACTCGTAATGCATGCTCGCACCATCATACTCGCACCTGCAGCCTTGCTCCTAAGGCCTTGACTTGCACCTAGTGAAGAGCGCCGTTAGGATTTTAAGCAAGAATCAAAGGAGCTCTTCAAGGGAAGGAAGAAGTAGGGTTTAGCAGTCGGGGAGGCCCGGGGGGACATATCATCCCGAGGCCTCTCTCCTACTTGAAAGCCTGGTGTCTTCAAAGGATGACGTCAAGTACGGCATGGCAGCCGGACAGGTCTAAGGGGACACACCGTCCTTAGGCCACCATCCTACTTGGATGCTTGAAGTCTTCGTTCTTCGGTCGATCGAATCGATCACCTCTTTGTCCAAGTCGGGATATCGGCGTCCAGACTTCCTCTTGGTAATCCCTCCAGTCGAATGAGACGCGCAGTCGATACGAACCGTGGCCAACATGCAAGGGGGGAGCT
Source organism: Dactylorhiza incarnata (assembly GCA_033032865.1). Lineage (NCBI taxonomy): Eukaryota > Viridiplantae > Streptophyta > Magnoliopsida > Asparagales > Orchidaceae > Dactylorhiza > Dactylorhiza incarnata. The sequence goes on from JAWHQI010000056.1 coordinate 2,899,990, forward strand.
GATCTCGACCGTCAATGCAGAGGCTTGGTCTTAGAGGGTTGCTGAACCGAGACATTGTCCCATCATCCGTTCTGGGTTTTTACGAGGTACAAGTCGGAGGCTCGTTTCCCAACTGGCGGTGATGGATATTAATAAGCAGATCGTCCGGTAGGGAATGACAGTAGGGGGATTCCAATGGAGCACCTTCCAAGGGATCACAACATCCTAAGTTCCCCATCCTACTCGGGTGCTGAATGTCGACCCAACCTGTTTCCTGTTGCTCAACAATTTGAACGGGGGGTTAAGCACACTTAAGCACATAACTCACACAATCGGAGGAAAAGCTGGAAACAGGACGCTTTGAGGCGAGCTGGTTTAAATTGATCACTTCTTTGCCCGATCGGAAGGTCGGCGTCCAGACTTCTTCCCTGTAATCTCTCCAGTCGAATGAGAAGTGTAATTGATACGAACCATGACCAACATGCAAGGGGGAGCTGATCTCGACCGTCAATGCAGAGGCTTGGTCTTAGAGGGTTGCTGAACCGAGGCACTGTCTCATCATCCGTTCTGGGGTTTTACGAGGATTAAGTCGGAGGCTCATTTTCCGACCTTGCCTATGGACCAATTCTGCCTGCTGCTCTTTTTTAGGAGCCTCCCGCTCGCAAGGGTATACGACACCTTTACTCAAGGGTCCCCTGAGCTAGTGAAACTGATCATTTCCTTGCCCAATTGGAAGGTCGGCGTCCAGACTTCTTCCCTGTAATCTCTCCAGTCGAATGAGAAGTGCAATCGATACGAACCATGGCCAACATGCAAGGGGGGAGCTGATCTCGACCGTCAATGCAGAGGCTTAGTCTTAGAGGGTTGCTGAACCGAGGCACTGTCCCTGTTGAAACCTGCAACAGGTCTCTTGAGTTCGGACCCACTGGGGGTGTAGCTGATGCTTACTTCTCCCTCATTAGACTCTCTTGACGGTGGATGTGAGAATATGAATAGACCCAAGGCTGAAGCGAGGAGGTCCCGCCACACACCCGGAAGATCTTAGAGAGCTTCCCCTCCCAAACCAGAGCTCAACCGGGCACCTTGGAGGGCACTAGCAGCCGACCAAAAACTAGCCTGGAGGAGAGGATTCTCTAAAATCGGATCTCCTCCAAGGTGCCCTTAAGGGTCTATTTATAGATTTTTCTAGGCTGGCCTGCAAATAGCATGAATCTGCCTTTTAGTTTTACTAACCGCACCCCAAATTGGTCTGCTAATAGCCTAACTCCGCTGTTCTGAAGGGCTATTTGCAGCCCACAAGGGGTATTATGGTCATTTCCCCCTCAAATCCTTTTGGGCGAGTGGTCCGTGAGGGCACCACTCGCTGGGCACCCGCTTAGCTGGGCGAATGCCCATGCTTCCGGGCGAGTGGTCCGTGAGGGCACCATTCGCCCAGCTCCTTCTCTTCCGCAGCTTACCCCCACCAAACCCGGGGGTACCTCCACCTCCTAGCCGGGGCGAATGATCTGGCTGACCCAGGTCTCACCATTTGACTTGAGGGGCCCACTCGGCGAATACGGGTTGTACAATCCCACCATACGTTCTGGGGTGTTACAAGGATTAAGTCGGAGGCTCATTTTCCAACCTAGCATGTGGACCAATTTTACTGGCTTTTTCTTTTCTCTTCTCTGAAGATTCTTGCTGTGATAGAAAAAGCTTACCAGTCCCGTGTTTCAGGGAGAGGAAGGGTTTTATTTATGGATAACAAATTTACAGGGGTGGGATGTGTACATACTCCCGTTCAGGAGCCAAACCCTTTCAAGTTGTCGCCGTTCCAGGTGTTTTCCAACAGCTTCCCTTCACGATGAAGGGTTCTTCCCGTCTTGGATTAAGCTTCCCGACGGCGGCTGCTCTTCCTGTCGCGTCCGCCTTCTTTCGCTTACCTGAGAAATAAAACAAGGGAACAATCAAAGATCGTCATCCTTCTCGCCTTGATCTCCAGGTTGTCAAACGTGTTCGTAAGAACGACGTAAAGATGACACGGACAGAACCCCCGCTGCACACCAGGATCCGGTTGACGGTGGAGTCTTCGACGATCGCATGAATCACCTGAGCATCATGGAAGGGATTCTCATCCCTGAACATGCCCTCCTCCGAGAAAGTGATTTCCTCTAGCGGGGATGGCGCTTGAGAGGTTGGAGTGACATCTTGGCGGTAGGCTTGGTGGAAATTCGTTTTGCGGAAAGATCCGAGCTTCGCTTCTCCAAAACTCACTCCTACTTCCCCGGCCCTGATCCTTCCTTGACATTCTTGGCTGACCCGATCCTTATTCCTCCTTCGGCTATTTCTCCGGTTACGCCTCTTCCCCCGACGGATAGGGTCGTCTCTCCCCGAGCAATAATTCATAGCAGGATCTTTGAATCCTTCTGGCACTGGAGCGGCAAGGATCTCCTCGCAGAAGGGGCTCCTCCCTCCTACCCGGCGACGATCCTTCACCTGGCGACTATCACAACTATACTCGCCATATGGGCGAGTATCCTGATACCTCGCCTGCTCCTCCGTCTCGCGGAAGCGGATCCCTTGCGAGGTCTGCTGGTAGAACTGCGACCTCCTTGGTCGCTCGGTCTCATCCTCCACATGCTCCTTTCCTGCTCGCTGAGGGGGACTCCTTCCCTTGGTCAGAACCGGGCGATGTGGCGAGGTCGTCGTGACCTCGGCGCGCGGCTGAAGCGCTGCTTGCAAGATCCCCTCCATGCGCTGCGCGAAGTCTTCGAAAACTGCTAGCGTCACGAACTCGCCACTCGCGAACGAGTTGCCGACTACCTCCTCATGGTCGCCAACTACGACCATCTTGTCTTCCTACTAGGTTTTCTCCCTCTGGCTGCGATCCACGCTCACCGCACCAAAGTGTTGACGCCAGGAAAATCCTGACCTCAAAATTCGGACCTTTGCAGCCGGAGGCTACTTGCCCAGCTGTCCGACGAGATGGTCAAGCTGGCGACTACGAGGAAGCTAGGAGAGCAACAACAACAGGACCCCAGGTGCTGCGGCAGGGAGGTCCCACCACGTACCCGGAAGCTCAAAGGAGTCTTCCCCTCCACAACCAAGAATGGCCGAGCAGGGTACGAGGAAGGCACCGGCTTGGCTAGCAAGCAGGGGTGACGGGCTCGAGAATTCGGAAATCGGACCAGAAGCTCAAGCACAGGTGCCAATCCAAGTACCCCTGGGGTCCTATTTATAGGCAACCAATGGGTAGGGGGTTTTTATAGCCCAGCCCTAACCTGGCGACATACGGGATACTCGGCATGTATCTCCGACCATAGTCGCCCATCTGGCGAGTATTAGTTGCTGCTCGCACAAGCCGGGCCAATACTCGCGCAGGTCTTCTGTGGCTTGCCGGGCACCTGGGGCGACATACGGGATACTCGGCACGTATCTTCGACCATGGTCGCCCATCTGGCGAGTATTTAGCCAATACTCGCCAAGCCCTCTTTTGCACCTGATGGCTGATTTGTCTGCCTCTTTGACTTTGACCTCTGCCTACGTGACCTTGAGTGGGTCCTACCCTCGGAGAATAAGGGTTGTACACATGGAACCTTCTGTACCAATAAAGTTAAAAGGTAGGTCAAAGGGTAGTAATAAGAAATTTAAAGAAGATATTTTATCAACCAAAAGACTACCCTCACATTTTGAGTACGCATTGTTGGAAGATAAGGTCATGGAAAATAACAAAATACCCAAAAGAAATAAGTTGACAATTCGTAAGAGCATAAAGTTTGTTGACAAGGTACGTCCGAAGTTTGCACCATATTGGTCGGAACATATTTCTGATGCTTTGGACGTGTTGGGAGATGGGCACTGTGGGTACCGTGTTATCAATCAGGCTTTGAATATTGAAGGAGGTTGGGCATAGGTAAGACTAGATCTACAATGTGAACTTGAAAATAGAAATGTTTTTATATGGTCTTATATTCGGTCGCAAAATATATGAAAAATTATTGTTATCCGTACAATGCACAGACACTCCAGCATCATTTACCAAGTGGATGACAATGCCAGATATGGGACATATTATCAGCTCATGTTATAATATTGCTTTGGTTCAACTTTCTAAAGTGCAAAACTTGACATTTTTTCCGCTACATTCATCGATGTCGGAGATATCATCTCTTGTTTGCATTGGCTTCTTAAATGATAAGCACTTCATTCAGTTGATGTTAAAAGATTGCTCTTCAATACCACAAATTATTTCAACTTGGATGCGATACCATGAACAAATAGCAGAAGGTTGAGAAATATATTACAACGAAAGAATTACAAACGCATAAACTGCAACCGGGATGGTGCAATTTTATGATGTGGAATGAAAGGAGGTACTCAACTTTACTTTCAAAAATTCATACTCCTAATTTTAATGGCACTTCTATGTTTATTAAATTAATTTGTTTTCATTTATGTAGGTGAAAAATTTGAAAGGAATGAGACATGAAAGGAATCACAAGTTCAATGATGTTTTTGCAAGCTTGATTTGATAAATTTTATGTATTTTGATACTATTTTATGTTGTTTTGTTTCAATTTGATGAAATTCTACTCATAGTATTTTTTTTTTTCATTTTTATGGGCTACTTCAATATATCATAAAATATTGATCAGCAAATTATAAGAATCATAAGTTTTACATCTCTAAAAATACCAAATAAATCAAATAGATATTGGTGTGTGAATAAAAAAAATGCCCGCGGATAGCCAATTCGCAATATGATGCTTGCGGTTAGCCGTTAGCGCGGATAGCCAAAACTGTAGTGCTAATAACATCGCACTTTTTTTTTCTTTTGTTGGAATCTGGAGACTGGAATGAGGAGAGAGAATGAGAGAGGTGAGAGTTTTGATTTAACGGTCTCTATTTATCATACCATAATTGATGGTGCAGATTTTTTCAATAAATTTTTATTTCAGGCTATTCGCAGGCCGCAGTATTCCTTTTAAATATTGTATAGATATATATAAAATTTCAAACAAATGGAACTCAGACATCAACGCTCTCTCAAGCGAAGCCTATGGCAATCCATATGTCAACTTAAGATAGATTGCATGAAGTGTGGGTGAAGGTGTTACCATAAATGAGATGTGACAAATATTTATGAAATAGTTAAATGAAGTTTAAATGAAAATTAAATGAAGATTAAATGAACATTTATGAAGCTGTGGACCACAAATTTAGTTGCAACATAAATGCACACGATTCCAGCTATTATCGCTCGCAGCATAATATTAAAATTCGGCCGGATGAAGTTACTTGATCGTATATTGAAAAATGTATGCTCGTGTACGACCATTAAATCGTCCATATAAAGTGCCAGTATAAGATCACTAATATTCATATTTATATTCAAATTTATGAATAGATAGAGGTCTGAAGATTGAACCGGGTCCAGTGACAGAATTTCCCATTAAAACCAGCACCCATTGTCTTGCGCGCGGAGACACTTCTGAGGAAAGTGTATTGAAAGCGTGCTATTTTTTGGGGATCTGCTTGTTTTTTTTTTGTTTTTTTTATTTATAGAGAACCATGAGAAATTTAATACATCTAATTAATATTTTGCTGGGTTCCAGCTTTTTACTACTTTTCTGTTTTTTATTTTATTTTAAATGAATATATCTAATTATAAATGGAATTATTTTTTAAAGATATTAGTTTGAATGGAAAATTAGAATTTGTAGCTCATTAATTAATTATATTATGTTTATTATAATTTATTTTTTGTATTTAAATTTACATTTTATAAATTATATTATTATTGCGGCGAACTCGAGGCTCCTGTAGGCCGGTCTAAATTGCACCGTCTCCGTCCGGGAGCGGTCAAGCGCGCTAACAGTTCATATGAGAATGAAACGGCTGACAAGTGACTTTTTTTAACGTGAAAAACTTCGGAAAAATGTAAAAATTACGCGATTGGGATTGTGCCGACTAAACTTCACTATTCTTGGTTGTACAATGTTTTTGAGAGAAGGCGAGAGCGACATGCCGCTCCTCGTTACAATCGCTGGGGAGAGAGAGATGTGTTCGAAGGGTAACATGTCACCGCTCGCGAAGCTAAGTCTTTTTATTTGCTGCAGTGGCGAGCACCGCACTATGGACGCTTTGACGTCTTCTACTGGTGCTCGGAAGAAGAACGGGCGCGCTCTGCACGTCTCGGTGTCTGCGGCTTGTCTCATGGAGTGTGCATAGGAATCTAGAGCGATGGACTTGTTGTTGTCGTGCGTCGTGGGCGGGCGACCGGTCGCGGGGCCTTGCAGCCACGTGTCGTGGGCGCGCGGCCAAGGGCGGCTGGCCGGGTGGCCTGTCGTGGGGACTTGCGGCCTCGCGTCGGAGGCGCGGTGGCGGTCGGTTTGCGGGTCTCGAGTGGTTAGAGAGGCAGTTGGAGTGCGGATCGTGTGCGGTGAACGCCCGCATTGTGGTTTTTCTCAGAACCCCCCACTAAGGTAGTTGGGTTATGGAATTCCTGTTAATCGCAGCCTGGAATTCCAATATAATGTGGGTGGCCCCATCATTTGCCTCCCCCCCCCAATCCCTAAATTTCGGAGTCGGCGCGAGTGAGGTACGAGGAATTTTTGCGGGAAGGAATTGTGGTGACCATGGTGGAGCCAGGCAGTGCGGCGCGAAGGAACTCGGAAAGAGGTACACAGATACTGAGTGGCATGAGGAAAGTGTGCCCGCGCGCGAGGAGCGTTCGCGCGCTGCGCGCACGTGGGGAGCATCCTCGCGCAGTGCGCGTGAGGGTAGTGCGCTCGCGCGCTGTGTGTGTGTTGGACAGACTTCTATGGACTGTGGCTCGTACTTGTGTGTGGATGTGGGCGTACGTGCTTGTGTTTGGACTATTGCTTTTGCGAATATTTACTCGTGTTTTTTTAGGCTACGAGGCGTTGCTCGCAGAGTAGGCCGATGCGGCTGTGCTCCTCTCTTACTATTGAGCAAGTTAGTGTATGGAGGAAACGGTATGGGTTACTGCGGCTGTGCTCCTCTGATACCAATTGAAAGTGGAGGGTTTAGTTCTTATTTATCTTAGTGAAAGATTTTGATTAAGTTTTGTTTTAAAAATAAATGATATGTATATTTATGTGAGCATTTGCTGAGTGAGTGAAATACACAAGCAGTCAGAGTACATGAAAATAAAAATAAAAACAAACATCCAGATGACACAAAAATATATAGTAGTTCCCCTCAACTGGGTACATCTACTCTTCTACCTACTGGTAGGAATCCACTAGGAGGTTGTTGATAAGGTGCCCTCTCACCAGGTGTTTTTGATAAGGTGTCCACACACCAGGTGAGCTGTTGATAAGGTGCTCTAACCAAACTACAGGTTTTTGCTAAGGTGCCCTGTCACCGAGATTAACTTTTGAAGGGAGTTATAACCCTGTACAAGGTGAGAAGGAGAAAGGGAAAAAATATATTGTTCTTCTCTTTTTGCTGAGAAGACTCTTGATGAAGATCCTAATTGGTAGTTGTGTTTGGATCTTGATGATGATGATGAAGAAGGCTCCCCCTGTCTGATTTAGTTTGATGACAGCTTGTGGAGGCTTCTTCTCTTGGTTGCAAATCCTCTGTTCTTCTTCTTGCAGTTTTAGATCCCTGAACAAATGATCTTGATTGGTGTCTCAGGGTATATGATCTGCAAAGAACAAGTTAGGCAAAAAGAAGATATAAATATATTTGATCTGACCTTCTTTTTGCTCCTCTGTTTTTTTTTCTTCTTCTTTCTTTTCCTGTACAACAATACTAATATTTGTTCTGTATATCTTCTTCTTCTTTTTCTCTGCTCTTCTCTATATATATTTGATATGGAGATCTTGTGGCTGATTTTAATTCTTGCCGACAAGATAGGAATATAATAAATATATCCTTTTATTTCCCAGATCCTCGAGCAGACAAATTTGCCATCTTTGGCTTGCTGCAACGGCTATATTAATTACTGCTCCAACGGCTGTTTTGTTAAGGCAGCAATATATATATATATAGCAAAATATAGATAGAAATAATAAAATATTACTTTAATAAATCTGACAGCATATATATAATAATTTAGTCAAGCTGAGCAATATATTCATCATTTTGAATATCTGCTGAAAATTCGACGAACGCCGCTCGACAAATGTCGAACGCCGTTCAACATTTGTCGAACGCCGCTAGTCAAATGTCGACCGCTGAGCTGCTGGAAGAAATTTGTCGAGCGCCGTTCAACATTCGTCGAACGCCGTTCAACAAATGTCGAACGCAGAGAACAAATGATATTTTCATTTCTTTTTCATTTCTTCTGCTTATTAATATATATATATATATTTCAGCATTATAATTATATATATATTCTTAGTATATTATATATATATATATATATTATTTATATATATATTATTTATATTATTGAATATTTCTTTTCAGCCTATTAACTTAATCTGATTTAATCTAAGTTATAAGATTTATAAAAACTTTAGACATTAAGGGTGGATCCTAACTCAAATCAAACCCTGAGGTTCCAACACTTACTATTGAGCAAGTTAGTGTATGGAGGAAACGGTACGGGTTACCTGACGAATTGGAGATTAAGATCCCGCAAATTGAGGAACGTGCACAGAATCCTCCACGAGGCTGGATGACGTTGTGCGAGTCATCATTGAGATCTGGGTTCCGCTTTCCCCCTGTGAGGAGGTGACTGAAATCCTGAAGCATTGCAATGTGCAAGTGTCCCAGTTCACTTCTGTCGGGATGACACGAATCATGGGTCTGATTGTTTTTTAGAGAGCGCAGCTCAAGTTTCACCTCAGATCTTTTTAGGGAATGGTGCGAAGTGCGCTCCGATGGAGGCGGACGAATCGAAGTTCACAGCAACAAACATTGGCTCGAGTTCGAGAACCGGGCGGACCGTCATCATGGGAACACCTTGTTCGACTATGTTAGGAACTCATGGAGCTTGCCAGAGCTTTGGAAGTCGCTTCGTGATCGCTATCTCGTTTGAAGGGTCATAAGCAAGAGTTTACCCTCGTGCTGGGGTTTTTCGAGCCTCATGCATTGGTGAGCCATTTGTTTGCCATCTCAGTGTTTGTTGAGGAGAAACGTCTCCTACTATACGGTCTTTCCACTGATGTTGAGCGCTCTGCAACAGTTCTGTTGGATCGTGGTAGGAAGAGGAAGTTGGTTTTCAAGAATGGCACTTCGGATTCGGCGCCTCGTCCTTCTTCTCGGTTGGAGGGGCATACCACGCGTACTTTGCATAGTATTTTATGCTCTATTTTAGCCTGGTTTTATGAAGTTTCGCTCTCCTTCTTAATGTTTTAGTATAAAATCTTTCTTAATCTTACTTTCGATCATTGGAGCGAGTTTTGGCTAATTAGAGCATGTTTGTGTTCTTTTAATGCATTCCCTTCCTTACTTTTTATCTATATACATTTTGATTGCATGGAATGTATCTATCTTTGTGAATTATGGTGGGTTTGGCTATTTTTCATGCAAGTACAGACTTGTGTTGAATTTTCAGGGACTTTCGGCCCCATTTTGTATTGTTGCCACTGATCGTGTGTGTACTACCAGTAATTCGTCGAGATTAGAAAGGCCTAAGGAGACGCCTATTCGCGGACCTAGCTTGGCGAGGAGGAAGCGAGCTTTGGCGAGCAGGAAGCGAGCTTGGCGAGCAGGAAACGAGCTTGGGCGAGCAGGAAGCGAGCTTGGCGAGCAGGAAGCGAGCTTGGCGAGCAGGAAGCGAGCTTTGGCGAGCAGGAAGCGAGCTTGGGCGAGCAGGAAGCGAGCTTGGCGAGCAGGAAGTGAGCCTGGGCGAGCAGGAAGCGAGCTTGGGCGAGCAGAGCCAAGTATGGGCGAGTATGGCCAGGTAACTACCCCCCCCCCCCCAGGATTTGTCTATAAATAGACCCCCAGGGGTACAAGAAAGAGGACTTTTCGGACGAGGTTGACCCCCTCAGGCGAGATACTCGCCAGGTGATACGCCCAAAATGGTATATAAGTTAACGCAAGAATACGTGCCGGATTAAGTAATACAGTGTGAGTTAAGATCGTTCCCTCGGAGAATTGGTTAACCTAAAGCTTGCAAATACTAGTTACTCCATCTCTAAATTCAAACAAGTCGAGTGCAATGATTTATTTTATAATAGTAAAGTTTATAACAGGGATTTGAACTAACTAGAATATTATGATGATTTTTAGAAATACTTTCTTTTTATCAGTTGGAGAAGAAGTAGTCTTGTATAATGATTTCCTACGACGATTATGATGAATGTTCGAATCCTTAAAATTTTATTTGAATGCTTTACGAGTTTCTTTCAACAAATTAAACGGAGACAACCGTATCTCTCGATATCAGAGATCTCAATATCCTAGATTCCCCTAGTTATCTCTAACATAAGAGAAGTGAAGAATATTGTGCAAAATAACAATCGTAGTCGCAAGCAAGAAAAGAGAATCTCTTCCACTCTCCTCCGCTAGAATGAGATTATGAAACGCATGCACCTCTCCTCTCTCGACTCTCGAAGTGATGCGTGAAATAGAGAAATTTGGATTAAAGATTTACAACGCTCCTCTCTCGACTCTCGCGGTGTAAAAAGATAGAATTTTTCCTAACACTACGCTCCTCCTCTCTCGATTCTCGGAGCGCAATAATAGATAAGATTCATTGTCCAAAAATTCAACAATAACTTCATAACTCAATAAAGAACACTCATCAAAACATTTATAAAAGTTAGATAGAGAACTTCATCAAAACAACCGTAGTACTTTCACCATACAAGACTAAACGAAATTAGTTCATGACTGAGAAAGAATTCCGCAAAATTGGAAAGATCTTACAATACATGATCATAGAAGTGCGGATTCTCCCTTTCTCCAAGCCGTAGCGAAGTTCTGCACTTCCTCCTTGTTCGATCCTCTCCAAGAATGACTGAAAGTGATGATAGATGGAAGAATGCTTTTTTCTCTCTCCTCCAGCACTTTTGTAGTCATACGCCCCCCTTAGAGACCCCATATGGACGAATGGATGCATCCCTTGGCTGTCGTAACTGCCCAAAACTGCTCAATTTCGAATTTGATTTTTTCAGTTTCCGCCGAAATGTTATAACATTTTTTTTTGAACTGGAAAAATATGTTATAACATATTTTCTGCATCCTTTAAACTGCTTCAAACAGCGCAAAATATGTTGTAACTTTTTTTTCTGAACTACAATAATATGTTGTAACATATTTTCTGCACTCCAAATATGCTTCTCTTGACCGTCCAAGGTAGGTGCATTTGAGATTTCTGTATAAAAACATGTGAAATTGATGATAATACCCCAAACATTCACCAAAGTAATAATTCACTCATGTTTACTATATTTTTAACAAATATTTAACAAATATATTTAACAAAGGGTACAAAATATGAGTGAAAATAACTTCTTTGTGAGAAGTTATCACCAGGTCCCTGCCTTCCTTGTACCAAGCTCGGCCATTTTTGGTTTTGGAGGGGAAGACTCCCTTGAGCTTCCGGGTACGTGGTGGGACCTCCCTGCCGCAGCACCTGGGGTCCTGTTTGTTGCTCTTCTAGCTTCTTCGTCGTTGCCAGCCAAGCTATCTCGTTGGGCTACTGGGCGAGTAGCCTCCGACTGCATCGATCTGAATCTTGACGTCAGGATTTTCCTGGCGTCAACACTTTGGTGCGGTGAGCGTGGATCGTAGTCGTTGGAAGAAAGTCTAGTAGGAAGGCGAGATGGTAGAAATTGGCGACCAAGAGGAAGTTGTTGGCAACTCGCGAGTATGGCGAATTCTCGCAAGTAAGGTGAGCTCTTTCCTTCCTCGCCGATAGACGAGTTCCAAAGATGGAGAGATCCCTACTCGCCATAGGCGAGTTCCAGAGATGGCGAGATCCCTAGTCGCCATAGGCGAGTTCCAGAGATGGCGAGATCCCTACTCGCCCATAGGCGAGTTCTTGCAGGCGAGATCCAGAGATAAGTTCAGACCAGCGACTTTAATCGGAAGAGAGGCGAGTTTCTTGGGTAGTGGCGAGATCCTTCCTTACTCGCCCTCCTTACTCGCCCAAGGCGAGCTTCCTTGTTACTCGGCATAGGCGACTTCATGCAGGCGACTTCATGCAGGCGACAAACATCAAATTTGGCGAGATCCTTCCTTACTCGCCCATAGGCGAGATCTCTACTCGCGAGGGTGATGAGACCTACTCGCAAGGTGGTGAGAACCTGGTACCTAGATCAAGAGTGGCGAGTTCCTGAAGGCCGATTTCAGCGGAACCCCCGAACCCTCTACGTATGGGGTCTTATGTAAAAATAAGGGACACTCCTCCCCTCCGTTTCCTCCTTCTTCAATACCAGTGATTTCCATACATGATCATACTTACGGGTGCTTTGGTAAATCTCATGAGTGCTTTTGTCTGACTAACAATCAGGGTGATTCATGACGAGTTCGCCACCAAGGGAAAGCACATAAGCTGTTCCGCAACTCCATGGCACGATGGTCTTCTTCAACAACCTACTCGCGAGGTCTCCAAGTTGATGCTCGGCGACCTCCTAGTCGCGATGGTTTTCAAAGGTGGTGTTCCACGAGCTCCTACTCGCGATGATCTTCATCAAGGGCTTACATTCCACGAGGATGCTGACTCGTGACGTCTTCAAGGTGGTATTCCGCGAGCTTCTACTCGCGATGATCTTCACGAATGACTTATGTTCCACGAGAATGTTTACTCGTGATGTCTTCAAGCTTGGTATTCCGCAAGCTCCTTACTCCCGATGATCTCCTTCAGTCGGCTATGATCCATGAGGGGTCTTACTCATAAGGTGTCCCAGTTGGTATCCCTAATGCTATGTTCTTATTCGTATAGCCTTCAAGTTGATATCCCTCACCTCCCTGAAACATGGGAGATTGTGAGTCTTTTTGTCTCTTTCAGCAAAGCGTTTTCAAAAGAAAGAAGGAAAGCAGGTAAAGCCGACCTCCGCGTCAGGTTGGGAAACGGGCCTCCGACTTGATTCTCGTAAGATCCAGAACGGATGATGGGACGGTGCCTCGGTAGTGCGTTCCCCTAAGACCAAGCCTCTGCATTGACGGTCGAGATCAGCTCCCCCCTTGCATGTTGGCCGCGGTTCCCTCCGACTGCACCTCTCATCCGACTGGAGAGATTATAAGGAAGAAGTCGTGATGCCGACCTCCTAGCTCGACGATAGGATGATCGACTTAACCGATCAGGGGACCCATGAATAAAGGTGTCGTGTACCCTCGCGGGCTAAGAGCCCGTAACAAAGCGATTCGTTTCTAATTATTTCCTCCAAATCGTATGAGTTAATGTGCTTAAGTGTGCTTAACTCCCCGTTTAATTATTGAGCAACAGGAAACAGGTTGGGTCGACATTCAGCATCCAAGTAGGATGGAGGCCTCAGAATGGTGTGTTCCTTTGGAACCTCCCCGACTGTCCGTCCCTACGTGACATCATCCTTCAGCAACACCCAAGTGGGCTGGAGACCTCGGGATGGTGTGTTCCTTTGGAACCTCCCCGACTGTCAATCCCCTTCATGGTGTGTTCTATGAGATGAAGAATTGCTCAGAAGTACCTAAAGGCTCAACGGGGAGATCACTTGTCATCGAGAAGCTCGAACTCAAGAGGCATTCAAGACTGGCAGAGACCGCCTGTAGAATCATGAAGGGGAATCGCTTGGGAATACCTGGAGCGGCAATGACCTGAAAAGGTTCTATCCCTGAGCGGGAAGGTGTATTCTCCCCCTCCTTGTGTTTATTCCATTTGAATAAAAATTCCTAGCCCCCTGAAACATGGGCCGCGAGAGTTGTTTTTCTCTTCTGGCAAGAACTTTTCAAAGTAGGTAAAACTGATATCCACGACAGGTTGGGAAACGAGCCTCCGACTTGATTCTCGTAAAACCCAGAACGGATGATGGGACGGTGCCTCGGTAGTGCGTTCTCCTAATACCAAGCCTCTGCACTGACGGTCGAAATCAGCTCCCCCCTTGCACGTTGGTCGAGTTACCCTCCGACCGCATCTCTCATCCGACTGGGGAGATTATCAGGAGAAAGTCTGGACGCCGACCTCCCAACTTGACGAAGTGATGATCGATTTACCTGATTGGGGGGCCCTTGTATAAAGGTGTCATTTTACCTCTTGCGGTAAAGCCTAATATCTCTTGTCAATTATTCCAATCATATGGGTTGGTGCATTTAATCCCCTCTGATTGTTGAGTGACAGTATGAAGACTCTTCCGCAACCTGGCGACCGATTGGGGGACAGACCTCCGACTCGACTCTCGTAAAAACCCAAGTCGGGTGGTGGGATAACGCCTCAGGAGAGAGTCCACCTAAGACCAAGCCTCTACATTGACGGTCGAGATCAGCTCCCCCCTTGCATGTTGGCCGAGTTACCCCCCGATTGCACTTCCCATCCGACTGGAGAGATTATCAGAGGAGAGTCTGGACGCCAACCCCCCAACTTGACGAAGAGATGATCGATTTGACCAACCAGCATCCAAAATCCGAGTAAGACGAAGGCCTCGGGATGGTGTGTCCCCTTGGATCTCCCCGACTGTCATTGCCTACTGGTCGACATCCAGCAAGCCGGCTAATTGACCCCTCGGATGACTCCTTCTATCCACCTCTAATTGAGCTCGGATACTAGAAGGTGTCGACCTTCTCTTCACCTCCAGTTGAGCTCGGCTCCTGCGAGCTGTCGACCTTCTCTCTTCATCTAGTTGAGCTCGACTCCTAGAATGTGTCAACCTTGTATCCGCCTCCAGTTGAGCTCGACTCCTGCGAGGTGTTGACCTTCTTTCCACCTCTAGTTGAGCTTGGCTCCTAGAAGGTGTCGACCTTCTATCCACCTCCAGTTGAGCTCGGCTCCTGCGAGGTGTCGACCTTCTCTTCACCTCCAGTTGAGCTCGGCTCCTGCGAGCTGTCGACCTTCTTTCCACCTCTAGTTGAGCTCGACTCCTAGAAGGTGTCAACCTTGTATCCGCCTCCAGTTGAGCTCGGCTCCTGCGAGGTGTCGACCTTCTCTCCACCTCCAGTTGAGCTCGGCTCCTAGAAGGTGTCGACCTTCTTTCCACCTCTAGTTGAGCTCGGATCCTAGAAGGTGTTAACCTTGTATCCGCCTCCAGTTGATCTCGACTCCTGCGAGGTGTTGACCTTCTTTCCACCTCTAGTTGAGCTCGGCTCCTAGAAGGTGTCGACCTTCTATCCACCTCCAGTTGAGCTCGGCTCCTGCGAGGTGTCGACCTTCTCTTCACCTCCGGTTGAGCTCGTCTCCTGCGAGATGTCGACCTTATATCCGCCTCTAGTTGAGCTCGGCTCCTAGAAGGTGTCGACCTTGTATCTGCCTCCAGTTGAGCTCGGCTCCTGCGAAGTGTCGACGTTCTCTCTTCCTCCAGTTGAGCTCGGCTCCCGGGAAGTGTCGGCGTTCTCTCCTCCTCTAGTTAAGCTCGGCGAGGTATCGACTCCTTTTCCTCTTACAGTTGAGATCCCCTCCTGGGAAGGACCTCACGCCTTTACTCTCTAGTGCCCATCTCTCCGAACCACGAGTCCTACATTGTTTTTCCGACCTCGCGAGCGAGCTCGAAAAAAGCGGGGATTGTGTACTACCCGTAATTCGTCGAGATTAGAAAGACCTAAGGAGACGCTTATTCGCAGACCTAGCTTGGCGAGCAGGAAGCGAGCTTTGGCGAGCAGGAAGCGAGCTTGGCGAGCAGGAAGCGAGCTTGGCGAGCAGGAAGCGAGCTTGGGCTAGCAGGAAGCGAGCTTGGCGAGCAGGAAGCGAGCTTTGGCGAGCAGGAAGCGAGCTTGGCCGAGCAGGAAGCGAGTTTGGCGAGCAGGAAGTGAGCCTAGGCGAGCAGGAAGCGAGCTTGGGCGAGCAGAGCCAAGTATGGGCGAGTATGGCCAGGTAACTACCCCCCCCCCCCCCCCCCCCCCCCCCAGGATTTGTCTATAAATAGACCCCCAGGGGTACAAGAAAGAGGACTTTTCAGACGAGGTTGACCCCCTCAGGCGAGATACTCGCCAGGTCCCTGCCTTCCTTGTACCAAGCTCGACCATTTTTGGTTTTGGAGGGGAAGACTCCCTTGAGCTTCCGGGTACGTGGTGGGACCTCCCTGCCGCAGCACCTGGGGTCCTGTTTGTTCCTCTTCTAGCTTCTTCGTCGTTGCCAGCCAAGCCATCTCGTTGGGCTACTGGGCGAGTAGCCTCCGGCTGCATCGGTCCAAATCTTGAGGTCAGGATTTTCCTGGCGTCAACATTGTGTTTTCCTTCACGCACGATCAGTGAACTCTTTGCACACGACCATTGGTCGTGCGCGCTATTTGACCAGAATTTTCCACTGAGATGCACGAGTACTGGCCCTTCTTAGCGCACGAGTACAGGATTTGTTCGCGCACGACCAGTGGTCGTGTCTTAAAAATCTTCTCGACGATTTTGCCTTCCACCAGTTCTTGACGACGCATGTTTCTTTGCGCACGAGTAGATGACTTTCTTTAGCGCACGACCTTGTGCCTACTCGTGCGCTCTTATTTTTCTGACAATTTTGGTACAGGTTCCTTTGCGCACGAGTACTGGACTTTCCTTAACGCATGACCAGTGGTTGTGCGCCTACTCGTGCGCGTTCTTCATTTCTGTTGCCTATTAATACAGGATTTGACTGGAATGACGAGATCAACGATTTTCCCTCCAAACCAGTTTCGCACTCAACGTCCTATAGGCGATTTTTCTTCCTCCAAGGGTTAGGGATCATCCCCTAATCTCTCTCCATCATTGAAGAGCATCCAAGTGAAGATCAAGCTTCCATTTCCTCTCCGCAAGCTAGGATCTTGAGGTGGAGACATGAACGGTGCATTTCCTCAAGAAGACGGGCTAGAAGGTGTGTCAACTTCAAGGACCCCGGACGACAGCCGACGATCGAAGCTACAAAGGAGTGTTCCTCAGGAGTTTCTACCGCATCCACGGAGTAGTCTCGAGCTCTATTTGTATCTTCTCTTCTATTTCCGCACATTAGGTAGTTGAATGGTTGTCTTTTCTAATTTTGATGATGGTTGTGAACATGGTTTCTATTAAGTGTTAATCTTTGTGGTTTATTGTATTCCATGTTCATTTGAGATGCTTAGGAGGTCAAACCTCTTTATGCTTTACTTTCCATTTGGGAGTTGTGGTGAATGTTGAGAGAGAGGTTGACCTGAGCATTTGCTAGGTACAACGTGTGAAGTAGAGATTTGCGATCCGCGGAGGTGTGAAGCGGTAGGTGACCCGCATAGTTTTAACTTTCTTTTTTCCTTGTTAGCATTAATCTGAATCCCCCCCCCCCCAACTTAAGAAACTTCAATCTCAAGTCTTTCCTCAAACGATCAATCCAGCCTGTCGTGTTCCACGTGAGATTCGATACTCTGAGATTTATTCCAATTTTATTATTACTTGACAACGACCGGTTCACTGTCGTTCAGAATTGCAGTCTCACTCCTGCCTATTGCGGTGCGGCGAGACGGCGCGTCAAATTTTGGCGTCGTTGCCAGGGAACACGGCACATGTGATTCGTTGTTTGGAAGAATCCTGAGATTGAGTTTTCTCCTTTGTTTATCGCATTTCTTACTGTTTCGTTTTTTTCTGTTTAAAATTTTTCTTTCTTTTCATTAGTTTTCTCGTGTTTATTTGTACCTGGTACCCTGGTAAAGAGAAAAGAGTGTATTAGACCCTATTGACCTTGAAATTGAGTGTACATTGCGGAATCAGAGACGTGGGCAAGCTCATGTCATGACTAATATTAACCCCAATCCCGTCCAGCACGTTCGGGATGATTTGAATCCGGACCGGAACCTTAATCCAAATGTTCAGGTGGAGGATGAAATGGTGCAACCGAGAGCTTGCACAATTATGAGTGCACAACCCCCACCATGGGCAGCGTAATCCCACGTTGAGCCCGACCATCACCAACCTGAACTTTGAGATCATGCCCTCCATTTTGAGCATGCTCAGAAACTCTGTTCAGTTTGGCAGCCTTCCTCTGGAAGACCCGCACCAGCATATTTTCAGCTTCCTAAAAATCTGTGATACATTCCGCATTCATGGGGTGTCTGCCTGTCTGGTGACACGATGCGGATGAAGCTCTTCCCTTTACATTGAGGGATAAGGGCAAATCCTGAGTTTTTTCTATCACATCCGGAAGTATCACATCTTGGGCCGATCTTATGAATGCTTTCCTTACGAAATTCTTCCCGGCTGCTAAAATTTTAGCAGTCCACACTAAAATCCACACATTCGGCAGCTTGATCAGGAGTCCCTAGCTGAGGCCTGGGAGATATTTAATGAGTTGTTAAGGAGATGTCTGATAATTTCTCAAAAACAAGTTATCTTGATTATTATTTTAACCCTTTTTGTTAAGTTATGTGATAAACATGAATAAAAGTAGATAAATTCAAATGTATTGTTATTTGGAGTTAAAATGGTTATTACTTTTTTTGTATGTTTTATGATAGGAATCATTGAGAGATTTAATCAAGAATTGAAGACAAATCATAGCTGAAAATCAGAAACTTGTTGTAACGAAATGTTCAATTCGTTACAAAAGGTCTAGTGCTTTTTAAGCAGACAAAATCCATATTCTTACATGTTGCAACATATCTGCCAAAATGTTATAACATGTCGGCAGTTACAGAAAATTCAAATCCGAAATTAATCGAATTTCAGCGATTACGGACGAAAAAAGGCATCTTTCAGCAATTAAAATCTACCAAAATGTGGGGCCCGCTGAGGGAGAGAGGAGGAAGACTTAAAAGGAAATGTTCGATCATTAGAAGAAAAGGGGGAGATTCTAGAGAGAAAAAATGGCCAAGGAGAAGATCAGTCCAGGAATTGCGTCCGGGCGACAGGAAACACTTTCAGGTCAATTGGAGAAGGGAAAATTCACATGCTTTTCACCATGTTTAGTAAGAGCTATCCAATGTTGTGTTCTTCCTTCTCAATCATGAACTAATTTCATAAATCTAGTGTTGTGAGAGTACTTTCTCTTTTGTAATAATGTTATTTTAATTTCGTTTCGTGATTGTTTGGTGAATGATTTTTTATCGCATTTATGATATTTGTTTTGAAACTTTTGGTCAAGGTTTCGCTTTTCTACTGCGCTTCATAATTCAAGAGATGAGTTGCGTAAGTGCGTCATAAATTCGATATAACATTTGAAGGGAGAAAAATATTTCCTCTTTGTGTTAGCAACATAGATTTTTAGTCTGTACGCGATTCTTTATTTCACTCGAGTTAGAGATGACAGAGGAGATAAGAGATTATGGAGATCCGATATCGAGAGATACAGTTTTCTAATTTAAAATCGTTGCAAGACATTTCACAACGCATTTTTCACAAAGTTTTCTTTAGAATATCATTGCATTAGACTTAAAAAATCACGATACAAGATTATTTATCATAATCGATAAGAATGTATTTTCCTTAAGGATTTGTAGTTCATTTTAATTAAGAATTGTTTACTTATAATTTGCTTTCATAATTGAAATCACGGCATTCGAATGACTTGGATTTAAAGAAAAGACTTAACTGGTATTTGCGAGCACTGAATTTAACACCTCTTCATGGAAACGATTTTAACTCATTTTATATTACTTGATTTGGCACGTGCACTTGCATTTAAAATACAACCGTTTTCAGGCGTATCAATGCCTGCATCACGAAATCACTCTATGGGCCCTAGTAAATACATTTTATGGGGCTCTTAATCCGAATATTCGGGCAAATGTCGATTTCGCTGCAGGAGGATCTATGATGGGGAAGACCCCTGATGAGATGTGGAGCATTATGAAGAATCACGCGCTGCAGAATGCCCAGTGGGGTGATGGGAGAGGAACCCCTAAGAAGGCGGTAGCGGCTTTACACCTAGTCGATCCATATACCGCTATTTTCGCCCAATTGTGGGCCATGTCTAACAAGATTGAAGAGCTTAGTCTAGTAGGGAAAGGCGCGCCAGTTGCCACCCCCGTGTTTGTCATATCCTGCCAAAGTTGTGGTGTCCATGGGCATCACGCATTTGAGTGCCAAGCGGGGAGCGTCCCTGCTGAATCTTACGTTGCCAACACCTTCGAAGAAGTGAATTATCGCGGAAATCAGCAGAGGGGCCCCCCATACTCCAATACATACAATTCGGGGTCGAGAATCCACTCTAATTTTAGCTGGAGAGATGGCCCGCAGCAAACACAGGGTGGGCAAGCTAGTGGTAACCGACCACCGCAGTCGCTTGCTCCTCCTCCTTTTCACCAGGGAAAGCAAAACGAGAGAGTATCATGGGAAGACAAACTCGATCAGCACATTGACTTTACTAAGTCTTTTGTGGCTAGTCAAAACGCTACGGTGAAAAACCTCGAGACCCAGTTTTCTCAGCTTGCTAAGCTGATCACCGAGAGAATGTCTGGCAATCTCCCTAGCCAATCCAAGAATAATCCTCGTGAGCAAGGCCGAGCTTCTTCGGATCTTGCTCCGAAATTTTGTGGAGGGATAGTGGTTGATTATAAGCTAAATAGTGTGCCAACTCAAGTTCTAGTTGACACGGGCTCCTCACGAAACATCATTGCAGTAAATGATGTTGATAAATTCAACATTCATACAAATAAAGAGGAAGTTGTGCCGCTAAAACTTTCTAATGGTGAAGAAGTTCTTACGGTGGGAACCGATAGCAATGTAGAAATAACACTAGAAGGGAATTCTATTACTGTTGAATTCCAAGTTATGGGACTGTCGGAAAACAATTCACCATCGGTTTTCGGCCTTCCTTTACTCACAACTTTAGGTGCCACTCTTCACCTTGCAAAGGGGCGCATATCTTTCCCTTCTAGTATAACTCACCACAACACCAATATTATTCCTGATATTGACACAACACTTTTGTGTAGTGATAATTATGAGGTTTTAAAAAGTTTGTGTGCAGAAATGGAGGAAGAACGGGAGGATGAGACCGTCGATTGTGATCAGGACTTGAGGATGATTGCTGAAGAAAGGCTGCTGGATGCAGAGACTTTGGAGAAGAAGTTGAGTGACGAAGAAGAACCGGACGAGCATATTGTTTTTGTTGGCGAGGCAGCTCGAGCTAGGAGTCATGCCGGACCAAAAGTATTACGCAAAGTCCAATGGGTGGATCTTGTCTCGACCATTCCGGTAGAACAAGATGCCAACATTAGCACTTCTAAAAGCGTTTGTACTAAATTTGAGAAGTATGCCCCCCGGTGGAGGTCACCAAGGGTGGAGGAGAAGAAGAAATTAAGAGATGAACACGCAACATACCGAGCTGCAGTTTTAAATCACGCTGTTGCCAAGCAGGGAAGATCTTATTTCCTCCGCCTGGGCGCCTGCGCTGCGTCGTCTAAATCCCTTCAAGCTAAATTACATTATAAATCAATGTTTAGCTGATTTGTTTGTGGTATTGAGGTCCGACGCGGACTTTTAAACTGTGATGATCTTTCGTGAACTTGAGTAGTTTTTTTTTTTGAAAAAACAATATATATAACTGTTAATACATGTATTTGGTTCAGCTCAAGTCATTAAACAAAGCGCTCTTGGGAGGCATCCTATTGTTATCCCTGCTTTACTTTCAATTTTATTAAAATTGTTATATATTTGTATTGTTGTTTCTTGTTTCTACTAATTTTCGCAGGATCCGGATTTCTAGGCAGCTGCATCTTACCAAACCGGAACAGGGAGCAACAGTGTGAGCCGAATTCAGACTTAACATCTTCCGGAATGCCCCATTTTCGGGCATGGGTAATGAATCCCTTCCTCCTTGTTATTTTTAGTGCGTCTCTCTTTTAATTACGTGATTTTCTCGCATTGAGGTCAATGCTCCGTTTAAGTCGGGGGGGGGGGGGGGGGGGGGGGGGGGGGGGGGGGGTAGTTTGATTCCCACGTGTGTAAGCACTCACTTCACACTTTCCGGTAAGCATCACTTTTTCTTATAACAACTGTTTTGCTCCAAAAAAATTTCAAAAAAATTGTTCATTTTTATCGCTCCAAGTATTGCACCCGCTTAGTTTCGACTTTAATTTTTGTTAGTCTCATTTAACTCGATTTTCTTAGAAGTGTAGGTTATACTAATTTATAATTGCAAAAATCAAAATCGAGTAGTGAACCGTAGACTCATGCAGTGCTCCTAGTTGAGTGCCCATGTTCTCGGATAGAAATAGAATTAGAGTTAATCGCTTGCTTAGGTTAAATACAATGTAATTTAACTTACTATTGTAGGTTTTTATATCCACTCTTCATTAGAACGTGATCGAGTTCGACGCTAGTGTAGAGTTGTGTGTAGTGCCGTTAGTGTCGTATTATAGACTTACAATGAGGGGTGTCCTTTCTCGGTGTCTAGAACTCGCCCCTAGCAACCTTCGAAACATGTGCACATAACACTAATTAACTATAAGGATATGACTTAGGCCTTCACTTGAATAGTTTGAACATTCATATCCAACCTAATTTTCACTACTATTGCGAGCCAAAACTTGAGCCTACACCTCTTCTTTGATCACCTCCACCTCACTAACACCAAAGCCAAATTGCAAAAATCCCCATCACGCTTAGCTTGAGCTTATGCTATTATATCGTGGCAATTCTAATTCCGTTAGTCGGTGAAAATTTCATTATCGTATTTGGGTGTGCTTTTTACCAATCATTTATGAGAAAAGAATTTTTTGAAAATATTAATGCTTTGTAAAAAGAAAAGAAAGAATAAAAAGAACAAGAAAAATACATTTTATTGAGGTATTTGGTGAGCGGCGAGTAACCTCATTTGTTAAAAGCTAAGTCTGGGGTGTTACTCACCCAATCTTGTGTGTCGCGGCTTATTTCCGATGTGCGAGCTCTTCTTTTCGCTTAAGTGTTATTTAACCATTCTCTACTTATTTGATATCCATACCTTAAGCCTAAGGCTTTATTTGGCGCGGCGGTGGTGGGCGGAACCAGCGGAAGCAAACGCCGCTTTCGAACCGGAGAGGGAGAGGTGGGGGTCGAAACGGAGCGGATCGGGGCCGTTTCAATTCCTCCTTGCTGTGGGTGCAAACGGAGCAAACGCCGCCGGCGCCCGTTTGTTTACCCGCTGTCCGGCGGCGTTTGCTCCAACAGAGGCGGCGAAACGCCGAACCAAACGAAGCCTAAGCCAAATAATTCTCATACTTAAGTCCTAAGGATCTTTAGAGTTAGTTAGTGTCGAATGCAATGGAGAAGGTGTGGCCGGGCGAGCCTATGACCATCGTCATTGATGGATTTCTATGGAGACCACCATAGTAGTTTTGAGTCTGTAACACCGCACTCAGCGTCTTAAGTGTGATTTTATCACGCTTGCGACTGACGCGGAGGACAATGTATAAGTACATGCTGCACCCCTCTATCTTTCGAAATTACATTTCGAAATATGGATGGAAAATGATAAAATCAGCCAAATTATTTATGATATTTCAATTTTATCCTTCTATAATGATTCTAGATTCATTACGAAGGGTAAAAATGCAACGCATCCTTTTCAATGTAGAGTTATTATAAAGGGTAAAATTGGAATATCTGCAGTTCGTGAGCCTTGTTGTTCGTCGAACGCAGCAGCCCTGCGTTCGACGAACGCAGCAGCCCTGCGTTCGACGAACGCAGCAGCCCTGCGTTCGACGAACGCAGGAGCCCTGCAGTTCGTCGAACGCAGGAGCCATGCAGTTCGTCGAACGCAGGAGCCCTGCAGTTCGTCGAACGCAGGAGCCCTGCAGTTCGTCGAACGCAGGAGCCCTGCAGTTCGTCGAACGCAGGAGCCCTGCAGTTCGTCGAACGCAGGAGCCCTGCTGTTCGTCGAACGCAGGAGCCCTGCTGTTCGTCGAACGCAGGAGCCCTGCTGTTCGTCGAACGCAGCAGCCCTGTGTTCGACGAACGCAGGTTCTGCAGTTCGTCGAACGCAGGAGCCCTGCGTTCGTCGAACGCAGGGCTGCTGCAGCTCGACGAACTGCAGCAGCCCTGCGTTCGACGAACGCAGGAGCTGCAGTTCGTCGAACGCAGGAGCCCTGCGTTCGTCGAACGCAGGAGCCCTGCGTTCGTCGAACGCAGCAGCCCTGCCTGTGTCGTCGAACGCAGGAGCCCTGCGTTCGTCGAACGCAGGAGCCCTGCGTTCGTCGAACGCAGCAGCCCTGCCTGTGTCGTCGAACGGGAGAGAGGAACAGCTGGAGAGAGAAACAGCTGGAGAGAGAGCGCTCTACCGCGTTTGTCGAGCTCCGTTCGACGAACGGTATATAGGCCGTTCACCGGGAGAGAGGAACAACTGGAGAGAGAAACAGTGGGAGAGAGCGCTCTACCGCGTTCGTCAAGCTCCGTTCGTCGAACGGCCTGTATCGTCGAACGGGAGAGAGAAACAACGGGAGAGAGCGTTCGTCGAGCTCCGTTCAACGAATGGTATATAGGCTGTTCGACGAACGGCCTGCCGCGCTCTCTCTCCCGCTCCCTCGTTCGACGAAGTCTCTCTCTACATCACGCTGCGACGGACGCGGAGACACGGTAGATCAGGGTAAATATCTTTATACACTATTATATATATATACAAGTACATAAGGGAAGTGCAATTACTGTAGCATCATGACCGCTGACAACCTAACTGCCTGAGGCTTGTCACTTGTCAGTAGGCTGTAAAGTTGTAAAATGTTAGCCCATCTGTCGGCTCCATTTATCTTCATTATTCAGCATAAATATTAAAATCAAATATTTAATACGAATTAGTTCAAAATTAATTAATTTTATAGGAAAATATAAAAATGTTTCTAAAATTAATTAATCAAAAAGCGTTCTGATCGGTCTGATTTATTCGGACGTGGTGAACCACAACGATATAATTAATATAAAAAGTAAAAAAAAAACTACTCATAATAACATGACTAATATATAAATAGTACTTTATTAGTTTTGTCAATATTAATGATTAAATAAAATTAACTAATAAAATAACTATATGTGCATGTGTGCACCTTGCGTCGTATTCTTTATATATTTCAATTAAATTATTCTTTATATATTTCAATATTTTCTCCCATCCGTTAAATCAGTACATAAAATTTTACTTTTTCGGAGTAATTCTTCAACTTCACGTCTAGAAATATTTTTATCGTTCGAATTGTACTTAAAATAAAGTTGACAAAAAGATAAAAATAACAAACTTAAAAATTTAGGGACTAAAATCACATTACCTTTGTTGCGGTTCACTCAAGGCTCCGGTAGATCGGACTAAATTGGACCGTCTTAGCCCGAGAGCATTTGAGCGCGCAAACTGCAGTCACAGAAAAAGAGAAGCTGACAAGACAATTTTTTTAACGTGAAAAACTCGTCAACTGGGTGAAAAACCCCACGGTCTGGTCTGTGCCGGCCGAAACCTCCACTATTTGTTGGTTGTTGTACAAAGTTCTTTTGAAGAACTTGAGGGCGACATGCCGCCTCTCGTTACATTTGTTGAGAGAGAGGTGCTCGGAGGGTGACAAGTCACCGCTCGCGGAGTCAAGTCTTTTGTCTGCCACAGAGGGGAATGCTGCGCTCTGAGCGCTCTGGGGATCTTGACTACTGCTTGAAGGTTGGATGGATGTGCTCTGTGAGTCTTTGTCTCTACGGCTTGCCTCCTACTGTGCGAGAGGAGCTGTCAGTGATGATCTTGAGTGCCCGGAGTGTTTGTTGCTGCATATGCGCAGTGTGCTTGGAGCGGAGCGCACGGAGGCGCGCTTGGAGCGGAGCGCACGGAGGCGCGGTTGGAGCGGAGCGCACAGAGGCGCGCTTGGAGATGAGCGCCTGGAGGCGCGCTTGGAGCGGAAGAAGGTCTTCGAAGGATCTTCAAGGCGCTCGAAGATCTTCGAAGGAGTCTTCGAAGGTGAGGGAGATCTTCAAGAGCTCTATCTCTTGAACTTAGGAGGCAGGAGGAGGAGAAAAGGATGAGAAAGAGAGAAGCTTTGAGGTCCTATTTATAGTTTTTGAGGGTGACACTTTCGTAATTAGATGAGTGGTTATGGTGGTTATGCGGCTACCCACACACCATAACCAAAATATGTGTTATACGCACACCAATTTGTATAGTTTTGTGGTGATATGTATTCATATGACGGATATGGTTATGCGCACACCAAAACTTATTTGTTATACACACACCGTATCGAAGGATTTACTATTTACACCCCCATGTTGGAGGATTTTACTATTTGCATCCCATGATGTGAGATTTTACTATTTGCACCCCATGATGTGCGATTTTACTATTTGCACCTCATTTCCTCAACCAAATGAGGCGGGTGCTCTGGCTATTCGGACCCCGAATTCGGAATACTTATCAATTGCCCCCCAAATTCCCAGAGTCTAACACTCTTGCAAGAATACGAGAATTTTTCTACTTAGGATGTGTGCTGAATTCGTGCGAGCAAACAAGCCATTGTAGCCATGCCAGAGGTGGATGGTGGCGATAGCGGTGATGATAGTGATGGTTACACCTTAGGTAGTTACGTCATTAGTAAGGTCTCTTTGGATGACCGCACCCATGGAGGGGGTGCGGTTAGCGCCTTAAAGGGGGTCTACATCATTTGCCCCCAAGTCCTCGCAGCTTCGAGTCGAAGCGAATGGAGGGCGAAGACTTTTACTTGAAATGTGGACGACGCGCATAATGTTTTGCGGTGGTGTCCGTGCGACAAAATGTCTAAGAGGTGCATAAGATAGGCAAGCCACCGGGCGGAGAGCTTGCTTGCGGCTGTGCGTGTAGCAAGATGCTTGGGAGGTGCGTAGGGAGGAACTCACACGCGGCATACCGCGCGCTGGGTTGGTGTGAGGAAGGTGCGCATGCGCGTTGTGCGCGCGTGAGGAGTGCGCCCACGTGTTGTGCGCGCATACATGTTGTGCGCACACGGGAGGTGCGCCCGCGTGCCGCGCTGGCGTGGGAAGGCTTCTCGCGCGTTGTGCGCGCGCGGGGAATGCGCTCGTGCGTTGTGCGCGCGCGGGACTTGAGCCCGCACGCTGTGCGCGCGTGGGACTTGCGCCCGCACGCTGTGCGCGCGCGGGACTTGCGCCCGCACTCTCCGCACACATGGAGTGCGCCTGTCGGCGAGACAAGCGCTTGAGTGTTGTGGCGTGTACGTGCACGCTTTTGGCTTGTGAGGACTCGAGCTACCCTTCAGGTAACGATGCGTTGTTCTCAGGGGAAGTTGATGCAATGACGCTCCTCATTAGTTGTGGAGCATGTTGATGTTTGAAAATGACGGTATGGGATACCTACAAGTCCAAGAGTGAAGTTCCCCTGTACAACGGTGTTATCGCATTGCTGAGATATAACCGAGCTTGATATCGGTGGTCTCTTCAAGGGTGAGAGAGAGACTCTTGTGTTAATGTGGATGAAGCATGGCTCCGTCATTACCGTTTCTTTGCATTATGCAGTAGCTTTGTACTTTGTTTACAGTGCTTTGGTTGCTCCTTGAGCGTTGCTTGATTGTTTGCCCACTGTTCTAGCTTTGAGCACTGTCTTGTGATAGTAGAGCTTTTGTGTTGATAAAACCGGCATTTTGCGCGGTCAACTGTGTTTTGCTTATTTGATGTTGACAGTTGGAGGACGAGACCCTGGTTGTGCTGGAACCTACTACGTGGGCGAATTACGGACGGTTCAAGCAGAGTAGTGAGAGGTTCGCGCTGCCGACCTTAGGGATGTCGTTGATAGTAGCGGTGAAGGGTAGACGCTTCGAACCGTTTTGCGAGCGCGAGGGGGTAGGCCCCGACGACACGGTTTAGAGGACGTGACCCAGGTGGTGTTGGAACCTACTACGTGGGCGAAGGGCGGACGCTTCGAGCCGAGAGTGAGAGGTCCGGATTGCCGACTTGGGGGATGTCGTTGATAGCAGCGGTGAAGGGCGGACGCTTCGAAACATTTGCGAGTGCGAGGGGGGCAGGCCTTGGCGACGCCGCGACCTACTGCGGGGAGAAGGGCAGACCTTCGATCGACGGTAGTGGGGGGTCGCTGGGAGCGCGCTGCCCGGAAGCAGTTGCTGATGACGGATGTAGATTCGACATTACCCATTGCAATTTGGCAGGGACAGACCGCCAAAGGGGGCAGGCCCTTGGAGATGGTAGGCGGAGTTTTGACGACCTTACCTATTGTAATTTGGCAGGAACCGACCGCCAAAGGGGGCAGCCCCTTGGCGATGGTGGACTGAGGTCTGACGACCTTAGCTATTGTAACTTGGCAGAGACCGACCGCCAAAGAGGGCAGGCCCTTGGCGATGGTAGGCGGAGGTCTGACGACCTTACCTATTATAATTTGGCAGGGACCGACCGCCAAAGGGGGCAGGCCCTTGGCGATGGTAGGCGGAGGTCTGACGACCTTACCTATTGTAACTTGGCAGGGACCGACCGCCAAAGGTGGCAGGCCCTTGGCGATGGTAGGCGGAGGTCTGACGACCTTACCTATTGTAACTTGGCAGGGACCGACCGCTAAAGGGGGCATGCCCTTGGCGATGGTAGGCGGAGGCCTGATGACCTTACCTATTGTAACTTGGCTGGGACCGACCGCCAAAGGGGGCAGGCCCTTGTCGATGGTAGGCGGAGGTCTGACGACCTTACCTATTGTAATTTGACAGGGACCTACCGCCAAAGGGGGCAGGCCCTTGGCGATGGTAGGCGGAGGTCTGACGACCTTACCTATTGTAATTTGGCAGGGACCGACCGCCAAAGGTGGCAGGCCCTTGGCGATGGTAGGCGGAGGTCTGACGACCTTACCTATTGTAATTTGGCTATCTGAAACATGTGAAGTTAATGAAGTCAGAAAAGTAATTTGCAGAAAACATGTGCGGAAGTTCAATCACACGTCTTTATGGAATGCTGATAAAGCTGACATGGCGGAGAGGATGTGTAAGTATAACTCGTTGAATTAGGATGGAGCTTTCTCCTGGTGCGATTACTTTTAGGGGTTGCCCCCAAGTCTTTCCTGGCAAGCGGGCGACTGATCTCTCGCCGGCCCGGGTGGCGTCAACCGATTTAATGTTTTGCTTCGCAAGAACCTTCTCAGAAGCCCTTGTCGAATAAGATGTTCGATTTCCTTCTTTAGCTTGGTGCAATCTTCCGTGTCGTGCCTGTAACGACCCAGAAGCCGACGTACGGGCTTAGCCCTAGCCTCAACTGGCCTCGCTACCGGGCTGCAGCCCAAGCACCCCAAAGCCTCTCCGCGCCACTATTTCTCAGCAACGACGCATTGTTGAGGCCGGGTCTCGAACCCGCAACCCGGTTTGAATACACCAACCATTCACCGGCCACTTTGGGGCCCTGCCCCGGGGATTTTGCACCGCCGTCGATTGAAGGTTCGCCCTTCTCCTCCGCCGTCAAGTCCCGGCGTCGTAGGGGCCTGCCCCCTTACGTTCGCCCCGGTTTGAATACACCTGCTATTCACCGGCCAAGCCTATATTATGTAAAAGCCACGAACTCAGACTCGCGCAAACTAATTTCTTATTATTATGAAAAACCCACAGGCTCGAACCCGCGCAGACTCATCCGTTATCTTATAAAAGGTCATCAAGCGGTTCGGGTATCAGCGCTAAACAGCAAGCCAGCAACAATCTCAAAGTACGAACACCCTTCGCCGGCCAACTTGAAGCACCTTCCCTCAAATCGATACTTCAACAAACAACCAGGGCAGCGGGGCCACGAGAACGCTATCACAACGCAGCGCAGACGAGATACGCCTAAACAGAACAAGAAGTCAAAAGCAATCGCACGCTCATCCTCCGACAGCAATTCCTACCCAAGGCACCGCAAAGAAAGCAATGATCAAAGCCGCCACAGAAAAATCGAAACCTCTGAACTCCTCCGCGCAGAAGTCCGGACTCCGAAGGTTTGGGGGGCTTATGTTACATATCCGTAGAGGTCTTGGGGTGCGTCTAGGAAAAACTCCACTTACGGGAAGTGGGGTCAACGGTTAACGCATGATCGCCCAAGTTGGAGAAACCGAAGCCGCCATCTCCGCCGCGAACCGCCAACACGCAGACACGCACGAAACGCACTTCACGCCCCGCCATGACCGAACCCCACTACTGGGGTGCGATTAGCCCGCACCCCACTTGTAACGATCTAGGCCCGCCAACACGGGACTCAGCTGGACCGCCAGCACCCTCCCAGCCCAGGCCCGCCAACACGGGACCCAGCTGGCACCGAAAGGGTTCAGCCTAACCAGATGGTCTGCAGACCATGCACCCCAACCCCTCTCTGTCCCACCAGCGCGTGGACTTTCCAGGATTGCACTTTTTTGTAACGATCCAGGCCTGCCAACACGGGACCCAGCTTGACCGCCAGCACCCTCCCGACCCAGGCCCGCCAACACGGGACTCAGCTGGCCCCGGAAGGGTTCAGCCTAACCAGATGGTCTGCAGACCATGCACCTCAAACCCTCTCTGTCCCACCACAGGGCACAGTGGGTTGTTGGAGACCGCAATCCCCCTTTGATGAGAATTGAGTCAGTTAAGCGGCATCGCGTGGACTTCCCAGGAGGTCACCCATCCCGTGACTACTCCAGCCCGAGCACGCTTAACTATGGAGTACTTTCACTTCTCATCACCAATTGAGCTGCAGATCAATTGGTGATGAGAAGTGAAAGTACTCCATAGTTAAGCGTGCTCGGGCTGGAGTAGTCACGGGATGGGTGACCTCCTGGGAAGTCCACGCGCTGCCGCTTAACTGACTCAATTCTCATCAAAGGGGGACTGCGGTCTCCAACAACCCACTGTGCCCTGTGGTGGGACAGAGAGGGGTTGGGGTGCATGGTCTGCAGACCATCTGGTTAGGATGAACCCTTCTGGTGCCAGCTGGGTCCCGTGTTGGCGGGCCTGGGCCGGGAGGGTGCTGGCGGTCCAGCTGGGTCCCGTGTTGGTGGGCCTGGATCGTTACACCACTAGTGGGGTGCGGTTTAGCCACACCCATGAGGGGTGCGGCCAAGCCGCACCCCATGTGGGGTGCGCCCAAGCCACACCCCCTTGGGGTGTGGCCAAGCCGCGTGTAACATCCCGATATTTATTGGGCCACTAGACCCTAGTGAGCCCAATAAAAGTAGGCCCGAGCAGTAGAAAACTACCATTTTAAGTAATGTTGCGCGCCGCAACTAAGTCATTGGGGTACAGTGACCAAATGAACCCCGAATTGACTTCCGTCAGTTCCGTTAGACTCGTATGAACAATACGAGCGCAACGAAATTCGTTGCACTTCAATCCGAGGTTGTTTGGAGAAAACGACCATTTCGGGTATCGTAGCGCGCCACTACCTCATTATTATGAATAGTGACCAAATGAACCCCGAATTGACTTCCATCAGTTCCGTTAGACTCGTATGAACAATACGAGCGCAACGGAATTCGTTGCACTTCAATTCGAGGTCGTTTGGAGAAAACGACCATTTCGGGTATCGTAGCGCGCCACTACCTCATTACTATGAATAGTGACCAAATGAACCCCGAATTGACTTCCGTCAGTTCCGTTAGACTCGTATGAACAATACGAGCGCAACGGAATTCATTGCACTTCAATCCGAGGACGTTTGGAGGAAAACGACCATTTCGGGTATCGTAGCGCGCCACTACCTCATTATTATGAATAGTGACCGTACGAACCCCTATTTGACTTCTGTCAGTTCCGTTAGACTCGTATGAACAATACGAGCGCAACGGAATTCGTTGCACTTCAATCCGAGGTCGTTTGGAGAAAAGGACCATTTCGGGTATTGTAGCGCGCCGCTACCTCATTATTATGAATAGTGCCCATACGAACCCCGAATTGACTTCCGTCAGTTCCGTTAGACTCGTATGAACAATACGAGCGCAACGGAATTTGTTGCACTTCGATCCGAGGTCATTTGGTGAAAACGACCATTTGGGGCGTCGTAGCGCCACTACCTCATTATTATGAATAGTGACCGTACGAACCCCGAATTGACTTCCGTCAGTTCCGTTAGACTCATATGAACAATACAAGCGCAACGGAATTCGTTGCACCTCGATTCAAGGTCGTATGGAGAGTATGTCATTTTAGGGTTATGCAGACCGCATCAGTGCAATGCACGAAATATAAAGCGCACGAACCCGGTATCAGCCCCGACAGATCATAGTGGACCCCGGGACCCTGGAAGACCCCGTCCTAAGTTGACCTCGGTCAACCCCCCCCCCCCCCCCCGGCTTGAAATTTATTGGGAAATGAAAAGAAAAGGGGGGGGGGGGGAGGAGAGAGAAAGCCCCCCAGGAAGGGGGCTGCCCATGAATAGGCAGCCCCTATTTGGGCAAAGGGGGCAGGAGAGAGGAAGGGAGGGGAGGGGGGGGGGAGAAAATATCTCCCCCCACTCACCCTCCCTTAACCCCATGTGGGGAAAGGAGGAGGGGGGGGGGGGGGGAGACCTCCCCCTTTCTATAAAAGGAAGGGCCAGCCCTCCTCTCAAGCCCACACCCCCCCCCCTCAGCCCCCACCTCCTCCTCCTTCCACCCTGCCGGAGCCAGCCCAGCCACCTCCTCGCCGGAACCCTGCCCAACCAAGCCGCCGCCACCTCCCTCTTATCCATGGCTGGCCACCGTCCCTCAAGCTCTCAACGCCCACTTCCTCCACAGGTAGAACCACCTCCCCTCCTCCTTCTTATCTCATGGAGGCAAGCCGCCCCCTCCCCGTCGCCGGAGCGCCACCAGCGCCACCCCGAGTTTGCTCAGGTGGCGGCGCTGGCCGTGGAAGCCAAACCCACAGCCCCGGTGGTGGCGCTGGGGGAGCAGGTCCCCACTCGGGGACCTAGGCGCCGACGAAGGGGAGGCGGCCGGGCCGCCGGAGGACGCAGCCCCGGCGGCGCCCGAGTCCTCCTCCCCCTGCTCTTTTCCTGTAAGGTCTGCCCCCTCCCCGGCGCCCCGACCAGGGGTGGCTGGGAGGGCCCTCCCCGAGGAGGCGGCGGCGCAGCCAGCTTGCATGGCCCATACAAGCTGTGTCGCGCCTCCCCGCCGCCTCCTGCCCTAACTTCCGGTGGGGTCCGGCGGCGCCAGGCCGCCGGACCACCACCAGAGTGGTTGCCGACCCCCGGCGCACCGACCGGGGGCGGCACCAGCCCCTCTCCCCACGGGGGCGGCGGCACGGCGGCATGCATGGTGCATGCAGGCCTCCGCCTCCCGTCCCCCCCCTCCCCTTTTCTGCTCTAATTCTGGCGGTGGCCGGCGGCGCCAGGCCGCCGGACCACCCACCGGAGGAGTCGTCGGCCCCCGGCGCGCCGACCGGGGGGCGTTTCCTGCCCCAGCCGGCCGCTGCCCGGCAGCGGCAGCGGCCGCCTCCCGATTTTAAATCAGGAGCCGCACGATTTCCTCCCAGGAAATCTTGCGGCTCCCGCCACCTTAACTCCCCCTTCCCCCCCCCCCCCCCCCCCCCCCCCCCCCCGCCTCAGCATATGTGCCCCCACAGCGGATCCGCCGCGGATCCGCTGCGGGGGCCGCGGGAGGGCGCAGGGTGCAAGACCCATGCGCCTCCTCCCTTTCTCTATTTGCACCCCAAAAACACCCCTATCCTTAATTTAATTTTTCTAAGGGCAAATGGGGCATTTTCAGAAGAAATTGCCTAAATGGAAAATATGCCACACCCTAAGGGGCACCTCCTGAAATTTTTTGGGAATTTTAGGAAAAGATTTAATATTTTTAAAACCCTTTATAAAGTTTATTTTGAGAAAATAAACGCCCAAATAAGTTCGCAAAAATCACCAAAAATTAAGGGCTCTAATTGAAGGTATTTTACAACTACTATTAAAGTTGGGAGGTGTGACCTCTTATTTTGGTCCCCCAAAAGTATTTTTCAAGCGAAACAAACGCCCGAAAAAGGAGCGAAATTCATCAAAATAGATCGACGTCCTCTCGACGTATACTTTTTAAACGCATAATAAAGATTACGCGTATCGATCTAAGGAATCGACTAAGTCAAAAATATCGACGCAAAACTCGGGACGAAATCGCGGTGCGACGCCGCGATTCAATAATTCCGGGATAATTATACAAAAACGAACCCACGTCAAAGGGGAATTATTAAAAATATCGTGAAAAAGTAGATAAACTCCCGAAACGGAGTCGAACCCCTATGAACGGGGAAAATCAGAACTCCCTCCTATGAACGGAGTCGACGTTGAAGCCTCCTCTTATGGAGTGATTTAACTACTAACCCTTTTTTTATGCTTACTGCTTTCTGTACTTTCGTTTAAATCCAGTCTCGCACTGGTCCCCCGCATTTACATTCAGTACTTTCGTTTAAATCCAGTCTCGCACTGGTCCCCCGCATTTACATTCAGTACTTTCGTTTAAATCCACTCTCGCACTGGTCCCACGCATTTACATTCTGTACTTTCATTTAAATCCAGTCTCGCACTGGTCCTGTCATTATGGCCTCTGCTTTCGGCCTACTCTTCTGCTTACTATTATGGCCTCTGCTTTCGGCCTACTTTTCTGCTTACTATTATGGCCTCTGCTTCCGGCCTACTTTTCTGCTTACTATTATGGCCTCTGCTTTCGGCCTACTTTTCTGCTTACTATTATGGCCTCTGCTTTCGGCCTACTTCCCTGCTTAGTATTATGGCCCCCTGCTTCCGGCCTAATTTACTTGCTAAATGCAGCGCTGTCGTGGCTATAATGCGGTGCTTATCCTCCCTTCTGCGAGGCCTTAGTTGAGGAGAACCCGGAGTCGAGTCCCTCCTCCCAGGTTAGCCCCAAGCAAGGAGCCCTCATACCGCTAAGCCTCCCGGTCAGAGGTTGTGGGACCGGTCGAGTGATCTTCCAGGTACTTTAAGCGCTTGTTTTATAATTAAGCGGGTGAAGATTGATTGGAAGTGGCGGGTTGGTCACGCTCGCAGATCGTTCATACCGGTGCAGGTGGGTTGACGACTCATGGCGACAGGGAGATGTGCACAGCAGGTTATCACCACTCCGAACCTCCAGTTTTACCTCCGCTGGTCGGCCTACAAATCGGTTCGCCGGATGTCGCTCACATCCAGTTGGTACACCAAGTTGTACAGGAGGGCCTGAGTGATACGGTACGACTACATTCAGAAGTGGCAAGACTGGCCACTGTCACCGACGACCACATCGGTGAGGCCCGCGGGGTTAGCTCCCCTGCTTGAAGAAAAGCGGTCTAAACTGTGTCGACACAGGGTCTTTTTGTGTGCGTACAGGTTTGAATACCTGGGTGTGTGTATGCGCGAAATAGTGTTGCGTATTTACCATACGGCGCAATTACGGATATTAGGGCGGAAGGCCCTATATATATATATATATATATATATATATATATATGTTTACCTGCTGCTAACCCTCTTCCTTGCTTCGGCTATTTTATTTCTGTCCTTTAGCCGCCCCCTGGATATGGATCCGGGGAGGGGATGTATTTTCTACTTAGCTCTGTGACTAACGGTTATTTCTTATAACCAATCACAGGAGATGAGACAGCAAGGAGCCCCCGCACCACAGGATGATATACCAGCCTTGGAGATGGCCCGTTCGATCACCCCAGCCTCGCCCCCTATCTTCCGCGACTTGAGTCCTAGATTATAGGACTAGAATAGGATCTTTTGTTTCGTCGATGTAGCCCCCGAGGCAGTAGTTGTAAACATTAGGCTTCGGCCCTGTTCCAATATGTGAATATAAGTTGTGTGCTTGTTATTATGTCTTTCGATTGTTTCCGCTATGCGTTCTGATGTGATGTTATGATTCTTGTGCCTGACAAGGAGACCGCTCGGTGCTTGAAAAGGGTGGGACGTTGCCACCCAGAAAGCGCTAAGTGGTCATCCTTGGGCAGTAAGATCCCCCCTCCCTGAACCAAGTTCAGTTTGGGGAGGGGGGTGGTCTTACAAATGGATTAGAGCTACCACGATCCGACCACATGGGGCAGTCTTTCGATCCTCCCGTTCCCGGTTCCGTTTCTTGGTTCGGGACGAACCACGCAGCGGAATCCTGGTAGACCCTTTAGGTTTAAGGTTAAGGATTCGAGACTGCACGGTAGTACACCCGCACGCTTTCTGCTTTCGTTTCGTTTCAGTTCTACAAAATTCCCTTATTTTTGCAAGTACTGATGTTCGTTTTGTTACTTCTCCAGATACCCGAGTCGAGTAATGGGAGATCCTCCTCCAGGGACCAGTACCACCCTACCACTCCACCACCAGCCTCGGCCACTCCAGCCGCAGTTCCGTTTGGGGATACAGAGCTGGGACGGACCCTGATAGCATTGTTAGCCGCTTTCCAGACAGCCACCCTGCGGCCACCCCAGCAGGCCACCGTACCCACCAACCTTCTGACGACATTCCGGGGGCTAAGGCCCCCCAGCTTCCGAGGTACCGAGTCAGCCATTCAGGCCGAGGAGTGGGTGGAGAGGGTAGAGGAGCTCCTAGTTGGGATGATGTGCCCCGCCATAGCCGCAGTATCCTTGGTGGTGACTATGCTAGAGGGCTATGCCCGAGATTGGTGGAGGGCCGCCAGCCGCTCTACCTTCAGAGGGCGACCACTCAGCACGATCCTCTGGGGGGAGTTCTCAGAGGCCTTCTTAGAGCACTTCATTTCGGATGCGGACCGGATGACACTCCAGGAGCGGTTCCTGCAGATCCGGCAGGGAGATAGGACGGTTCCAGACTACCAGAGAGAGTTTATCCACTTGGCCCGCTTCGCCGGGACCTTAGCAGGTACGGATAGAGCAGATCGGCCAGATTTTACCGGGGATTACGAGACGATCTCCGTCAGGCCCTGATCATGATTTCTCAGGCATCCTTCCACACGATTGCCTCACATGCCACCGCTCTAGAGATTGATCAGCGGATGGTGGCCCAGCAGCGGATGGTGGCCCAGCAGCGGAGGGGACACGTGGGTGTTCCCCGGACTCAGGGCCGAGAGAGAAGAGTAGGCCCACGCAGACAGGACCAGGCCAGGAGACAACGTCAGCGTCATCAGCCATATAGACAGGCACCTCAGCCCCGACCAGCACCTCAGCCCCGACCAGCACCACCAGCCCCAGCACCTCAGGCCGCCCCCGCCGCACGACGAGATGTTCCCTTCGTAGGGAACTGCTACCTGTGCTAGCAGCCCGGGCACATACGAGCCTTTTGCCCACATGCGGTAGGTAGGCCCGGCCTAGGAGCAGTACAGGGAGCCGCGGAGAGAGGACGAGGACGAGGTGGGCGCAGTGGACAGCCTGCAGGCAGGAGAGGGCAGGCCAGGTAGGGTAGAGCAGCACCCCTCGAGGCGTACGCCTTAGATCTCCAGCACGGTCCTACTCCAGACGTAGTGATAGGTATCTACTTTTAGTAGTTACGATATCCTAGGGAGATGTGATAGTTATATATATATATATATGATGTGATCTTTTGTTAGTATAGCATGTATGATCCCTATTCCGGTATATCTGTAAAAACTTATGATCATAGTATATACATGTTATCAGGTCTACTTTTGGTAGAAGGTCATCCCGCTAAAATGCTATTCGATACCGGTGCCACGCATTCATTCGTCGAACAGAACTTCATCGCTGACAAGGGAAATACTGTACGATCATCCGGGATGTCAATACGAATACGACACCCGGATGGATCAGATATGACATATGTACAACCCGTATTCGGCGAGTAGAGCCGAGGGCACCTGACGAGTAGGCCGATGCCTCTCTCGGCGAGTAGAGCCGAGGGCACCTGGCGAGTAGGCCGATGCCTCTCTCGGCGAGTAGAGCCGAGGGCACCTGGCGAGTAGGCCGATGCCTCTCTCGGCGAGTAGAGCCGAGGGCACCTGGCGAGTAGGCCGATGCCTCTCTCGGCGAGTAGAGCCGAGGGCACCTGGCGAGTAGGCCGATGCCTCTCTCGGCGAGTAGAGCCGAAGGCACCTGGCGAGTAGACCGGTGCCTCCCTCGGCGAGTAGAGTCAGATTCTGGGGAATATAATCATCCGGGCACCCCCGGTGGTCTGCCTATAGCCCTTCGGGACAGCAGAGTCTGGCTATCTGCAGACCAATTTGGAGTGCGTTTAGCAAAATAGTAAGGCGGAGTTACGCTATCCGCAGGTCATCCGGACCATTCTACCCCTGGGAAGTCTTTCCCTATAAATAGGACCCATTATGTCTCAGATCAGCACAGATCCACCCCCTTGAGAGAGCCTGTGCTTTCTTCCTTGTGCTGTCTGAGACAGGCTGAGCTTCTGGTTTTCGGGAGGGGAAATCAAGTTAGATTTCCGGGTTAGTGGCGGGACCTCCCCGCTGCAGCCAGTGGGTCATTCTTAGGGAGCTACCTAACAACCAGTGAGGGTTGGTTCTTAGTTCGGGACACTTAGTTCTAGGATCCGACGAGGAGAGAAGTAACTCAAGCTACTCCCCAAGTCTCGAACAAGTTGGACCGGTATCCGGGTTCCAACATTTTTGGTGCGGTGAGCGTGGACTGTAGCAAGAGAAGAAAATCTCATCTGACGATCCCATGACTGAACGTGACGAGCTGGGAACCGACCAGGGGAACTCGCCGCCTTTGGGCGAGTTCGTGACCAAGAGTGTTTTCGAGCAGGGGATGAAGGCGATGGAGGATACCATCCGGAGGTTACTCACGCCTCGTGCCGAGGTGGGAGTATCCCCCCCTGTCGCAGTCGCCTCGCCCACGGAGGCAGGTCCTAGTCAGCGCCTCGGCAAGGAAGCGCTCCTAGGGGAGGAAGACCAGCCGCTCCGCGCGCGAGTGCTCTTTGCCAGCCCGACGGAGACTCGCCAGTCAGAGGGCGAGTACGATCAAGTTCGTCCCATCCGCCAGCTCACCCCGCGCAGTCCTTTCTGCAAGTTGGTGCTGTCTGCTCCCATTCCTGCAGGATTCACAGAGCCCGCCATGAGTTTCTACTCCGCGAAAGAAGATCCCGTCAAGCATCTGCAGTGGTTTGAAGATATGGTCTCCATCAAGCCAATGACGGATCCCTTCAAATGTCGGTTGTTCGCCATAACCTTCCAGGAAAAAGCCAGAGATTGGTTCCACCAGTTACCGGCGGGAAGCGTCTACGGGTTTGATGACCTGCGCAGAAGTTATTTGCTCCGCTTCTCCACGTCCAAGAAGAGGAGGAAGGGTTCAGAAGATCTTTTCCTTATCAAGCAGAGACCCTAGGAGATGCTCGGGTCGTATTTGGATCGCTTTCAGGAGGAGATCCTCCTAGTCCAAGAGGTCCCTGGACATACCCTGATCTTGGCATTCAAGCTGGGGTTGCAGCCAGGGTTTTTCAAGATGGAGATCACTCGCAATCCCCCCCTATCGTTCGAGGAGTTAGTCGATCGGGCCGGGAGGCAGATCGCGGGGGAGGCAACCAGCCTAGAGTTCGTGGCCAAGTTAGCCAGATTGGAGGGAGGGGAGAAAGAAGGAGAGGGGAGCGGTCGACGCGAGTCCAAGAAGATAGGTGAGCCGAGAAGGCGAGAAGAGGAGGGATCCCGGGAAAACAGGGATCAGCGAGAACGGGAAAGGAGGTTCCAGGCTCCGCCTCGCCGGCCGGCCTGGAGACCTGCTGGAGGAGGCTACCAAGGGAGACCGGGAGGGAGGTACTCTCCGGAATGGCGAGACCGATGTC
This sequence comes from Dactylorhiza incarnata, assembly GCA_033032865.1. Lineage (NCBI taxonomy): Eukaryota > Viridiplantae > Streptophyta > Magnoliopsida > Asparagales > Orchidaceae > Dactylorhiza > Dactylorhiza incarnata. The sequence goes on from JAWHQI010000056.1 coordinate 2,939,530, forward strand.
GCTCTCCCTATCAGAGGCAAGGGCAGTGGAGGCAGAACCAAGCGCCGCCCAGAGAAGCTAATGTGATCAGGAGGGGACGAGGACGAGGAAGAGGGGGAAGGCCGCGACAGCCCCGAGGTGAAGAAGAGCGTCGGACGATGCCCTACTGCGACTTCCATCAGGTAGAGGGCCACGCGACGGCCACGTGCCCTGAGTTCTTGGAGTTGAGGAGAGGAGCTGGAGGAGCCCAGGAAGGGCATGAGAGGCGAGAAGGAGACATGTTAAGGATCGAAGGGGGAGGAGCCCCCGCCCCAAGGAGGTGTGAGGATAGGGGGGATCTGGGAGCCCATGGGGGGATAGGGGTCATCCACGGAGGAGCAGGGTTGGAGGCGACCCGGAAGGGGAGCCTCAACGTCGTGTATCGGAAGAGCGTGGCCTCTACCTCCCAGGTTCCACCACCGTCAGGAGAGATCACTTTCTCGAAGGAAGACATGTTGGGGAACGAAAACCCTTTCTGTGACGCGGTGGTGATCAAGGCCGCGGTGGAGAACTATACGGTCTCTCGCATCCTAGTGGATAACGGGAGCTCCGTCAATGTCGTGTTCAAGAAAGCGTTTGATGCCATGAAGGTGGAAGAGAAGAGGGTTACCTCGACGGAAGGACCGCTCTTTGGGTTCGCGGGAGAAAGAAAAGAAGTAGAGGGAGGTGTGGAGTTGGTGGTGACGTTGGAAGGGACCACCAAGTGTTGTAGGTTTGTCATTGTAGACGCCCCCAGCAGTTACAATGCCATCTTCGGCAGACCACTCATCAGTGCCTACAAGTGTGTGCCCTCCTCCTACCATCAATGCCTGAAGTACAACCAGGGAGGCGTGCAGATCCGGATCCGGAGCGATCCCAAGGTGGCGAGGCAGTGTTATCTTAACGCTGTCAACATGATCAGCTGGAAGGAGGAGGCAGAGGCGGTGGACCTGGTGATGGAGGAGATGGCGAGGCAGGAAGCGGCCAAAGAAGCAGAGGAGACGGCAAGGCTGGAGGCAGCTGAGGAAGTGGAGGAGAAGGAGATCCTAGCAGAAGGCGGAAGGCCGGGAAGGGTGAAGGTCAGCAGGGAGCTGGAAGAGGAAGACAAGGAGAAGATCATGTCCTGCATCCAGAAGAACGCGGACATCTTTGCGTGGAGCGCAGCCGATATGCCAGGTGTCGACGCGGACGTCGCCTGCCATCATCTCAACTTGGATAAAAGAGTCCACCCCATCCAACAGAAGAAGAGGGCAACCGCCACCACCCTAGCCGAGCCCATCAGGGAGGAGGTCAGGAAGCTGCTGGAAGCAGGGTTTGTGTCGGAGATCCAGTACCCAGGCTGGGTCTCCAATGTTGTAATGGTGAGGAAGGGAGAGGGGAAGTGGCGCATGTGTATCGATTTTTCTATCCTTAATAAAGCTTGCCCCAAGGATTGTTACCTTTTGCCTAGAATCGACGAGCTAGTAGATTCGGCCGTCGGATTCCCTGTCATGAGTTTTTTAGATGCATTTTCTGGTTACCATCAAATCCGCATGCATCCACCCGACGTGAAGCACGTATCCTTCATTACCAACGACGGATGCTATTGTTATAAAATGATGCCATTCGGGCTTAAAAATGCAGGAGCAACCTATCAGCGCATGATGGACAGGGGTGTTCAAAGAGCAGAAGGGGCGAAACTTGGAAGTATACGTCGATGATCTCATGGTAAAAAGCAAGAGCGTCGGGGAGCACCTCCATGACTTGGAGGAGACCTTCGCCACGCTGCGAAAGTATAAGATGAGACTAAATCCGGCCAAGTGCGTGTTTGGGGCTGGAAAGGGGAAGTTCTTGGGACACCTCTTGACTCCGGCTGGAGTAGAACCGAACCCGGACAAGGTGAAGGCGATCATGGAGATGGAAGCACCCAGGAACGTCAAGGAAGTTCAGTGCCTGACAGGTCGCCTAGCCGGGCTGAGCAGGTTCCTCTCCAGAACAGGAGAGAAATGCTCACCTTTCTTCAAAACCCTCCGAGACAATAAAAAGTTCGATTGGTCGGCAGAGTGTCAGGGAGCCTTTGAAAGCCTAAAACTCCAGTTGGCCCAGGTACCCCTGTTACAAGGGCCTAGAGAGGGAGAAGATCTCTTCCTATACATAGGGGTGGGGTCGGAAGCGGTAAGCTCGGTCCTGGTACGCGAGGAGGGGAAGCGCCAACTCCCCATTTACTACGTAAGTTGGGTCCTGCGGAAGGCAAAATTACGATACCCCATCCTGGAAAAATTGGCGTTCGCCTTGATTGTATCGGCGCGGAGACTTCGACCTTACTTCCAGGCCCACTTGATTAAGGTAGTGACCGACCACCCTCTCCGCAATGTCCTAGAAGGGGTAGAGCATTCTGGCAGGATGGCGAAGTGGTCAGTAGAACTCAGCGAGTTTGACGTCGCCTACGTGCCCCGACTGGCCATGAAGGCCCAAGCGGTGGCAGACTTCCTAGTCGACTATACCGCAGAAGTAGGCAAGGAGGAGATACCCCAGCAGGTGGCGTGGGAAGTGTTCGTGGATGGAGCGTCGGGGAGGAACTCATGTGGAGGAGGCATCATCCTGATCAGCCCTCAGGGCACTAGAATTGAGCAAGCCGTCAGCATTCACTTCCCCGTTACCAACAATCAGGCAGAATATGAGGCTGTAATCGCGGGACTGCGCCTAGCCCAGGAGCTGGGGATCCACGACATCAGAGTCCACTCCGACTCACTGGTGGTCACCTCCCAGATCCGAGGAGAGTATGAAGCAAGAGAGCCGGTACTGCAGCGCTATCTGGTAAAGGTCAAAGACCTGGTGGGCGCCTTTAAGTCCTTCTCCATACAACATGTGCCAAGGGAGGAGAACGCCCGAGCAGATCGACTGGCCAAATATGGCCCCCTGGTCGGGGGAACAATCACCGAGTTGTTTCGGCCTTCGATCGAGGAAGGAGAAGTGATGGACATCGACCAACCCGCTTCGTGGATGGACCCCCTGATCACTTTCTTAACCACAGGATGCTTGCCTGCGGAGGTTCAGGACAAGAGGCGGTTCAGGTACAAGTCCGCTTATTATTTACTAACTAACGGGGTGCTCTACAAGAAGACTCTATCCGGTCCCTTGGCCAGGTGCCTGTCCGAGGAGGATGCCTCCCGGATCTTGGAGGAGATTCACACAGGCGAGTGCGGCAGTCATTCGGGAAGCAGAACCCTGGAGAAGAGGGTACTCCGAGCAGGATACTTTTGGCCCACCATCCGGAAAGACGCGGAGGAGTTCGCGAGGAGATGCTCAAAGTGCCAACTCTATGCTCCGCTCCAGTTACAGCCAGCCCAGCGTCTTCGGTCAATCACCACCCCCTGGCCCTTCGCCATTTGGGGAATGGATCTGGTGGGACCATTCCCCCCGGCAAGTGGGCAAAGGAGATATCTCCTGGTGATGATCGATTATTTCTCCAAGTGGATGGAGGTGAAGGCCCTGGCAAAAACGACCTCCCTGGTGGTGAAGAACTTCATTTGGGGGGAGATCGTGTGCAGACATGGTCTACCCCTCGCCATCGTCACCAACAACGGCCCACAATTCGCAAGCCTTGAACTCACCGATTTCTGTAGCCAACTTGGCATCGATCTCCGCTTCGCCTCAGTTCATCACCCACGAAGCAACGGCCAGGTTGAAGCAGCCAACAAAGTCATCATCAACCTGCTTAAGAAGAAGGTGGAGAACCTGAAGGGAAATTGGGTGGAACAGCTCCCCTCGGTCCTCTGGGCCCTGAGGACTGCCCCCACCACGACAACCGGCGAAACACCGTTCAAGCTATCACACGGCTCGGAGGCTCTCATCCCGATAGAGTTCGAGGTCCGGAGTCCCAGGGTGGTGGCGGCAGAAGATGGGGATGAAGGGTGGAGACTCGAGAACGAAGAGGCGCAACGACTCGCCTTGGATTTCGTGGAGGAACTTCGCGACCAGGCCACGATCCGACAGGAAGAGATCAAGCGAAGGATGGCGAAGCACTTTGACAAACAGGTCCGAGTCAAGCAGTTCATCAAGGGAGACCTGGTTCTCAAGAAGGTGGATGCCGCAGGAAGATCCGCCACGGTGGGTAAACTCCATCCCAATTGGGAAGGCCCCTACATCGTGTTCGAGGTGTTAAGGACCGGCGGGTACCGCCTGCAGAACATTGATGGGGAACTCCTAGGAAACACTTGGAGTGGAGACGACTTGAAGCGTTTCTACTCCTAACCTTAATGTAATACTTAGTTTATTCTTGTTCTACTTAAGATAATAACACTTTCCCTGGCAAACTCGCAACGCTTCACCACCTAAGCAACTTGCCCCCTCGAATGAGCTCTAAGTCCTCGACATGTGTTGTTGCCGTAGACCAGGTCACTGCACGAGCTCCTCTCCTGCATACCGGCTACTTGCCCCCTCGAGTGAGTTCTAAGTCCTCGAGATGTGTTGCTGTCGTAGACCAGGTCACTGCACGAGCTCCTCTCCTGCATACCGGCTACTTGCCCCCTCGAGTGAATTCTAAGTCCTCGAGATGTGTTGTTGCCGTAAACCAGGTCACTGCACGAGCTCCTCTCCTGCATACCGGCTACTTGCCCCCTCGAGTGAGTTCTAAGTCCTCGAGATGTGTTGTTGTCGTAGACCAGCTCACTGCACGAGCTCCTCTCCTGCATACCGACTACTTGCCCCCTCGAGTGAGTTCTAAGTCTTCGAGATGTGTTGTTGCCGTAGACCAGGTCACTGCACGAGCTCCTCTCCTGCATACCGGCTACTTGCCCCCTCGAGTGAGTTCTAAGTCCTCGAGATGTGTTGTTGCCGTAGACCAGGTCACTGCACGAGCTCCTCTCCTGCATACCGGCTACTTGCCCCCTCGAGTGAGTTCTAAGTCCTCGAGATGTGTTGTTGCCGTAGACCAGGTCACTACACGAGCTCCTCTCCTGCATACCGGCTACTTGCCCCCTCGAGTGAGTTCTAAGTCCTCGAGATGTGTTGTTGCCGTAGACCAGGTCACTGCACGAACTCCTCTCCTGCATACCAGCTACTTGCCCCCTCGAGTGAGTTCTAAATCCTCGAGATGTGTTGTTGCCGTAGACCAGGTCACTGCACGAGCTCCTCTCCTGCATACCGGCTACTTGCCCCCTCGAGTGAGTTCTAAGTCCTCGAGATGTGTTGTTGCCGTAGACCAGGTCACTGCACGAGCTCCTCTCCTGCATACCGGCTACTTGCCCCCTCGAGTGAGTTCTAAGTCCTCGAGATGTGTTGTTGTCGTAGACCAGGTCACTGCACGAGCTCCTCTCCGACATACTGGCTACTTGCCCCCTCGGGTGAGCCCCAGACCCCAACGAGGGCCAACTCTAAAAAAGCGATCCCATAGGAGAAGGGGAGGCGAGACGAATATCATAAAAGCCTCCCACACTCATAGATAGCGAAATTACTCATTTATTCGTCAATCATCTCGCGAAAAGCCCTAATAAGGGGAAGAAGAGCGCCCCATCTGCCTCACACGCCGGAAAGGCGTAAGTAAATGGGCGCCCGACCAAGGCGAGGAGAGCTCTCGCGCGAGCCCTCGCCACGGGCGAGTACCCCCCAGGCGCGAGTACGCCACATAGGCAAACGCGTCGCAAAAAAAAGTATATCTAAATAATAAACGATCGTAACGAGCACGTCAGACGAGATTTGCGGCGAAGGAAGAGAAAAGATCGAGCGGATTAAAATACGTCGAACACGCTCATCCTGTCAGACAGAAAGGGCGGGTACACCGATAATATTCCCAAGAAAGTATTATTACAGGGATTACAAAAAATAAAAATGAGCTATTTGCCCTCGTCACCCTCTTCCGATTCGCCAGATGAGCCGTCGCTTAGTGTTCTCGCCGGGGTGGGGCTCACCGCCTCGCGATATAGTTCTGGGAGAAGGTCCGCGAGATCAACTGTGGCCCCCTCCGCAGTAAGAAGAAATCGCCGCCGGAGTCGCTCCCGCGTGAACACCGCCGTCTTGATGGCCAGCTGCCTGCGCGTCTCAGCGACCTGGGCCGGGGTGAAGTGAAGGAGCTGCGGAGCTGTGGACGACTCCCCTCTGCTAGGATGTCGGAGCTCAGCTATCTCCGATTCCGCCTCGGCAAGGCGAGTCCCTAGGTAGTTGACTTCCCGCTGCGAGGCGGCCAGCTGCGCCTCCAGCTCAGAGACCCGCGTCACCAGCGCAATGATGGACTCCTGCATTAGCAAAGGTCAAACAATAGCGTCGGTCAGCGAGTGGGAGGTAAACGGACAAGGACGCTCACCTCAGGGAGAACGACCTCCTTAGCCTTGGACCCGGCAAGCTCCTCCGCCATTGCCGCCAGCTTCTCCTCCAGCTCTTTATAGGTGGCGCCCAGTTCGCGGAGTCGCCTATTCGATTGAAGCCCCCGCCGCGCCGTCTGGTGAGCCAGCTCGGCGGTGCGGAGAGCGGAACGGCTGGTGAGGTTGGCTAGCTCGCGAATGGGAGCCTCCGCGAGAACTTCGGCGTCTTCTCGACCATATAACCCAAAGAGCAGGTTATACGCCTGCTCGCCTACCTCCTCGAAATCCTCCCAGGAGGGGAGGAGCGAACTCACCAGGACCCTGTCTGCATCATGGTCCCATATCAACAACGGATTACCTTTGGAGTCCTCGCTCCTCATCCCCAACCCAAAATTTGTGTGGGATGAGGGTTCAGGAGGCGGGCTCGTTGGAGGACGAGAAGATCTCCCAGTCTTCTGCTTCTTTCGCCTTGGCTCACTAGCCGAGGCGGCCTCAGGATCAACCAGACCTTTTCCCTTGTCTGTTGACGGGGGCGTCCCGCTATCCACCGAAACTACCGCCGCTCCAAGGGCCCCCTCGGGATGAGGCTCGCTAGACTGACGCCGCGAGGCGTCGCAAGGAGGACGGGAGGGGATGACGCGCTCACCTGCAAGAAGGTGAAAATTAATTCAGATCCCTGCCAAGAGCAGAGGATCGGGAGAGAGGGGAGGAAGCGCGGCGAGTATTGCCCAAGACTTACCCGCTCCAGGAGGCACGAAGGCGAGCTGATCCACGCCTCGCCGCAGGAAAACCACGTCCATAACCCTACTCTTCATTAAGTATAGAGGGCCAGAGCGTCCCCTTTCAAGCGAGGCGGTCTGTACTCCGTCTCTGCCTTTTGAATGGGGGCGAAGGGAATGTTCCCGAAGTCGCCTCGCACCACGACAAATTTATCGGTCCAATGATGGACCTTGTTGAGTGTCTCGGCTACCTTAACGCACACACTGGTAAAGAACAGGGTGCCGTCTCCAGTCGCCTTTAGGGTCAGGACCTTGCGGAAGACGGAAAGGTCGAATTCGATCTTCTCCTCGCGCAGGTAACAGGCGTATGCGACCAAAACGCTGATCGCGTTAGGGTTGACCTGCGCGGGGATCATCCCGAAGTATCGAAGGACCTGGCGCACCTCAGGCCATAGAGGCAGCCTCAACCCCACCTGGAAATAGGCTAGGGGGATGGCGAGTTCACCGTCGAAGAAGGAGTTAAGGAACTCACCAGGGGTTGGCCGCCTCGCTGTGTAGCCCTGTGGCAGGTAACGTTTCTCGACGTCCGTCAGCTCCTCGCCCAGGGTCTGCGAGCTGGGGAAGTTGTGCGCTCGAAAATTGCGAACACAGAAGGCACGCCCGTCTTCGGATGGCTCTTTCCCATGGCGGGTGGCGAGTAGAGGGGAAGGTCTAACAGTCGGGGTTCGGAGAAAAGCGCTTGGAGGAGAGGGGGGTGTGGGAGCATACCCATCCACTCTAGGAGGCCTGCTATTTATAGACTCCGCCTCATCCGGCCTGATCGCACGCGAACTGGATAACCACCTATGCGAGTATGCCTAAACGAGTAGCTAGTTCAACAACGCGCAGGTAAGAGGCAGCAACCCTAACACACATAAAATACAGCGCGGGTACAAAAAACCTTTAACAAAAATTCTCTAAGCGCATGGCGCGAGTACACAAAATACAAAAACATCGCCCGCACATTACAAGTACCCGAGAGGTCACGAGTGCCTTTACATATCACGCGCCAAAGAAAAAATAGCGAAACGCATCAAAAGGGAGAATTCAGCCTAAGAAGCTCCACCGCGGCGCCGCGGACCGCCACCCAGGCGACGCGTGCGCTGGGGATGACGAGCTCTCCAAGTAATGTCGCGAGCTGTTCGCAGGTCTTCGCGGGCCTGCCCCAGACTCTCCTCACTTTGCCGGATGTGATCCTCGCCTCGGCGGATGTGTTCTTCCAGTAAAGAGGTCTCGCCCACGGTGCCAGCCACCTGCGAGAAGCGGTGAAGATCGTCTTCGGTAGCTTGCTGGCGAGTCTCCACCTCGTACAACCTCGTCTCTAGGTCAGTCACCCTGTCAAAGAGGCCGTCTTCGCCCTGCACCTGCTGTTGAAACTCCTCCACTTCAGAGAGGCGGTCCCCGAGGTCAGCCAACCGCGCGTTCACCTCGGCGGGGGGCGTAGACATCAGAAAGGAATCATGGGCTCGAAGGACGGCAATCAAGCGAGCCCACGACCCCTCATTAAAGCCCGGTGGGTCCGCGAGTAGCTCTCTCAAAGGAGTAGACGCCACGGGCGGTGACGACCCCAGCAGTGAATTCGTCGATGGAGTGCGACTGGAAGAGGGAGATCCCCGGTTATCTGAAAGGAGATAAAGGACAAGGGTAAGCCACAGAAACGAAGAAGGCGGCGAAGATAAGCAAGGCGAGTACCCCCGTGAGTAGTGTACCCTTCCTGGTGGCGAGGCGGATCTGCCTGCAACCTCCCAGTAGAGGCAGACAAGCGGAGAACCACACCGGTCCCCCCGGATAAAGGCCCTATCGTCGAGGATTTCCCTCCGGCAGTGGGGCGGGTCGGATGGCCTACCCCAGATTGCCGAGGAGGCGACTGCAAGGGAGGAGGAGGGAGGGCCAAAATCTGCCCTGGGGCCGAGGAGGACGCAGTCCCAAGACCCGTCGACAGCGCCGCGCCGAATTGACCAGACTGAACCAGGTGGTCAGGAAGCGCTGCGGGTAACAAAAGGTCAGTACAAATTCAGCCTAGTGGGGCGAGAAGATAGCACCCTTACCAGAGGTCACAGTGGGACGAACGGGAGGAAATAGCGGGATGCCCTGATCCGCTGGAGGCAATCTCGCATCCTCGAGCCCACCTGTTGTAATGGCGACCTCGCCCCCTCCTTGCTGGCGAGATGAGTCAGCAGCGAGCTCTTCACGAATAGGCGAGGTCGTCACCTTCCCAAGCAAGGGTCCGCACCTCGCCGTGGATTCCGGATCCGTGGAAGATCTCTCGCGTAGCTCCAGGTCAATTCTCTTCCGCTTGGACTTCCTCTTCCTCGCGGAGCCGGGAGGGCGAGGCGTCAAGAACTCTCCAATGATGTCCATGACGGCCGCAGCCTCAGGCTCGTCATCAACGAGCCCCCGGTCGGCGGCAGTAGAAGACCCCCCCTTGGAAGACATTCTGGCACATGGGATGAAAGGCATACCCCCACTCTATTTATAGAGGAAGAGCCTGTGGGCTCGCCGTTCCGCCGAATAAGGGATTGGACTCTTCTTTCCGACCTCTAGCGAGCTCGCAAAGAGCGGGGATTGTGTACAACCCGTATTCGGCGAGTAGAGCCGAGGGCACCTGGCGAGTAGGCCGATGCCTCTTTCGGCGAGTAGAGCCGAGGGCACCTGACGAGTAGGCCGATGCCTCTCTCGACGAGTAGAGCCGAGGGCACCTGGCGAGTAGGCCGATGCCTCTCTCGGCGAGTAGAGCCGAGGGCACCTGGCGAGTAGGCCGATGCCTCTCTCCGCGAGTAGAGCCGAAGGCACCTGGCGAGTAGACCGGTGCCTCCCTCGGCGAGTAGAGTCAGATTCTGGGGAATAGAATCATCCGGGCACCCCCGGTGGTCTGCCTATAGCCCTTCGGGACAGCGGAGTCTGGCTATCTGCAGACCAATTTGGAGTGCGTTTAGCAAAATAGTAAGGCGGAGTTACGCTATTCGCAGGTCATCCGGACCATTCTACCCCTGGGAAGTCTTTCCCTATAAATAGGACCCATTATGTCTCAGATCAGCACAGATCCACCCCCTTGAGAGAGCCTGTGCTTTCTTCCTTGTGCTATCTTAGACAGGCTGAGCTTCTGGTTTTCGGGAGGGGAAATCAAGTTAGATTTCCGGGTTAGTGGCGGGACCTCCCCGCTGCAGCCAGTGGGTCATTCTTAGGGAGCTACCTAACAACCAGTGAGGGTTGGTTCTTAGTTCGGGACACTTAGTTCTAGGATCCGACAAGGAGAGAAGTAACTCAAGCTACTCCCCAAGTCTCGAACAAGTTGGACCGGTATCCGGGTTCCAACAACGTCCACAGAAAAGTGTTCCTTCCAAGCAATGCTAGGAGGAATGGAATTCGAAGTCAACGCGACCGTTTTGGCAATAACCGGATTCGACATCATTCTAGGGATGGATTAGTTGACCGAGCACAGCTCCCAAATTGATTGTTCAACTCGAGAAATCTGCCTCCAGAATCCGAATGGGCAAATTATCACACTAGCAGTTATACCATCTGTCACTCGCATTATTTTAACATCCGCACAGACAGTGAAGGCAGTCCGACGGAAGAACGAGGTATACCTAATTTACTTCGAGATGGAGGACAAGACACAGGTGCTCTCTAGAGTACCCATAATTCGGGATTTCCCAGACATCTTTCCAGAATCCCTTCCCGGGTTGCCCCCGCAACGGGAAGTGGACTTCCAAATTGAACTTACACACTGGGCCCGACCCGTGTCCCGAGCTCCGTACCGAATGACCCCGAGAGAACTGGCCGAGCTAAAGATCCAACTACAAGAGCTAGTTGACGCCGGTTTCGTTCGCCCAAGTACCTCGCCCTGGGGAACCCCAGTGCTGTTCGTTAAAAAAAAGGATGGATCCCTGCGTCTCTGTGTGGACTACAGGGAACTGAATAAGCTCACTGTCCGGAATACTTATCCTCTGCCCCGAATAGATGAACTGTTTGACCAAATACAAGGCGCGTCCATCTTTTCCAAGATGGATTTAAGATCCGGCTATTATCAACTCAGAGTACGCGAAGAAGATATTCCCAAGACCGCCTTCAGCTCCCGCTATGGACTTTACGAATTTATGGTGATGCCGTTTGGGTTGACCAATGCTCCCTCCGCCTTCATGGCTTTAATGAATACGGTGTTTAAGCACTTCCTAGATCACTTCGTGATAGTCTTTATAGATGACATACTCATCTACTCGAAGAGCAAAGCTGATCATTCCCGGCATCTCCAAATGGTACTGCTCAAGCTGAGAGAGCACTCGCTCTTTGCGAAGTTCAGCAAATGTGAGTTCTGGACGGAAGAAGTCGGCTTCCTTGGACACACAGTTAACAAGAACGGAGTAGCAGTGGACCAAGCTAAGGTACGAGCGGTACGAGACTAGCCGCCACTTAAGTCAGCAGTAGACATCAGGAGTTTCCTTGGCCTCGCCGATTACTACCGAAAGTTTGTGGAGGGATTCCCTAAGATTGCATTACCACTTACCGCCCTAACCAAAAAGGACGTGACGTTCCAGTGGTCTCCTGAATGCGAAGCAACGTTCATAGAGCTAAAAAACCGACTGATATCAGCCCCGATTCTGACACTTCCCTCAGGTACAGAGGGCTTCCAGATCTACGCCGACGCATCACTGAAGGGATTGGGAGCCGTACTAATGCAACACGACAAAGTAATCGCATACGCCTCCCGACAACTGAAGCCTCGCGAACTAAACTACGCCACCCATGATCTAGAACTGGGTGCGGTAGTTTTCGCATTAAAAGTTTGGAGGCACTACCTCTACGGAGTGCGATGCGAGATCTTCTCCGATCATAAAAGCCTCAAATACATCTTCACCCAGAAGGAGCTAAATCTTCGACAGCGCCGGTGGCTGGAGTTCTTATGCGATTACGACTTCGCTCTCTAATATCATCCCGGCAAGGCCAATAAGGTTGCAGATGCTTTAAGTAGGCAAACTTCGATGGCCAGTAGCTGGCTGGAGATGATACCAGAGGAGTTGATCAAGTCCTTGGCAGACTTGGATATCATCCTCGTTACCCGCAGGAACCCGATGGAATATCAGGCCCACCTCTATTGGATGGAGATACAGTGTGACATCAGGGATAGAATACGAGAAGCCCAGAAGATCGATGTCGAAGCAGCCCCGATCATTCAAGCCTTGCAACACGGTGCGCAAGAAGACTACAACTTGTATGATGGCATCCTGCAGTACAGACACCGCATATTTATTCCCGCTGCAGAGGGAATCCGGGAAGAGATCCTCCGTGAAGCACACCAAACGAGGTACTCCATACACCCGGGGGTAGTGAAGATGTACACGGACCTGCGAAGGACACTGTACTGGCCATGAATGAAGAGGGACGTCACCGAATATGTAGCGCACTGCCAGACCTGCCAAATGGTCAAAGCAGAATGTCGTAGCCCAGGAGGTTTGCTACAACCCCTGCCAATACCAGAATGGAAATTCGAGGATATCTCCATGGACTTCGTCCATGGCTTGCCCCGATCTCGTGCAGGGAACGACTCAATATGGGTCGTAGTAGATCGCCTCACCAAAGTGGCTCGTTTTATCCCGAACAGACAAGGCGACGGTGTCGACATATTAGCCCGGCTATTTCTAGAGCAAGTGGTCCGATTTCACGGGGTACCCAAGTCAATCGTGTCTGACCGCGATGGATGCTTCACGTCAAAAGAATGGAGGCGAGTGCAGGCTTATCTGGGAACCAGATTAGCTTTTAACACCGCCTTCCATCCCCAGACCGACGGGCAAACAGAAAGAACGAACCAGACGATGGAAGACCTCCTCCGATTATGCATAGTGGAACACAACGAGCCTTGGGAGCAGTTACTGCCCTCAGTGGAGTTCTCATACAATAACAGCTTCCAGGCGAGCATCAAAATGGCACCTTACGAAGCCCTTTACAGAAGACGTTGTCGAACACCACTATCATGGGCACAGGACGAGGACCCCGAAGCTTTAGGAGTCACCTATATAGATGAAACCACGGCAGCTATAAGGTTGATTCAAGAACATATGCTGGAGGCACAGAGTCGTTAAGCCAAATATTATGATGCACGTCATCGGATGGTGGAATTCAACGTGGGAGATATGGTTTTCTTGAAAATTAAGCCTATGCACGGGATATCCCGAATAAAGAAGCAGAAAAAGCTGGACCCCCGCTATTTAGGCCCATATCAAATCATCGAAAGAGTTGGCCCAGTGGCTTATAGGTTAGCTCTGCCAGCTGAACTGGGAAACCTTCACGACGTATTTCATGTCTCCTCGCTAAGACGTGTTCTACGCCAACCGGAGCAGCATCTACCCACACCACCAACATCAGTACAATCCGACCGATCCGTCCAACTCGAACCAGTGAAGATAGTGGACTCCAAGATCAAAGAACTGCGAAACAAAACCATCACGATGGTCAAGATCTTGTGGTCAAACTGTGGACGCGAAGAGTTTACTTGGGAACCAGAGACGCTCGTTCGAGAAAAATACCCGGCACTCTTCCCCCAGATATATCCTTTAAACCCCTACTTTAGCCAATTTTCGGGGACGAAAATCTCTTTATTTTTATTGGATTGTAACATCCCGACTTTATTGGGCCACTAGACCCTAGTGAGCCCAATAAAAGTAGGCCCGAGTAGTAGAAAACTACCATTTTAAGTAATGTTGCGCGCTGCAACTAAGTCATTGGGGTACAGTGACCAAATGAACCCTGAATTGACTTACGTCAGTTCCGTTAGACTCGTATGAACAATACGAGCGCAACGGAATTCGTTGCACTTCAATCCGAGGTCGTTTGGAGAAAACGACCATTTCGGGTATCGTAGCGCGCCACTACCTCATTATTATGAATAGTGACCAAATGAACCCCGAATTGACTTCCGTCAGTTCCGTTAGACTTGTATGAACAATACGAGCGCAATGGAATTCGTTGCACTTCAATCCGAGGTCGTTTGGAGAAAACGACCATTTCGGGTATCGTAGCGCGCCACTACCTCATTATTATAAATAGTGACCAAATGAACCCCGAATTGACTTCCGTCAGTTCCGTTAGACTCGTATGAACAATACGAGCGCAACGGAATTCCTTGCACTTCAATCCGAGGTCGTTTGGAGAAAACGACCATTTCGGGTATCGTAGCGCGCCACTACCTCATTATTATGAATAATGACCGTACGAACCCCGAATTGACTTCCGTCAGTTCCGTTAGACTCGTATGAACAATACGAGCGCAACGGAATTCGTTGCACTTCAATCCGAGGTCGTTTGGAGAAAACGACCATTTCGGGTATCGTAGCGCGCCGCTACCTCATTATTATGAATAGTGCCCGTACGAACCCCGAATTGACTTCCGTCAGTTCCGTTAGACTCGTATGAACAATACGAGCGCAATGGAATTCGTTGCACTTCGATTCGAGGTCGTTTGGAGAAAATGACCATTTCGGGTGTCGTAGCGCGCCACTACCTCATTATTATGAATAGTGACCGTACGAACCCCGAATTGACTTCAGTCAGTTCCGTTAGACTCGTATGAACAATACAAGCGCAACGGAATTCGTTGCACCTCGATTCAAGGTCGTATGGAGAGTATGTCATTTTAGGGTTATGCAGACCACATCGGTGCAATGCAAGAAATATAAAGCGCACGAACCCGGTATCAGCCCCGACAGATCATAGTGGACCCCGAGACCCTGGAAGACCCCGTCCTAGGTTGACCTCGGTCAACCCCCCCCCCCCCCCCCCCCCCCCCCCCCCCCCCCCCAAGGAAGGGGGCTGCCCATGAATGGGCAGCCCCTATTTGGGCAAAGGGGGCAGGAGAGAGGAAGGGAGGGGAGGGGGGGGGGGGGGAGAAAATATCTCCCCCCACTCACCCTCCCTTAACCCCACGTGGGGAAAGGAGGAGAGGGGGGGGGGGAGACCTCCCCCTTTCTATAAAAGGAAGGGCCAGCCCTCCTCTCAAGCCCACACACCCCCCTCAGCCCCCACCTCCTCCTCCTTCCACCCTGCAGGAGCCAGCCCAGCCACCTCCTCGCCGGAACCCTACCCAACCAAGCCGCCGCCACCTCCCTCTTCTCCATGGCCGGCCACCATCCCTCAAGCTCTCGAGGCCCACTTCCTCCACAGGTAGAACCACATCCCCTCCTCCTTCTTATCTCCTGGAGGCAAGCCGCCCCCTCCCCGTTGCCGGAGCGCCACCAGCGCCACCCCGAGCTTGCTCAGGTGGCGGCGCTGGCCGTGGAAGCCAAACCCCCAGCGCTGATGGTGGCGTTGGGGGAGCAGGTCCCCACTCGGGGACCTAGGCGCCGACGAAGGGGAGGCGGCCGGGCCGCCGGAGGACGCAGCCCCGACGGCGCTCGAGTCCTCCTCCCCCTGCTCTTTTCCTGTAAGGCAAATTCCGCCAACCCCGGCGGCGGCCGGCGGCCCCAGGCCGCCGGACCCCCGCCGGAGGTCTGCCCCCTCCCCGGCGCCCCGACCAGGGGTGGGTGGGAGGGCCCTCCCCGAGGAGGCGGCGGCGCAGCCAGCTTGCATGGCCCATGCAAGCTATGTCGCGCCTCCCCGCCGCCTCCTGCCCTAACTTCCGGTGGCATCCGGCGGCGCCAGGCCGCCGGACCACCACCGGAGTGGTTGCCGACCCCCGGCGCACCGACCGGGGGTGGCACCAGCCCCTCTCCCCACGGGGGTGGCGGCACGGCGGCATGCATGGTGCATGCAAGCCTCCGTCTCCCGCCCCCTCCCCCTTTTCTGCTCTAATTCCGGCGGTGGCCGGCGGCGCCAGGCCGCCGGACCACCACCGGAGGAGTCGCCTCAGCATATGTGCCCCCACAGCGGATCCGCCGCGGATTCGCTGCGGGGGCCGCGGGAGGGCGCAGGGTGCAAGACCCCTCCGCCTCCTCCCTTTCTCTATTTGCACCCCAAAAACACCCCTGTCCTTAATTTAAATTTTCTAAGGGCAAATGGGGCATTTTCAGAAGAAATTTGCTAAATGGAAAATATGCCCCACCCTAAGGGGCACCTCCTGAAATGTTTTAGGAATTTTAGGAAAAGATTTAATATTTTTAAAACCCTTTATAAAGTTTATTTTGAGAAAATAAACGCTCAAATAAGTTCGCAAAAATCACCAAAAATTAAGAGCTCTAATTGAAGGTATTTTACAACTACTATTAAAGTTGGGAGGTGTGTCCTCTTATTTTGGTCCCCCAAAAGTATTTTTCAAGCGAAACAAATGCCCCGAAAAAGGAGCGAAATTCATCAAAATAGATCGACGTCCTCTCGACGTATACTTTTTAAACGCATAATAAAGATTACGCGTATCGATCTAAGGAATCGACTAAGTCAAAAATATCGACGCAAAACTCGGGACGAAATCGCGGTGCGACGCCGCGATCCAATAATTCCGGGATAATTATAAAAGAACGAACCCACGTCAAAGGGGAATTATTAAAAATATCGTGAAAAAGTAGATAAACTCCCGAAACGGAGTAGAACCCCTATGAACGGGGAAAAGCAGGACTCCCTCCTATGAACGGAGTCGACGTTGAAGCCTCCTCTTATGGAGTGATTGGACTAGTAACCCTTTTTTTTATGCTTACTGCTTTCTGTACTTTCGTTTAAATCCAGTCTCGCACTGGTCCCCCGCATTTACATTCAGTACTCTCGTTTAAATCCAGTCTCGCACTGGTCCCCCGCATTTACATTCAGTACTTTCGTTTAAATCCAGTCTCGCACTGGTCCCCCGCATTTACATTCTGTACTTTCATTTAAATCCAGTCTCGCACTGGTCCTGTCATTATGGCCTCTGCTTTCGGCCTACTCTTCTGCTCACTATTATGGCATCTGCTTTCGGCCTACTTTTCTGCTTACTATTATGGCCTCTGCTTTCAGCCTACTTTTCTGCTTACTATTATGGCATCTGCTTTCGGCCTACTTTTCTGCTTACTATTATGGCCTCTGCTTTCGGCCTACTTCCCTGCTTAGTATTATGGCCCCCTGCTTCCGGCCTAATTTACTTGCTAAATGCAGCGCTGTCGTGGCTATAATGCGGTGCTTATCCTCCCTTCTGCGAGGCCTTAGTTGAGGAGAACCCGGAGTCGAGTCCCTCCTCCCAGGTTAGCCCCAAGCAAGGAGCCCTCATACCGCTGAGCCTCCCGGTCAGAGGTTGTGGGACCGGTCGAGTGATCTGCCACGTACTTTAAGCGCTTGTTTTATAATTAAGCGGGTTGTGGGACCGGTCGAGTGATCTGCCAAGCAAAGCCGCTCCCCTCCTTCGGGTGCGGCCGCGCCGCGCCCGCCTTTAGGTGCGGTCGAACCGCTCTCCCCCGTAGCAAGGTTGGGGTGAGTCCCCCCTCTTCCGGCTCGCCGCCCGCTTTCGGGCTCCGGAATTCATTCGGAGCAATTCCCCGTTCGTTACACGCTCAGAACACTCCTGAGCGCGCTCAGAGCACTTTCACATTTTGGGCGCGCTCACTTTTTGTCTTCCTAGCATGCTCACATTTTGTCTTTCTAGCATGCTCAATTTTTGTCTTTCTATTTTCTCAGATTTCAGGAACAGCTTGTCGCCTTTTTCGCCTCCAACAAAACTGCCCAAACTGCCCGAACTGCCCGAGGGGCAAGATGGTCAATTAAGAAAAATGGCGATCCATGTGCTCTGAACCGAAAAATATGATTCGTCCGCCAGGTGGTTAGGGTGGTTACAAAGGCGAAATTACCGGGCTACCCCCGACCAAAGCTATAAAAGGAGCCCCAGGGCTTCATTTCAAGGGACCTGACCTTCTGGACCCGGGAGAGCTTCTTGCAGACTTTCGCGGAATTCTCCTTCGGGGCTTGAAGATTTCCTTCGTCTCGAAAGGTGACTCAGCATTCTCACTTTTGTTCTCCGGAACATCTCACTTTTGTTCTCCCGGAAGGCGACTCAGCATTCTCACTTTTGTTCTCCAATATTCTCAGAAGGAAAAAGACTTAGTTTTTCTGGAGGTGGCATGTTATCTTCGGAACTCTCTCCCTCTCTCTCTATATTATTGTAACGAGCAGCGGCCTATCGCGCTCGAGTTCTAAGTCTCTAATTATAACCCCCCAGAAGATAGTGGAAGTTTGGTCGGCACAGCTCCGACCGCATGGTTTTTTACCCTTTCCGGGTTTTCCACGTTAAAAAGTCTCAGTGTACTCAACGAATCTCTAATTTACTGTTTGCGCGCTCGGTTCGCTTTCGAGCTAAGGTGGTTCAATTCGACCGGTCTACCAGAGCATCCGAGCGGCCCGCAACACTATATAAAATAATCCGCAGTTTTAATTGAGAAGATTATTCTCTGGAATTTTTATAATGAAAAGAATTGAATCATTTAAATCATTAAAAAAAGATATGAATATAAAAATTCTCAAATAATTATAGAGGGTGTGTACAGGCTAAGCAAATCTTCACAATTTTTCCCATAATTTTATAAATGGATTTATTTATTCCCTCTATAAATTAAAAACAGATAAAATCCCTCTATATTAATTAATTATTAAACATACCAAACTATGACATACAATTCTTATATTTTTATGAGAGGTGTATGTCATCATAGGGAACATTTTCCTAGTAAGGAAAGTTTTCATTAGAGCTCTCTAACAGCCTTAAAAAATTAAATATTCATTTGTCCTGTAAAAATTATACTATACACAACACATATGTTTGCGACTTGGCGTTGATATGCGGCGGAGATCGAGATGTAGATCCCGTGCGACGGCCTCACAATGGATCTAACGCCGATCGGCTGGGGGATTCAATGATCGGTTCAGAATTTTAAGATAATTCGGGCCGTCTAATCTCATCCCTGAGATCAGACGGCGGTTGTTGCACAACGGCGTGGCAGAGGCTTTCGGGCCTCTGTCATCGTCCGGTCACCTGCCGGCCACAAATCTGCCCCCAACCGACTCTCCGAGGGCTGGTGCATCCTCTGACGGTAGTTCGAAGGCCTGGCGCCGCCGCCAGTCGCCAGAGTTCTCTGTTACAGAGATAAATACCACGGACGTCGCCAGAGCTTCCTCCTCCGGCAGCGCCACCGCCTTGGGGCCTCCAAGAGAGGGCCTCTGAGCCCTCTTTGGCGAGTTGTCGCTCCCCAGTGAGACGAGACGCGCTGGCGAGCCTCACGCCTGTACGACCACCATCTTAGCTCCACCGAGCTTGGTGGTGGTCGCGATGGCGCTCCGGCGGCGGAAGGCCGCATCCAGGTCGTACGGGAGTTGGGGAAGAAGAGGAGGAGGAGGATCCACCTTAGTTGGGGGCCTCCATGAGCTCTCAGGTTGTGTTGCCATTAGAGGTGGCGAGGTGGAAGTGGCTCGGGTGGGGTTTCTTCCGGCTAGGCAGGGCTTCATCGAGGTGGATGGCTGGGCTTGGAAGTGGGGTGGCCTCATTAGAAGGGCAGGGGGTCTATTTATAAGAGGGGCAGGGTGTGTGTGTGTGTGTGTGTGTGGTGGGGGGGGGGGGGGGGGGGGGGGGGCTTAGTTTAGAAGCTTTGGAAGGTGGGTTTAGCCCACGGTTCCTATCCTTAGAATACTCCAAAAAATTGTGAACTTAGAGGGGTTTGACCTAGGTCAACCCTAGGGTGGGTTCCCCCATGTGAGTCAAGGTCAAAGTAGGTCAAAGTCGTCGAGTGAAGGGCCAATGTTGGTGTGTTGGAGTAAAATGGGTCTATGCATGCATTTCAGTGCACTAATAAGCTTGACGGGACCCAAATTGACCAAAAAGCGTCGGAATTGAGCGTAACGAAGTCTGTTGCTCTTGTATCGACCATACGAGTCCAATTCAACTGACTGGGGTCAATTCGAGTTCATATGCTCAATATACTAAATCAGTGTCGTCGTGATGCACTGCGATACTCAAAATGATCATTTTGTTAAATGATCTCGGACCAGAATGAAGCAAGTTTCATTGCACTCGTATCGACTATACTGGTCTATTGTTACAGACAGAAGTCAATTCGGAGCATTTATGATCAATATATTAACTCGGCGGCGGCGTGACTCACAATGATACTCAAAACAGACATTTTCTCAAAATGACCTTGGATTAGAGTGCACTTGTATCGATTATATGAGTCTAATGCAACTGACGGAAGTCGATTCGGAGCACGTATGCTCAAAATATTATCTTGACGTCGTCGTGATGCCCAACGATACTCAAAACGGCGATTTTTCTCTAAATGAGCTCATATCGGAATGAAACTAATTTCATTGCATTCGTATCGACTATACGAGTCTAATGCAACTGATGGAAGTCGATTCAGAGCATGTATGCTCAATATATTAACCCGACGTCGTCGTGACCCGCAACGATTCTCAAAACAGTTATTTTCTCTAAATGACCTCGAATCGAAATGAAACGAGGTATGTTGCACTCGCATCTACTATACGAGTCTAATGCAATTAACGGAAGTCGATTCGGTGCGCGTATGCTCAATATATTAACTCGACGTCGTCGTGATGCACAACGATACTCAAAACGTTCATTTTTCTCTAAATGACCTATGATAGGAACGAAACGAGTTATGTTGCAGATCGACTACACGAGTCTAATGCAACTGACGGAAGTCGATGCGGAGCACGTATGCTTAATATATTAACTCGACATCGTCGCGACGCGCAACGATACTCAAAATGGTCATTTTCTCTAAATGATCTCAGATCGAAACAAAAGGAGTTCGGTTGCACTCGTATTGACTAAACGAGTCTAATGCAACTAACGTAAGTCTATTCAGAGCACGTATGTTCAATATATTAACTCGACGTCGTCGTGGCGCGCAACGATACTTAAAACGGTCATTTTCTTTATATGACTTTGGATCGGAACAAAACGAGTTTCGTTGCACTCGTATCGACTCAAGTCCAATGCAACTAACAGAAGTCGATTCAGAGCATATATGCTCAATATATTAACCCGACGTCGTCGTGACGCCCAACGATACTCAAAACAGTCATTTTCTCTAAATGACCTCGGATCGGAACGAAACGAGTTCTGTTGCACTCGTATCGACTATACGAGTTTAATGTAACTGACGGAAGTCGATTCAGAGCACATATGCTCAATATATTATTTTGGGTCACTTCCTAGCTTTTATGGTACCTTATATGTGTTCGAGTTACTTTTTTTTGGGTCATCTAGGGTTTATTGGCCCAATAAAAATTGGGATATTACAATATGTCATATGACAGATCTAATTCACAAAGGGCTCGACACAATCCATTATTATTTATATACACTCCGCATATAGAAGATTGCGTGTCAAATTTTGCTCATTTCAAAACAAGCCAAATCTCCCAACTCGTCATCGTCTATCACAATAAGCACGACTAATCTCCCAACCCACAATTACGAAATAAATTTAAAATCACAAAGTCATTTGCACACTCGTACATAGTGTACATATCAAACCATCCATTATATTTTCTTCCAATGTCATGTCAACCAACAAATATGAAATGTATTTATAATCACAAAATCATACATGTTCATATATTTGGGAAGCACACTCATACATAAGGTACTTCACACATTGGTCACTGCAAATCCACTCCAATGTCCATGACAAGTCCACCCCAATACCTTCAATAGATTCTCATTTCTAAGGACTTGTTTTATTCCTCAATCTCATGACATTAACCACAAGAAATCCTTTCATGAAACATTAATATAAGCTTCATCATTAGTTTCATCATTAGAGTTTGCTATAAAGACAATTTCCCCAATTTTTCACATAACTTTTCTCACATGAACCATATCCCCACCTTCCGGTTAATTAATTCCCAAAATATTTCGACATTATAACAGTGTTATGACTGTCATAACCCATGCAGAAACAAACCCTAATGCAACTAGCAAGCAAATATCACTAATCTATGTCAACGACCACGAATACACATCACACAACATGCATTATTTGAAATGCGCATCAAATTTCTACATACAAATAAACCGATGATGTCATGCCCTGATGGCTCACAATAAACTGCAGACATTATAAATTTCTAATTAGAGGATTTAGTTGCCACCATGACATCAATAACAAAAGCAAAGCAAGACAAAAATCAATATAACTAAACCTAGGGAGGAGAAGGCTTCTACCTTTCCTTGCCTTTATGGCTATGGAAACTCCAAATAGTTTGGATGAATATGGTTGTGGAAGCGAGAGCAATCCGCTGTCGCAAACAGATCATCGATCAGACTCACAGATCTCTGACCGTTCCTTCTTCTTCCTCCTTCAAACCACCTTCTTCCTTATATTCCTTCTCTCCTCTTTCGCTAGCTTGGAGAGAGAAAGAATGACTTAAAATGGATAAGTTTAGCCTCTTTCCAACCTTAGAACCTCAGTAACACTCCAAGGAAGGTTGCCACCAAATTCCATAAACAAAAGTATTAAAATAAGTCAAATTTCAATCTTGTTGTCCCGTATAAACCCTAGGAACAAAGGCGTGTAAATTGGGAATGCATTGCCTAAACGACCTACTTATGAACATGTGCATGTTACACCCCGTGGATTTAGGGTGTGTAACATGTTTTAATCCATTTTGACCTATATAAAGTGCCACAAGCTCCTGGACACAACCCTCACCCTATTTGGAGTAGTGCCCATCCATTTATGACCATAATAAGGAACATTTTTCCCCACATCGCCTCAAGAATTCCTCGGGTTAGCGCATTTATCAGATCAAATTAATGAAGTCCTTAAACACCACACATCACAATGCCACAACGTGCACACATCTACCAACATCCATGAAGATCAAAAGGAAGGGGATGTGCATGGAATTACATAATATTTCTCCCTTAAGTACATATCTTTTGTTCATCTTATTAGATCCCCTCCAATCACAGACAATCTTTAGAAAAATGTAAATATAGCCTAAGACTCAAATTGAGATCTTGGAAGCCTTCTCGATAGCCTAACTTCCATTATGGAACATCATTAATCCCTTAGGACTATTGACCTACCAACCTCCAGTTGTATCCATTGTCGGCACCCCCCCCCCCCCCCCCCCCCCCAACAATAGGAGATTGAATGCATCTCTTCACAAGTTTCACGAGAGGAGTATGCTCATTCTCCCTTTGATGCACATAATAGATTAACATGCATGTACGATGTACAATTTGGTGAGGTTTGAGCTCAAATCGAAACTACATCAATAGAAGTATATTTTGAATCGAACAAAATCGCTCTGCACCGAAACCACAAAGTGTGGTTTGATATTAGAGTGGTCTGGAGACATTTTTTATGGTCGGAATTCAATTTTTTATATTATTGGAGGCGTGACTTGATGGATAGGAACTAGAGGTGGGATGCCCTCGATCACCTTGAGTTATGTTGAAGGCGATGATGACACAGGAGGATGGCCCAAAATCTTTATCACCACGGCTGCATCGGTGTTCAGAATCTCTGCAAAAAATCAAGAAGTCTTTGAATAATACCTCAACTCGAAGCAGCGTGACAACTAGTTTCACTATACTAAGCATTTTACCAGAAGGAGAGACAACATGGACCACTGTCTCACTTTCTTGGACCTCGAAAGCATTTGTAGGAGCGATCTCACGAATGTCATAATCTAAACTCATGAGGTCCTTGCCGACTTCATTCGCCCTAAAGTCAGCTCGCCTTACTGTATATAAAATAATGGAAGGGCATCAACAAAATAACAAGTCGTCTGGCGTCAACTAGCTAACGTAAGGAAGATATCGTTTGGATGTGCTAGAGAGGGATCACTTGGGATCCTTCACTTGAAGCCGACCCATTCCCAGAGCGACCTTCTTTAAAACTTGGGGCAATGTCTCGGCAGCATCACCGGTACCATGTTGTGGTCCGCTCGATGGATTCGAGACCCCTTCCACTGCTTCTCCTTCTTCCTATTTGACTTATTCTAGTGAACTGAGATGCTGACATAAGCAAAGAAGGCAACGACAATAGTATCATCAACGAACGACAAAGGCATCTCATCAACGAAGTTGGATGAAAACACAAAGTCGTCCGACCCCTAATATATTTATAGAGAAGATCCGACTAATCGATTTGCAGCTCATCAAACTAGGTTGGGCAATTTTTTCCGAGCACGTACCAAGCTCACCAAAACAGAGATTGTATACAATTCATATTCAGTGAATATGGTGTGGCCCAGAAGAGTTGATTGTTGACCCCAGTGCGACAGTATGAAGACCCCTCACAACTCGCACGAAACTTATGGATGGGCATGAGTGGTGCTTCGGTCCATTCACTGGTGACTGGGTATCTCCCTGGACTCAGTTGCCTATAAACATGACCCCGGGGTACATGGAACATGAGGCATCCAGGACCTACAAGTTTTCGCTGGCCAACTTTGAGGTCGTCGGCCTCCTCCCTGAACCCATCTCAACATTGAATATGGAGGGGGAGTTTCTGTGCACTCCTGGGTGTGTGGTGGGAAGTCCACACCGCAACACGTGAACCGTATTTGTGGACAACACGAGTCCTCGGTTGAACTATGTTCGTTAAGTGTTTATGTTTGTCAAACCGAGGGTCAGTAACTTTCGGTCATACTTTCGGTCTGAACACAAGAGCCGGGATCTCGGTTCCAGCACAACGTATACTTTTTTTTTTCAAAACTTGTACACACATAGACATCTACACACTACTGTAGATGACTTCCCCCAAATAGATGGTGTAAAAAAATCCCTTCTCACTCATATCTGCGCACAAGAAGTGGACTCTTAGATCGGAGAGAACCCAATAATAAAGGAGGCAAGTCATTGCAATACTGGGATAAAGGATTATACATTTGTTTATCATCACAAGAAATTGGAGGCGTCGCCCATCGAAAGACCCGTTGGAAAGGTTGTAAACACCAAAAGAGGTCAAAAGCCACGAGGAGAGTGGCTGGGCGTCGGCATAAGAGTCAAGGGCTTCATGGTCTGGTGCTTGTGTGAGAAAGGAATGGAGACACGGGCGGAATTTGCCAATTCCGACCGATTTATGGGGTTGTGCTATAACTGAATTCTCATAGAATTGGTTCAACTTCAATTCAGTCCTCATTAATGGATGCGCTGAACTTGAAATTAGGAGCAAATGCAATTCAATTTTGATGTAATAGTAAGTGAATTAAAATTAAAATCTAATTATTGCATCACATTTAGAAAATTTCATTTTATTCCCAATAAAAATAAGTTTATGAAAAAAGAGGGCGGTTTTGTAGGTCCAGTTTAGCACGCCTTTCATTTATAGGTTAATGGGTGACAGTGAGTGATGCTAGTTTGGGTGAATTGAGCTTGCGGGCTGCACGAGGAATATAAGGATCGTGGACCCTACGTGGCGGAAGACGGAGGGTCCCACAACGGGGCGGAGAACATTCGTTTATGGAAAACCACGTGTCAAATGGAGGGCTCTTCAGCATTTCTAAACCTTAGACGGGGAAGGCAGGTGGCGAGTCGTTGGATGAATTGGTTCTATAACTAATTTCACACCCCTCCGCTAACCCCGCACTCTACATGCCCGTCCCCTTTCTACCCTTAAAGTTTTCGATATTCTCATTCGTGTCCGACATCTTGGCGGGGCATGATTCGGAGCTTGCAGGGGCAATTTCGTCTGTCGGTAGTAATAATTTTGGAGGAAAAATAAAAGGGTAGGGAGAGGGCAAGGATCTTTGAGTGGCGGGGGGATCGCCGACGTAGCCCCAAATTTCCAAATTTTGAAATGGGTGACCGACACGTGGCGGGACAGGCATTCACAGTCCACAGGTAACATCCGGTTGCCCAAGGAGAAAGCGTCTTTAAGGTCTCACCCGTCGGCCTTATTATAATCATTTATTGGATATTATATGCTGTTTATTTAATCAAAGAAACGAGAAAGCATGCGAAGATATATGCGTATATAAAGAAGGAGATGGAATAGGTGCGCTTTTATTAGAGGATCCGAGTTGCACAGAAAGCTGGCGTTGTGTTCTGTTGCTGCCGGCGATTTGCCATAGCTTTTTGTGAGACTGCAATCCTCTTCGCCGGCTGAGTGCAGAGAGCGGAGCCCTCGCCGCCGCGGAGATGGCCTCTGGGCTGCCGGGGCGTGATTTGCGGGCAGGGTATGTGTTCGGAGCTGGATCCGCCGTCCAGGTGCCATACCAGCAGCGATCTGACGGTGGAGCGGCGATTGGAGCCGCTGGGCTCTTGAAGCGATCTCTGTCGGAGATGGAGAGGCAGCAGCAGATGCAGCACGCTATCTATCTACGATCTGTGAGGCAAAAAAACCATCTATTCTCTTCTTCGCCGTTCTCTCGTGTTTCTTCTGCGGATCTTTCCGGTGCCTCCACCACCACGACCTCTTCGATCCTGTCATCGCTTTCCTCTGCTTCTGTATCTACCCCCTTCGCGGGGCAGAGAGTTCCTAATTCTACGACTTGGTCGTTTCAGGATCCGATTGCAACTGTTGTGTCCGATTCCCTTTCCAATTCCGAAAGGGAATCGACCATAGCGAATCGGCTCCTGGAACTGGAGCGTCAGCTACTTGAGGACGATGAGGAGGTTAGCATCTCCGGCTCTGCAGTGACGAATAATGACTGGAACGAGACGATGCAGAAGCTTATGTCTCCACCGCCTCCGCCGCCGCTGATCTCGCAAGCGACGAATCAGACATCCCTCTCCCCCTCTCCGACTACATCGACTTCTTCGTCGTCCGGCTCTTCGTCCTCCTGCACGCCACCGTCGTTCACACCGTCAAGGCAGATGCTTCTCGACACTGCCAAAGCAATCACGGAAGGGAATCATGAAATTGTAGCCGCGAACCTTGCCGTTTTAAAGAAGTTGTCGAATATCCAAGGTGATCCGGACCAACGGCTTACGGCAATGATGGTCACCGCGCTCGAGTCCCGCATCAACCCCCCGCCCCCTGGAAATTCCCTTCCAGGTGCCGATGTCTGCAGCGCAGAGCACCAGGCGACCTATCACATGCTCTATGAGATCTCTCCTTGCTTCAAGCTGGGCCTCATGGCGGCAAATCTAGCCATTCTGGAAGCTACTAAAGACCAACCCAAAATCCACATCATCGATTTCGACATCGGACAGGGCGGTCAGCTCGCTTCCCTCGTCCACCTCATGTCCGAGCGCCGCCGCCAGTGCTCCCCCGCGAGGCCCCCGCCATGTTTAAAGATTACGGCCGTCTGCGACCTCAGTTTCCCCCTCAACTCCGTTCCTTCCGCCGGAGGCACCAATCTCAGCCTCGTCGGCGACCGGCTCGCTAAACTAGCAGAACATCTTGGGGTTGATCTCCTCTTCAGCATCGTGAGCGGCAGAACCCAAGAGCTCAACCACGCCACTCTCCTCTGCGAAACCGGCGAAGCCCTCGCGGTTAACTTTCCTTTCTTCCTATCCCGGATCGCCGACGAAAGCGTTTCTCCGGCGAATCCCCGCGACGAGCTTCTCCGGCGAGTAAAGTCTCTCTCCCCGCGGATAGTGACGCTGACGGAGCAGGAGATGAACGGCAACACCGCCCCCTTCGCTACGCGGTTCGCCGAGGCCAGCGCGCACTACGGCGCGCTCCTGGAGTCGCTCGACGCCACCGCGTCCCGGGACAGCGTCGAACGGGCTCGGATCGAGTCCTGCCTGGCCCGGAAGGCGGCCAACTCCATCGCCATGGACGGCGCTGACCGAGTCGAGCGCTGCGAGGTTTACGGCAAGTGGAGAGCGCGGATGGGAATGGCCGGGTTTAATTCCGTTCCGATCGGTGCGGCCATATCTGATCTGGTCAAGCTCCGGCTCGCTTCTTACAAGAACAATCCGGGGTTCACGCTCAAGGAGGAGACCGCGTCCGCGTGGATTGGCTGCGGTTGGATGGGCAGAGTGCTAACCGTGACATCCACGTGGCGTTAATCGGAGGTCAGTAATAACTACCACAAGTCACAGGATCAACAACAAAATTTAACTTTCAGTCCTACAGTAGAGAGGTTATTAATAAAATTAATTATGCGAACTTTTATTTCAAATTTATGTAGATTAGTGATCATATCTGAATATATATATATATATATATATTTGATATTTATTCATGGCTGCGAAGATATTCTGCCATGATGAATTGTACGACAATTTATGTGGTGTAATATTTGGTGAGATTGGGAATAATCTAATTCTGGGGATATCGGTGGGAAAGGGGGCGTTTTTGGTAAATTGTTGCATCCGTGTGCACGAAAGAGGGGGCCGGCTGCGTGCATACTAATCTGCCAAGTGATTGTTGACAGCATCACAGTTTTAATTTCGTGATTACAATAGAAATTCTCCACGTGTCGCATGATGACTTGCTTACTTCTAAGTTTGAGGCTTTCAGCAGCTACGGCTGACAGCAAGGCTTTTTAGTTTGGGTTGTTGAAGAAGTCCAACTGAAATCGTGCTGTATGAAAGTGACTTGGCCGCCGGGCGGGCGGGCGGGCGGGCGGGCCGCTTTCCACTCGGGGATATATGAATCAATGTAATTTTCTTCCCATTGGAGGTGAGGTGGAGGGTCAATGGTCTGAGTTTCTTTTTAAACTTGATTTGGGCTTCCATAATTGGATGGTTGTGATGTAAATGCTGCATTGTTGATGTTGAAGGGTATTTTCTTGGACGTAAAGCCATGTGTTAAAAAAAATAACATGCGATTTATTAGATTATGGAAATTAAAATTGAATGACTCATATTCATTCAATAGTCATATTTCAATATCATGATTCATGAACACCTTGAGTTTTTCTTTTTGGCATGGTATAGATGTGTATACATGCATATACATACATGTTAATGTATATTTGAATGCATAACGGTTTGAAGATTTAACGGGTTTGGTTCGATACCGGGATATTCGATACCCGTATTAAACCTAAGATTTGCCTATAAAATTCAAGCTAGGGGCAACGGGTAGGTAATTTCACTTAGACTATCACTCGGGATGCTTCGAGCAACATTCACAATACATATATATATATTAACGCAAGGGGAACAAGCGGACTATGCTTAGTATTTCACTATAATGATTTTCTTGCGAATAGTGTTATAACTGTGAAAACACACCACCGTGTAGCCAAGGCACTTCAGTCATTGTACAGCTCATCTGTGTTGACAGATTTTGCTCACATGCAGTCTTTTCATGTTGAAAATAATTTTAATTTTATTTATTTTTGAAGTAATAATATAATAATGTAATAGCAAATAGATCATTCTAATTAGTTTGATGGTATCATTGTCAAATCTCACATTGTTTGAGATGTTTTTTATTCTTACATTGTAATTAACTGTTAGATTTTTGTGTACAAGAAATAATTTTTAGATGAAATTATTAGCACCTGTCGCTCGGGCTTGGGCTTTGGAATGGCCGTTGCTATATGTGTGTAACTGTCGAGCACGAGTATAATATTGTGTTACCTGCGGATGTGTTGTCGAACAAGCTGGAGGTGTTTGTCGTTGCAAACCAACACAATGTTTGTATTTGTTCGGTTCTTGAACCAACCTAATTTGCTTGAACTGATTGGGAGTTTCACTTCTCCACTGTAAATAGAGCCTCTGGGGTCTAGGGATTCATACAACTAAAGGGGGGACTACCCTAGCCATCATTGGGAGGCTTGAGAAGGAGGAGCACTGGCGGCAGGTCGATGATCCGAAGGCAGAGGTCGGTTGAAGAAAGGGCAACCCATAGGCGGTGGCTTGATGGAGTTACGCACTTAGGCTGCTGCTGGAGATGGTGCATGCGTGTAACATCTCTGACCTGCAAATATAATATAACACCGATCTAGCTTGATCCCATGGCATATAACATCCACAAATTTAAAATACTAACAAATTGTACAAAAAAGAAACTACAACTTATCACAGTTATAAATTTTAAATTACAGCGAAAGCTAAAACCAAACCTGTACAAACATGTCGTGACGGAGGATGATGAGTAAATATACAACTCCCGGTTTCAACACGTAGTGACAAGTAGGGTAAACCTACTCCTCATCCTCAAATCGTACACATTCACGAAGCCCCCAAACGGCTCAAAATCGTCTTAACGAACGTAAACATGCCCGCAACCATTGTACCAACGTGATAGGAATCTTCATGTCTCATGATAGCCTGAAATTCGTCGTCTAATGGACCCAACACATGCTTCGTCGTCTAATGGACCCAACACATGCCCACCTAGAAAGGAGGTATCTACAACGAAAACCCACATATTCTCGCAATCACTACGACGAAACGATACATGAAGTTTCCGTTTGCGCGCCTAGGGTTATTCATGTATGCATTACAAACATCACCGATCCGGGCTAATCACCACCGATAGGCTTCACACATCATGCCTATATCCAGACTCGCATGTCGATTCTCTAATGCAGATTCAAGTTAGGGACAGAGACATCAACTTGGTGGTTCTCAATGAACCGAAAGAGATCACGCACCGCCACCAATTGGCGTGGGGTGACCTAACCTTCTATGCAAATAAAGCAAAAATGTGACGACGGTGACGCCATCTCACACCCTGGCGGAGTCTCTGCTTGCTGGCACGTAGTAGGAGGGGGACTCTACGTGCAAATCAAACTAACAAACGCCAGGGACACCAACCCATGCCCCGACGGAGTCCCCGTCCTCGACAGAAACGGCGTGAAGCGACTCTCATTGCACGGAAATATTAAAAAGCTTAAATACATAAAATAACGGTCCTAAGGCCGGGGAGAAGGGGCGTTAACCTTGGCACATGTCTCAGAGGCATGGAATCGATCGTGAAATTGGATCACAGTGGGCACCCTAGTATATAGTGCAAGATCATATTAAATTATTTTCTATCGTTTCTCTCTGGTCTTTTTGCAGATGTAGATTCTGTTTGGCGCGGCGGTGCCGGTCGTGAACGTGGTAGTTATGAATTGTCGTTCGTGAACATCCGACCACACCTAAGGAACTTCATCTACTTCTATGTTAAAAATTAGTTTTCTTTTCTTGGTGGCGGTCATTGTTGAACCCGAAAACCACGATTCAATGAGGAGTTCGGATCAATGGTGTAGTCTGCAATTACTTATCCTAAGCTAGCTCACTAGGTCAGTCGTTCGGGACAAGGATCCTCACTCTTTAAGTTGGAAAACTAGAATTGTTGCGGGTCAGTTGACACTCTTGTAGACCGGTCGAATTGAACCACCTTAGCTCACAAGCGAGCCGAACGCGCAAACAGTCAAGAAGAGAGTTACTAAATAACACAAACACTTTTTATCGTGGAAAACCCGAAAAGGGTGAAAAATCACGCTGTCGGGGCTGTGTCGACCAAATTCCACTATCTTCTGGTTTGTTACAATTGAAAGTTGTGAACTCGAGCGCGACAGGCCGCTTCTTGTTGCAATGATAGAGAGAGAACCTCGAGGGTGACAGACCACCTCTCGAGAAACTATGTACTTTTCTAGAAATAAAAGTGAGATTCTCAAGTCGCCTATCATGACATGAAGGATTCTGGACTCGCTTGGAAAGCAATCTTTCGGGGCAAAGAGAAATCTTCAAAAGCACGAAAGAGGTCTTCGAAGGCTCGAAGGAGATCTTCAAAGATTCGAAGGAGATCTTCAAAGACCGAAAGAGATCTTCAAGCGCCGAAGGAGAATTACAGGGAAATCTTCAAGGGAGCTCTCCCGGGCGTATAAGACAAGGTATCTTGAAATGAAGACCTTGGGCTCCTTTTATAGCCTTGGGCAGGGGTAGCCCGGTAATTTTGCCATCGTAACCACCGTATCCGCCTCACTGACGAATCACGCTGGTCGATTTGGAGCATACGAATCGACACTTTTTGGATATTCCCGGCTTGCCCCCGGGCAGTTCGGTCAGCTTGGGCAGTTCAGGCAGCTTCGTTGACGGCTTTGAGCGAAGTGAATTGGACCTGTAATCTAGGAAATTAGGAAAAGTTAACTGTTACGCGCTTCGCGAATGTGGAAGCGTTCTGAGCGCGCACCGAACGTGAAAGCGTTCTGAGCGTGCGGTGAGCGCGGAGGCATTCTGAGCGCGCGGTGAGCGCGAAGGCGTTCTGAGCGCGGGGGGAGCGCAGAGGCGTTCTGAGCGCGCGGGGAGCGCGGAGACGTTCTGAGAGCGCGCGACGAGCGCGGAGGCGGTCTGAGCGCGCAACGGGCACGGAAGCGTTCTGAGCGCGCAAAGAACACGAAAGCGTTCTGAGCACGCGGTAAGCGTGGAGGCGTTTTGTGCGCGTCTTGAACTTGAACCCAAACACAGCAGCTGAGCTATGCTGGGGAGTTGTGGCCAAAAGAGGGAGAGTTCACCCCACTAACAAGGGTGCTCCATTGGCCGCACTTCTCAAGGGATGGGGGGCTTTGGTCGTACCCCCTAAAGGGGGTGCGGGTTTGGCCGCACACCCAAGGGGGGTGCGTTTGGGCCGTACACCCAAGGGGGTGCGGCTCGGCCGCACCCCCAGGAGGGTGTGGGGGAGTGCGGGTTGGCCGCACCCCCAAGGGGGGTGCGGGTTGGCCGCATCCCCCAAAGGGTTGCGGACGGCCTTGGCCGCACCCCCAAGGGGGTGCGTTTTGGCCGCACCCCCAAGGGGGGTGCGGCTCGGCCGCATCCCCCAAAGGGTTGCGGACGGCCTTGGCCGCACCCCAAAAGGGGGTGTGGGTTGGCCGCATCCCCCAAAGGGTTGCGGCCGGCCTTGGCCGCACTCCCTGAGGGGGGTGCGGTCGGCGCCACGGCGGCACCCTGTAAGGAGGAGGTGCGTGTTTGGGCTCGGCCGGTGCTGTGCCGGGTAAGTGCAGTGGGGGGACATCGAGGTTCGCGGCGAGGCCGACGACGAGGTTTGTTGGTGTTGAAGAGTGGGAGAGAGAGGGAGGGAGTGGGGGTTGCGGTTATCCACATGATGTGGTATGTTTACCCCCATGGGTGTGCGGTTAACGTGTACACGTACGTGTGTTTCGATGGCTATTTGGAGGACCGGAGGGACTCAGAATTACACGAGAATGGGCCCGTTGAAATCGTATTGGCGAGTCGGTCGAGGTCGCGACGAAAAATCACAAGTTTGATCGGGTTCGACCATGTCCGTTTTGGGGAACCCCATCAAGAATAGACCATCGAGCTGCAGCAAGGAGGCTCTGCTACACACCCAGAAGATCTTAGAGAGTTTACCCTCCCAAGCCAATTGCTGAGCTAGGCACCTTGGAGAGCGCTAGAGAATTCCTGACCACCCACCCGAAAACCACGGTGAACAACAAGACAGAACTCTCTTGCTAACCAAAACAAGCAAAAGGAGAGAGAAAAGACTGAGAAGTTATCTCCAAAGGTGTCATTGATGGTCTATTTATAGTTTTCTAGAGGTGGCCTGTGGATAGCGAGATCCCGCATTTTTGTCTTACTAAACGCAGCCCAAAACGGTCTGCCAACAACGGAATCCCGCTATTTGGAAAGGCTAATTGCAGGCCAGTGGGGTTGACTAAGCTGAGTGAATCTGGATAAACGAGGAGTTCTTACCCTCATGGCGGCTCGCCTCGCCGGGGTTGCTGGGCGAGTGCTAACATCATGGCCCAGCCCGCCGATCTCGCCAACCACTCTGCGCTTGAGGCGAGTGCTGGCCCAAGTGGCCTACTCGCCTGAGGAGTCTACTCGCTAGGTACAGTCGATTCTGGTTCTTCATTGACCCTCTGCCCACTCGGCAAATATAGGGTTGTACAGTCATCACCGTTGTCATGCCAAACATACATTCTATGATGGTGCTACTTTTTGTTCAAATTCAACGGAGCAAAAGCGTCGTGCCAAACGGAGCCGTAATCTCTCTTGTTTTGTATTCATTTCTTTCTGATTAATAAACGTCGTGCCCGGCACGGGGCTCCACCCCTACGACCAAGCGCGATAGTACCCGGCCGGCGACGACGAGCTTCGCCCACCCCCGGCGCGATGCTGTCGGGCGACCTTCGGCCGCATCCAGGCGGGACTCGCCCGCCTCAGCACGGGTTTTGCCCGTGCTCGATGCGTCTGCGGACTGCGCACGCAACATATACATATGAGTACTCGAAATAACCGTAAAAAAATATACATCAATATTACAATATTTATTTTGCATAAAAAAATAAGTATATACTTAAAAAAAAAAATTCCCTCTCTCTTTCTCTCTCCTCTCTTTCTTTCTCTCCCACTCTCTCTATCTCTCTCTTGGGAAGTTTATTTTTATTTTTTTTATTAAAGATATTTCGAATAAAACTTGTGAAAGATCCAACGGTGGAAAATGAAAGCACGATAAGAGCACGAATAATGCTATATGAACTTATATAATAAATGTTGAAACCGGCAATCTGTCTCTTGAGTTCGGACCCACTGGGGAGGTGTAGCCCGCACTTACTTATCCCTCACTTACACTCTTAATTGTGGATGGAGAATTATGAACAGACCCAAGGCTGCAGCGAGGAGGTCCCGCCACACACCCGGAAGATCTTAGAGAGCTTCCCCTCCCAAATCAATGCTCAGTCGATCACCTTGGAGGGCACTAGCAGCCAACCAAAACTTGTCTAGGAGGAGAGAGCATAAAAGATCTGATCTCCTCCAAGGTGTCCTTAAGGGTCTATTTATAGATTTTTCTAGTCTCGACTGCAAATAGCGTTAATCCACCTTTTAGTTTTATTAATCGCACCTCAAATTGGTCTGCTAACAGCCTAACTCCGCTGTTCTGAAGGGCTATTGGCAGCCCACAAAGGGTATTTATTTCATTTTCCCACTAAAGCCTTCTGGGCGAGTGGTCCGTGAAGGCGCCACTCGTCAGGCCTCTTGTGTAACGACGCAAAAAGTGAAATGACCCAAAAGAATAATAAAATGTAATAAAAAGTTCGTCCCCTATAATGAAAAAATAAATCAGTGTTAACTCGGCATAGTTTTGCCCGTTGAGTATGAATTTCGTTGATGCTTTGTGGCGCTCGAAAATTGGCAGCATATGAATTTTACATATATTTTATGTGTTGGCAAACTATAAATAGATATATATATATATATTCCCTTGGTGTGCTGATAGAGGAGTTTGAAGTTGATTTGGTTTATTCATTGCTGAACTGGGTGTGCAAATATTGGGGTGTTCCATATAGTAACTGCTGAACTGGTTATGCTATTTTTTGGGGTGCTAATAGAGGCTTTTTGTGAGCTTCTATTGCAGGCTTGGTTTAAGATTAGGCTTCTAATACGATTTAGTGGCTGATTATTATGTATGGCGGCGGTTTTATAAAGGCAGAAATACTTTCCTCTTCTTATCTAACTCTTCTGCCGCTGTCGAGGGCCGACCTTCTCTCGCGCCTCCTATATGTCGCAGCTAGGGCTTTCAGAGTCGATCTTCTTCTCCTTCATTTCGCCTCCTCTTTTTCCCCTCTTTTGTCTCGAAATCGCATGGAATCCCAAGGGTTTGGATGGGAGCAAGGTTTGGCAAGGTTTTCACTGTTCCGAGCTAGTCGAGCTCATATTGATGTGCTGAATCGAATCGGTGCCCAGATTTTCTTAACTGTACTTGGTGGGCTGAACTCATCTCAAAGTGAGTTCCTCTTTCCTCTTTTCTAATTAAATCTTGGATTATTGGTTGCTGGCTATGTTTATGGGGGATATCATTAATCGTGAACTAAGAAATTTCTATATCCTTGGCTCTAATTGCTTTAGCCTTGATCGGCTAGAATTCTGAGGGAGAGGAATTTACTGTTATTCAGTTGATGGGTTGTTCATTGTTTACGGCTTCTCTATACAGTTAGATGCTGTCCAATATTTATATGGGGGGAAGATCTAAGTTGCTTGATTTGGGTTTTTGGGTTTCCCCTGCTTGGGCAGCTGCTATGCACAGCTATGAGTTGCAGTTGATTAACCTTTAATGTTTCATTCTTTTGGGTTTTACTTTACCTTTTGGCCGGCTGCTACTTATTTCATGTTCCTTTGAATATTTTGCTTGGGGTAAAGGATAAAACTTTTGAGGGAAAGGGGGAAATAAATATAGTAATCATGACTTTGTCCTCCTATTTACTCCAGCTCAAGCTTTTCTTATAAAATATTTTTATGGGGGAACAATGAATCAGGGTGAATTATGGCTAGCTCTTTATGTTGTTCAGTAGAAAACTAAATGAGTTTTGGTTACAAATGGTGGGTTAAATTAAATAGCTTCCAAATGATGTAAACATAGTAATTACAATTGTAGCTATAGCGAGATGCAACCCCGATATAAATGACCCTAAATGATACGATTCTAATACAGATACCGCGAAGGATGGCATCTCAAAATAGACATGACAATGCTATGAACACTGATACTGATGGTGAGAGCTACCTGTTTTATTTAAACTTTATTGCTTTATGTTCCCTTTACATACGCACTCTTATCATACTGAATGTTAAATGTATATCACTGATACTAAATGTCGCTATATTGTATGACCTTGAAAAAGGCAAACA
Organism: Dactylorhiza incarnata; assembly: GCA_033032865.1. Taxonomy (NCBI): domain Eukaryota; kingdom Viridiplantae; phylum Streptophyta; class Magnoliopsida; order Asparagales; family Orchidaceae; genus Dactylorhiza; species Dactylorhiza incarnata. The sequence goes on from JAWHQI010000056.1 coordinate 2,975,970, forward strand.
GGCGAATGATATTTCTGAGGGGATTATAAAAAAAAGGAATAACTCACTTTATGTAAACGTGTCGACACGAGGTTATATTATGGGCGACTTGAAATGCATGCACATGAATGACCCTTCGGGGTAAAGGACCCTTCGGGGTAAAGGAAAAAGGAAAAAGAATTCGAATTGCCCCTAATATATCCAAAGAAACGAAATATTCATGGAAGTACTGATTTAAATGAGTATAAAGGTACATTGATAAATGCTTATAGACATGAAAACTGACGTGAAGCTATGTATTTGCACTGCTTCCATGATATAGAAATAGTTATGATACTTGCATCGATTACATGTTCCATAGTTCATATGAATGCTATATCTCCTTATACTGTTTATGATTATTGAAATGTTCCCCCAGTCATTATGATCTTTCATAGATACTGATACATGGACACACTGCTATACTGATAGACTGATATACTGCTACTATGATACACTGATACACTGATGTAGACATACTGATACACTGATGTAGACATACTGATACATGGAATTATTGCTTACACTGATATACTGATACAAAGATTTATTGCTTATACGGATACAATGCTTTACTGTTATATTGTTACATGGTAAGATTATGATCCTATACTGCTCATACTGTTATACTGGTACTAACATGTTCATATAGTTATATGCTGCATAAGTTACTACTGAGACAGAAAACGGTTAGTAAATGAAAATGATGTTTTGAAATGTGTAAGTTTTTCTAAATGTATATAGCAATGAAAAAGGTATATCCTCACTTAGTCATATTTTTATGACTAAGCCCGTCGTCAAATTTTGTAGGTAACGGACATGACGTGGATACGCGAAAACAAAAGAACTGATTATGGATAAAAAGAAATGTTTCAACAAGTAAGCAAGGTATGCACGTACATTTCTTATTATGTGTCTTTATTTTGTATTCACTAGCCTTACTTCAACCTGGGACACATGTATGAACATAACTTAGATACAAATGTATGTGGGGTCTAAATGGGGGCCTCACATCTTGCACGCTAGATTCCATTGTGTGAATGGTCCATGGAGGCACCACTCGCCTGATACCTGACCTGCTGGGCGGGTGGGGTTCCGCCCTCACTCGCCTGACCTTCAGCGCATTCGCACTCCTAAGTGAGTGAATGTTTTGCGGAAGAGACCCGCACTCGCCCCGAGACTCCCCTGCCTTTCCTGACCTAGGCGAGTGTCTTTCTTGACCTATCTTGCATGCCTTTTGGATTTTTGGGATCCTGTAACAACCCCAAAAATTTATTGAAATAGATTTAATACATTGGCTAGCCGCACACCAGCCTTCCCTCCTCTGTTAAATCCCGACCAGCCCCTCTCCCGATTAAATCCCCACCCTCGGTCCATATCTCCCGCAAACCGCAAGTGCCCAGCCTAGGTTTTCCCGATCCCGCGTCGATCTCCCGCTCGCCTCTGCTTCCATCTCTCGCACGCAAGCCGCCGCCTCCTGCTCTCCCTCAGGCCGTCGACGACGCCTCCTCGTTCCGGCGCCGCACCCGTGTCCATCTCCTCCTGCAGAGGTCGACGGAAGCTTCCCCTACTCTGGCCGACGATGACTCCTCCCTGCCATGGCCGCCTCCTCCTGCAGAGGTCGTCGGGATCTCCCTCCCATAGCCGACTGTGGCCCTCCAGCAACCTCCAGCAGCAACAACCTCTTCTCCCCCTTCCCCTGGCCGACTCCTCAGGCCAGCAGCCCCGTCTTCCCTCTCCTCCAAAGGAGTCGCCTCCAGCATTCTCTGGGCGATCTCCAGCAGCCGGCAGCCATCCTGCCATGGATGGCAGTCCCCTTCTCCTCCTCCTAGGTCTGGCAACTCTTCCTCTTCCCCTTACAAGATCGGCAGCAGCCTTGTCTCCTCCTCAAGGCCGGCAGCCGCCTCCTCTCCCTCCGGCAACCCTAATTCCTCCTCCTCTTCGTCGTCTTGGCCGAGGATTTGTGAGAGGGATGCCTAGGGTTCGCTCATTTTCCCATCTACTTTGATTTAGAGCCCGAATATGACTTCCTTTGGGTAAGATTTCTTCCTCCTTCCCCTTTATTCAGATTTCTCTTGAATCCTTCACAATTTTTGTTCCCTAAGTTGCAGATATTTGTGATTTACGGTGCCGCTCCTCGATTCAATTGGCGGGAACTCGTGAAGCCCTCTCCGATTTAGGGTTTCCGTCACCCAAGCGCCGCCAAATCTCCGATTTTCTCGTGGTAGCCTCCGTCTCCGCGTGGAAGCTCTTCTCCCCTCACTTTTGAGGGAGGTAAAATCCGCTAAACTCTCGCTGTTTAATTTTCGCGTCGTAGAAATGCTTGGGTTAGCGTAGTAAATTATGCAGCTTCGTTTTCGTTGTGTTTAATCAGGTTCAAAATGTGATTTCTGACTTTTGCTTGCGCCGTTTCGCCGCCGCCGTCAGATTCAGCCTCATTTAAGACAAGTAGAGATCCCTCTCTCTTGCAATCATTGAATTTATTTAGCCTGTCCGCTCTTATGATTTTGACTTCGCTTTGAATACGTGTTTCATCAAATAAGCTCAGTTCTTGAATGCCTGATTAGACTTGTTAATAAATTGAGGTTTTACGCGTTGGAATAACACGAGCTGTGAATGAGATTGGTGGTCACTTGGATATTCACTTAGATAAATTTCTTCTCAGTTGATGAATAAATGGAAGTCTAGTAGTTCGTTTTGATTATGAGCATTAATTATTATAATGATAAATGTTAATATTCTTGCTGGTAACTAGAAGATATTCGTGTCCTTGAATGACGCAATCTAAGGGAATACTTGATATCCTGAAAAATGATGTATAATAATCTTATTACTCGTGAATTCTTGAATCCGCAAGTTTCTAAACTCTCTATCGAGTTCTCTGAGTCATTGAATCTTGTTTCTTATTCCTGTCTGGTTCCAAGACTTGGTTAACTAACGTTCTATAACTTGATTCTTCCCGTTTCACGTTTGTAAAATATACTATCGTATATCTGAATCAAAATTTGGTTACATGTCTTGATATGTTTGAATCACTTAATCATGAATTACTTCATTAATAACTTAAGTAAACAATGAAAGGTGGTGTTTAATCGATGCAACTCCTCGACTTGGGTTCCCTCTTGAATCCCTAACGGGAACAAAGGACCGGTCATAGCAAGCATGAACTCCCTGGCTCTAGGGTGAGGGTTCGAAAGAGCCGCCCCTTAGAGGTTACGGGTAGAAATCCTGAATTTCCGATAAGACTTGCATCTGAATCTGAATCTGAATCTGTCTGAATCACGAATCCTGTGCGTCAACCAAAAACACCAACACTTTCACTTGTTACAACTTAAGTTATTACTTAATCATCTATGTATGCTATATTTCAGAGTAGTCTAATAACTCTAAATATTTATGTTTGTCTCACTTGCTTGCCTGTCTTGTTAGCTTTGCTTCATGAAAAACGGCACTCAAATATTCTGTTTTCTCCTGCTCGTACTTTTATTTTACCTTACTCCTGTTTATTTCAATGTTCTGAGACTTTTCCTTCTTGTTTTGGATTTGCCTTAGTGTTTGTGCTTGCGTCTTAGCAGGCATGGCTTTCCTTCCGCCCATGCCTGTGGCATCACGACCCGCCCGAAGCGCGCTCTGACTCTTGTCGAGACGTGACAGACCCACTCAGCGAATACGGGGTTGTACAATAAAGATATATTCATTTTCGATTTCATTAGCAATTTTTATTAGCTTGTGTACTATTTTGTTTCTTTTTTATGCATTTACTTATAACTAGAGATGCACCCTCAAGTATTGGGTTTCTACATAAAACACAGTTATTTGGGTATATCTCTCTAATTCTACATCAAAAATACATGTTTTTAAGGGTGCGTTCAGGGATCCAGTGCAACTCCATTTGCACCGGGTTTGTGAAACTCCGGTTAGAGAAGAGAGAATTTTTAGCGGGGTCTCATTGCCCATCTGAGAGGATGACCTCCATTTGCCATCAGAATACAACCACAACGGTACCTCAAACAGAACCTAAGTTTGAGTGTTCGGTTTTTGTTGCTCTACTCGTCCGCGAGGGATCATTAGGTATAAATAGTAGACTTAAATTCATATTTCTTCATTTTCCCCCTCACCCTTGAATTGAATTGCACGTGTGAAGGTGTAATAATGCATCCAATGTGCGTGCCTAGTAATTTGTCAAGAGGGCATTATTTCCCGTCTCATTATTCGCCAAATTTTATAAGCAATTAGTTAAGACGATTGTTATTCGCAAACCGTGTTTGTCTATTTGCAAATTTTGTCTATTTGCAGATATCTTTGTTATTTGGAGATTAGTAAAGAACATAATGAAACAATGAGATAAAATCGCATTTCTATCCGCACATTTATTTTACGAATCACGATCCGTCACTATCTAAATCTTCCCAAACAACCCAAAATTGCATGAACAACGAAGCAATCGTCTTTCTTCCTCAACTAATTCTCTATCCACGCATTTATTTTATAAATCACCATCCGTGCACATATTGAAGTGCTCTGAAGGTCGTCAGGGATGTTCCTTCGTTGTCGGGCCCTGCTCAGAAGAATAAAGATATCGACTTCTCAAATTTAAAATTGTTCTGCAGATAACAATTTGTAAACTCAAATAAAATTAGAAAAAAAAAATGATATACGATAGATATTTGTGAATAACAATTACCTAAGTTAATGATGCAAATGATAACAACGCCTTAGTTCTGGTGGCTGGAACGTCAAAAAAACATGGCAATTGTTATCCGCACAACAGTTTTGGCTATTCGTAAATTTTTGTTATCCGCAAAGCTGTTTTTGTTAAATTTTTATCCGCAAATCAAATTGTTATCAGCAAAGCAAAATTTTGATATCCGCAAAGCAAAAAATTTTAAATTTCTAAAAAACTTTTTTTTTGTTCTCAAATATTCCAATAGGCCATAATATCATCTAATGTTGACAAATTTTGGGTTCTTACGAATCGGCAACTTATTCCTTTTTTTAGTTGCTTTGTTTCCATCATTCTTTCCTCCAACAAGGCATACTCAAAGTGGGATGAGAGCCGTTTTGTTGAGAGAACATCCTCTTTAAATTTTTTGTAACTTCCTTTTGGTCTCCCTTTTAACTTTAACGGCACCGATGGCTCCTTTGTTTGACTCAAAGTTGAATTTATGCTCTAGATTAATTCTGGAAGACAACCAAAAAATAATGGTATGTGGCTGCGAGTGGTAGAGGAAAACGGTGAACAATCAGCAGCAGGAATAACAGTTTGCATCATTCTAATTTCTTGGAGCATCAGTAAACACTCATTTACCGTGGAAGGGGGTCGCCGTGGAGGGGGTCCTCTGAGAATCCCGCTGTCTGCGAGTCTGAGAATCGCGCTCTCTGCGAGTGAAAAAACTTGGAAGGGGGTCGCCGCGGAGGGGGTCGCCGTCGAGGGGGAGCGCCGTCGAGGGGGAGCGTCGTCGAGGGGGGAGGGAGGCGCGGTAGCAGGGCGGAATTAGGGTTTCGGACGGAAGAGAGTCGCTGGTTTTTGCGGTGCGGGAAAAAAAATAAAAGCGCGATTATCTTAAGGAGGGGAGGAAAAAAATACCTTAATTCGAGTGCGGATACTGTCAAAATCAGTCTAGCTGGAGATCTTTAAATTGTTGTAAATTTTAAATAAATCATTGCTATTTACGAACCGTTTTAACTGCTTACTAATTAGTAGTAATTATTATTTAAAGAGTAAATTGTTCATAATTCTCCTCAAATTTTACATCATTATAAATAATTTCTCTAAACTTCCGAAATAGATAAATAACTCCTCTTAACTTTATTATTTCATCACTCATCTTAAATCATCGTAAAAGTTAAGATTTAAGTTAATTTCGAATTAAAATATCTGAAATAAATTTATCTGAAATAAATTTTTATTATATTGTCTATAATTACGTGAAATAATTAAAATTTCTAAAGGAAAATACTTAAAATAAAATACCTAATGTAAATTAAAATACTCAAAACACCTGAAATAATTTATAATTAAAACGAATAAATTGTTTAAGCCGATGGTGGAGATAGTAAAAATTATAGGTGATTGCTATTCACAATTTTTTGTATGAGTTATTACGCGTTTTTTGGAAATACGTCTTGTGCATGCATTTTTAGGAAAAATGTTCAACACGAAAGTTGTAGATCTTGTGATGAGATCTACAACCTTCGTGTTGAACATTTTTCCTAAAAATGCATGTACAAAACATATTTCCAAAAGACGCATAATAACTCATACAAAAAGAGTGTGGATAGGCAAAACTACACTGCGGATAACAATCGCCAAATTATATTCTTATCATCACTACTGTTAAGAAACCAAAGAGGTCGCATCCTACGACTTCTTATTTGGGTTGATGGTGGCTGCAGTAAGATTTATACTTATAATCACTGTTGTTTTGAAGGTGTTTGATTTCTTAGTGGGAAAAGTGATTTTGTTTAAAAAGTGTTTTGAGGTGTTATTAAATCCTAACCTACCAATCTTCTTATTTTAGTATGTTTTTAATGTGTCATCTTATATATTTATATTAGACAGTGACATTAATTTTTTGATAGCTCTTTAAGCCATATACTCTTGAAACTAAGGGTCTGTTTGGCGCGGAGGTTGGAGGTGCGGCGGTTGGGAGGAGCGGCGGTTGGAAGAGTTGATCCGCAACAGCGGAACCCTACCCGCGGTTCAATTCGCGCGGATTTCCGCAGGTTCAGCGGAAGCGGTGCGATCCACGCCCGCCAAACGCTGCCCCCAAACAAGATATTCCGGCGGCTGCGGATCAGAAATCTCTCTCTGATCCGCAGCCGCCGCGCCAAAACCGACCCTAACAAAGCAGGACCCGTGTGTTTAGGCGCCCTTCACAATACTTATATGTTCGTGCATCTATGACATGCAATGTGCTTATTTATTTTGTGAAACTATAAAAAATAATTTCTATTAATTCAATTGGCTTTATGCATAATTCTAATTATTTGTTTGGCTGCTGGATTGAATTCAGTCAACATGATTGAAATTATGCACAAAAGTTGTTCGACTGAATAGTGTAATTGCTATTGGAATTAACAATATACAGTACTTTTATAAAACCCAAAACGCATTAAATTGCATTAGAGCGCTTTTTTAAGACCCGTGTTTTTCACCCCAAGCGTTCTTTTTCGCCCATGCACATGTTGTCTGCCCGAGCGCACGATTTTCTCTCGGGCATGTGTTTTTTGCCCGGTAGTGCGTTTTCCATCTCGGGGCAGCATTTTTCAACCAATCGCGAGTTCTTCTGCCATGAGTGCATTTTCGGCAAGTGATCGTGTTTTTCGCCCGGGAGCGTGTTTTTTCCCACACGTGTTTTTTTCGGCGCGGGCGCGTGTTATTCATCCCGGGCAAAGAAGGTGTGGTGGGGTTACAAATGCGCCGCCGAGCAAAAAAACACGCGCCCCGGCGAAAAACACGCTCCCGAGCGAAAAACGCGCAGTCGGGCAAAACCGTGTGTCAGGCCGAAATCGCGTGCCCGAGCCAAAATACACGCGGTTGGGCGGAAAATGCACACTGGGTCAGAAAACGCCAGCCCGAGCCAAAATACAGGCGGTTGGGCGGAAAATGCATGTTGGGTCAGAAAACGCGCGTCGGGGAAAAACGCGCGTCCAACCGAAGAATGTGCCCGATAGAAAAACGCGGGCCCGGTCTAAAAATGCGCACTAGGGCGAAAACCCCGCGCCCCGAAGAAAATCATGCGCACGGGCAAAAAAATGTTCGCCCGTGCGAAAATTGTGTGCGCAGGAGAAAACAAGTGTCGAGGAAAAAATCGGTGCATGTGCGAAAAATGAGAGCAAAAAAACGCTTACCCGGGCGAAAAAAACACGCACCCGAGCGAAAATGCGCGCTCGAGCGAAAAATGTGTGCTCAGGTGAAAAATGCACGTCCGGGCCGAAAAACATGCGCCCTGACGATAACACTCTATTATGCTGAAAACTCATGGGCAGAGATAAAAATAAGCGATTTGATTTTTTAGTTTAAAGTCAAAGTAATGAGTTTTCACCTAAAAGCTAATATCCACGTAAATTGCATCGCGCCAAACGATATAATTGAATTTCTAATATCTAATGTCAATTCCAAAACGCCAACTCCGTCCAAACGAACGGAACCTTAGGTACCATTCGTTTTGGATGGAATTGAAATTAGATATTGGAACGTACTAAAATTGGATATTTTTAATTCCAATTATAGTGTTCGCCCAATAAACGGAATTGGAAAATATTGTGAAATTAATTAATTTTTTTATTTGTTTATTAGATATAATTCAATCTTAGAATTACACGTGCAAAGCACCTCCAAGTTCACCCCGTGCTCAGAACATTCATACTTTCCCAGATTGCAGGTCTTGTTCGTTCTTGTCATGGTCAACAACGAAGCTAACTGAATTGCCCAAACTGTTTGGGGGCAAGTCTGGAATATCGGAAAAATGACGATCTGTGTGCTCAAAATCAAAGAATGTGATTCGCTCGTCAGGTGGTTACGATGGTTACTACTACAAAATTACCAGACTACTCATGCCTAAGGTTATAAAAGATGCTCAGAGCCTTCATTTTAAGACATCTGACATTAAGCACCCGAAAGAGCTATCCTGAAGAAATCCCTCAGAGTTCTCCTTCGTCGCTCGAAGATCTCCTTCGCTTTCGAAGATATCTTACTAAGTGACTTGGGGATCCTCCGGGCACCGAAAGACGGCTAGAGCGTCTCACTTCCATTTCCCGCAAAAGTACTTAGTTTTTCGAGAGGTGTTCTGTCACAATCGGAGATTCTCTATTGCTACTGCATGTAATGAGCAGCGGTATGTCGCTCTCGAGTTCTCAGTTTTTACTTGTAACACGTACACCGGCATACAGTGAAATTTGGCTGGCACAGATCCGGCCGCGTGTTTTTTCACCCTTTTCGGATTTTTCACGATAAAACATCTTCTTGTCAACTGTTAGGTCCCTCTATGACTGTTTCCGCGCTCGGGTCACTCTCGAGCTAAGACGGTTCGATTCGACCGGTCTTGAAGTACGTCGAGTGACCAACAACAATTGTGATTATGTAATTTTAGTTTGCACACACGATGTTCTCAATGCCCATCATTCTGTAGTAATCTCTTACTGTATGAAGTTGGGATCCGGATCCCCTGGAGTTCGTGCGGGAACTCCAGGGTGGAGTTCAATCCAACGGCGCGAGACCCCCCTAACTCCATCAATCAAACGGGCGAGATCATTTATTCGCTGGAAGACAAAAAAGAAAAAGTAAAAAAAAAACAAAAAAAAAAAATAAACTCCAGGGGATCCTGATGCATGAAGTTGTCATTTATATTTATTTATTTTTTGAGTGCTCAAATGATTAATTTGCCATTTTCTGTTGACCTGCTGTTCCAGCAATGGGAAGCGAGAGATTTGTGTCCGGGCTTCGGACCTGGCCCGGACACAGGAGATGCCTTTTTACGAGTGGCCCAGGGCTGGCTTAGGAGACAATATATTATAGGCTGAAATTTTTTGGTCCGTCCATCGTACCTAAAAGGAAGATTCGTTTGAAATATGACCGTGTTATCATACATCAGACGGCCAGCAAAATTCGTGATTTAAAATTTTTAAAAAATGATATCCGATTGGATTTAAAAAAACGTAATATCCAGACGGATTTAAAAAAAAAATCATTTTATAGGAAAATAAGATCTTAAAATAAAGATAAAAAATCATTATTAATATTTTATAATTTATTTTATAAAAAATTTAATTTTTAGTAAGATTAAAATTAATTTTTGAGTGCCCAAGCAGAACACCTCCAACCTTTCTCCAAGCACCCCGGCAGTGAAGACAAGATGAAGAATCCTTACAACGAAGATGATAGACACCGAAGGTGAGAACCTCATGTTCTTCCTCCAGAAGAACAACCCCTGGCGATCGGAGTTAGCGAACTGCGTCTTGCAACTTCTACGAGCAACAACTGACGACTGAATTATAAATTAGGTTTAGATTTCTCGATCCTTATTTAAATAAGGGCTCGACAGTCTCTTTAAACACCATAGGTGCACCTCTCGCAGCCATCTGATTGGATAAAACAAGATCCAACGTTTCAAAATCACGAGATTAAACAGTCAAAAACCCCAAAGTACATTTTAGGAATCAATATCAAACAAAAAAAAAAGTTAAGAGATCTATTTAAAACCACCTTCAAACTTTAGGTACCTATATCTTATATTTGCCAAATCTTTAATAAAGAAATAAATTAAAATAATAATTTAAATTATTGATAGTGATATATTGGAGTTATTGCAATTATTTTATTTTAAGTATTCATTTCCAAATTATATTAAAAAAAAATAACAGTCAATAGTAAAGTACGAAAAGCTAGTTAAGCAGGTCCCACATACATGAATGGCGGGCCCCTTAGAAAGTGCCGCACACAATCGAAAGGATATTACTCGTTCAAATTTTTTCACAACTGTCAAAATATTTTCAGGCATAAATGTGGTTTTACATTGGGCCCAGTGTAGAATTTGGCCTCATTATAGAGATCTGGCGGTTCGACCTGCGGGTTTCGAATTGGAGGCGGGGAGGTGGGGCTGGAGACGCCGCGTTACGTGGGCTTTTGCGAAGATTTGCGGGAGCAAACAACACCGCCGGCGCGCGGCGCGCGTTTGTTTTCCCGCCATGCGGTGGCGGTTGCTCTCGCACAGGCGCTCAAACGCCGCCCCAAACAAAGCCTTAAGCAGTTATGGATAGGAGAGATTCACAAGATCAGTTCACCAATCGGTTGGCCGAATTCGCAATCACCAAACAAATCCGGTTCTTAAAACATGGGGGTTGATATTAGCACTCAGTATATCGCTATTAGCACTCTTTTTTTAATGTTTTTAGGGCTTTTTTAAAACACTACATGCACGCACCGATCATCCGACTGCCACTCTCATCGCCTACACTCCATTTCTGCGATTTTCAGGTGAGTCTTCCTCCTCCCCGACGCTCCCCTGCGATCCACGGCGGTGGTGCACTGCCCCTCTCTATTTCCACATGTATTTCACCGATCTATCTCCATAGCAGGCATTGATTTCTCCTTCGAGTCCTTCGGTTCCTAAACCTAATCCCTATTTTCACCGTAGATTTTGCTCAAAGTCTCGCCGGCGGAGGTTCCCCCTGTTTCCCCACCAGTTTCATCGGAGTTTTCCCCTTGTTTCACCGCTGGTTTCGCCATAGTTTTCGCCTTGTTTCGCTGCTGGTTTCGCTGGATCTTGCACGAATTGGAGAAGACGATACAATTGAGATCAGAAGTGAAGGTGGGTGGAAACCGAGCATGCCGGAGGCGAAAGGGTCGTGGAAAGTGGGTTCATTCATGGCGAAGGGAAGTGATCCTGAATAGAAGGAGACTGCTGGTGCGACTCCCAATGCAGCGGGGCGGCGCCGAAGGGGTCTCCGTCCCCGGACGCCCATTGACTGAGGCCATGACGAAATCGTGTTATCAGTGCTGGTGTCGATGTTGTTGCTTCTGCTTATGTCGGATGGCCTGATGGGCGATAGCCATGAGATTGTCACTATCCGTGCACATGTAGGACATCTTGGATGCGGCTTTTCAACCCCACCCGAGCTCCTCTGCAACCCCCCCCCCCCCCCCCCCCCCCCCCCCACACACACACACACACACACACCACTTTTTTCAGGTTTCTCCTATTTTCGTTTACCAGCCGGGGAAGAAAGCTTCAGACTGAGAAGAAATGAAGACGGCCGAAAGCAAATGCAGCAGCAGTTTTTTAGGGGGTTAATTCATAGCCATGAACTTGTAGTACTTTACTAACTAATTTAAGTTTTTTTGTGTGCTAATAGCTTTCGTGCTTGCGGATATTCGATTTCAGAAAAACATGCTTGCGGATAGTCAAAAGTGTTACTAGCCAGCTAAACCGCGGTACTAATAACAACACCCTAAAACATTGATAAAGTCAGAGACTTGCATGAACCATAGGACGCAAGATGTTTTTGTATGTGCGGACTACTAATTTATTCAAAAATTTTAAGCAACAAATATAGAAAAAAATTGTTTTAATGCATTTTGTTTTAGAATATGTCTACAAATTTTTAATGATTTTTGGTAAAAAAAAAAAAGTAAATTGTCTATAATGTCTCTATTTAGTTTCCATTAAGAATTGAACACGACATTTTATTCCAAGATATTAATATAAAGTAAAGACCACTGTGTCAATTCTACTTCATTGGAAATTTTATGAATAAATATAATATATATGAAGCCAAAAAATATTTTAATTTAATGTCACTATTTATTTCTAAGCTATATACGCATCTTGTCCTATTATCTATTATTTATATTTTTTATACTATTAAATAAATGAGTTGTGGGGCTGCTCTTCACGAGCGCATGTATAATCCAACATGACTATTTTGCTCTTCCTATGGCACGGGTGGTATAGATGTGTGTTGCTTCTCGGTCAGCGATCGCTACTCCAAATCGAAGATAGGTAGCTGCCCTGGGTCCTCGCACGCAGTTGTGCCCAATCAGGGTATGCGATTGGTGATCCCCATTCTAGGTCAGCAATCGCCGATTGCCAAGCCCTGGCCTACGATCGACGCACATGATATTATATACATATTTGTACTAAAATGAATTTTAACTTTAACATCATTATTAGACCAAATTATAACAGTAGAATTTTGGATATACCAATAACTCATTTATAATATGAGTTATAGTGAATGGGGGATCCCCGTGCAACTCTGACAATACCCCTGCAATGACAGTGACTCAACACGACGATACTCCAGTCACTCGCACCCCCTTGGAAGATCATTACAAAATCAATCAACAACACAAATAGCAAAATGGCTAGCGAAGCACAGGTTTTGCTTGTCAAACACATGTTGTAGCACATAATGCCTCACATCATCTCATCATAATTCTAACACCTTCAAAAAAAGAGAGAGAGAGAGATTTTTGAAGGACGCTTAGGGAATTTTATCTTTCTAATTTTTTTTACAGACGAATAGAAATGCTCAATTTATATCTCCCATAGGTAATTCCAGACGGCTCAGTTAAGTTCTCCAGAATAGCAGCGGCTGCCTCACTGGAAAAATAAATCTTTACATAATCCGAAAAAAATTGAGAGAAGGTTCGTCTGATCGCCACGAATCCGGTGGTGACGGCGATTTCTTGATAGAAGGTCTGAAACTTGTAGCCCCATCCAACCAATTTGATATCTTATATGAGAAAATATCCGTGCATTGAAGGATAATAATTGAAAGGGGATCTAAGATGACAACTGGTACAGCTCATAATCATTCATTCTTAAATAATAATTAAAGCCACTAGTATACACATGTAAATGTAATGCCATAATTGAATTTCTTTTTAAATATTTTCGCCTAATTTAAAAAAAAAATATCATTCTCAAGATTCAAGAATGTAAATAAAAAAAAATTATGAATGACTAGAATTAACTATTTTTTAAATATACGAGCATCTTCGCACGGGCTACGCCCGTGCTCGATGCTCTCGGGCGGCCTTCGGCCGCATCTAGGCGGGCTCCGCCCGCCCCCGGCAGGCTCCGCCCACTACGCCTATGCTCGATGCTCTCGGGCGGCCTTCGGCCGCATCTAGGCGGACGGAGCCCGACGGGGTCACATATATTATGCCTCGGCAGTGTCCTGGCGCACCGCCGCTCCCGCCGCTCGCGAACCACCGTGCGCATTGCTCCCCCATCCCGATTTTGTCGTGCGCAGCAGGAGTTGGAAAAAGAAATCTGAAATCATTTTGAGGGTCCATGTTAACATAGACCATCAAACCACCTCACAGTTCAACACAAATTGACTGAATGGGGTATCCAATGCATCAAAAAATGAGTAGGAAAATAAGGAAAATCGCTAGGGCCATCCCTATTACAGCATGTGACATATTTGGAAAGAAATATGTATAAAAGTATGCGAAAGAAAGTCCATCAATACTCAATACATCATCAAACTCATCGAAAGAGATTTAAATTTTGGACCGAACTCTATGAAGGTCGAATACACACAGTCATGTTGAAATTTGATTGATGAAATTCCTGCACATTCCATACAATGGCAACAGAGCTAGGACTCAAATTGTGAAACGGCATAATGATCATGTACATAGGTCCTCTTTTCCTACATGGCTGCTTCTTTTCCAACATGGTTGCTCCATAGCATGGAAAATCTCACACCATTAAAGCCAAATCCAATAATGATAGGAAGAAAATGGAAAGTTTCTTAGCAAATGTTTATAAAGAACCCAATCCATTGTAGTACAACCATTGATTCCAGCATGATAGCACATATTTATGTACATGCAGGTACTGGAAAGCTTCTTAGCAATATTTATATAAGAATAAACCAATACACGTATATGAAATCTTTTGTTGATGCCAGAAGAAATGACAGTGGTTCTTCTCAAATGACTTCAATAAAACAATTTGCACGTGTTTCCATAACCATGATAAAATTAGCTATAATACCTGACTTCATAAATATTGTAGAAAATTTCAAATATTAGTTCTACTCTACGTAGATTGCAATGTGTACTAAACCCACGCGTGGGATTGAACGACGGGTGGCATGCTCAATTAGCGGTGCTTTTGTAGCATGTGTTCGTAGGTCTCCACATGTTCCGGCTAGCATTGACCGCTGCCGAGAGTACATACAACTCGGCCTCCTCGACGAATCCCTGCAATCCATTTATTTTCTCAAAATGAATGAATAAAACTAAATCAAAACATGATTTCCATCGAACCAATAGCCGAATCCCTGCAATGCATTTATTTTGTGGCATACTTTTTTTTAGCAAATAGATCCGAAAGAGTCTTAAGAATCCTTGGTGATGGCGGCGTAATCTTCATCGACACTTAAAATTGGTTGTGAAGTAGTAAAATCAAGTGATACTAAGAAATAAACTCAAATTATTGAAACATTTGCTTAACCATCAAAAACACCCTCAAGTGAAAGGTCCATAATAAAAATCAAGTGATACTAAAAAACATAACTAAAATTATTGATACATCCTTCGTGATGGCTGCTGAAAGAACAATTCTCATAGCTTCAGCAAGTATTTCAATAACATCAACATCTTCAAAAATTACCAAATCTTGTACAACAACCTCTTCAGCCCATTTTGTAGATACCAAAAACCAGGGAAATTTAAATAAAATTTGATTTGAAACCTAATCGCAGGATAATCTTATAGTTTGATGTGGCAATGTACATAGGATTGAAATGATATTTATCATGCCTGTACATAAATCATGAGATAATCTTATATTATTCCATCCTGAGATCTCCATTTAGAGCCTGTACAGTGAGTTTATCCTGGATAAATTTCAATTCCAATTATGGATGCCTACCACTTTAAATCAGTGTAGAGCTTCCAAATCTGTCATTAATTGGAATTGTCATACATGCTTGTACATAAATCTGGATGCCTAATTGCATGATAAGATATAATTCTGGATGCTCACAGCTTCTGGATGTATTTGTCCAGAATTTTAGAAATAATGATTATCGACATATTGTGCAGGTACAATAATGATTATATTTGATGTAGCATTGATGTTTCATATATTTCTTTTATATTGAATATATATAATTACCAAAACTTCAAGCGGCGTGAAGGAATCCTGGAAGAGAACCGAACGTGGACTTCAAAGCAGCCGTGGTGGTAGATACGCTAAGTCCACTGAGCAACACGGAGAAATAGTAGTACTGACACATTTCAGGCGGGACATCTTGTGTGCACGCAACCTCATCGCGTTCTGCGAGCGTCATCTCTGACAAAGATGAAGGAGCTGACATCGAGATTTTTGAGAAAATTCAGAGACAGCAAAGCGGAGGGCGATGCAAACGGCAGGCGCACAAATGAATGTTGGCGTACGGGAAAGGAGACAACGGAAAGACAATGTTGTTTATGTATAGGGAGCTGAGGATGACAAAATAAGAGAGAGAGAGTTAATAATTTAAAGGAGAACATGTTTTTATGTACATGACATAACGTAATAGTAATAATAAAAGCACTGTAATGAGTAGTAGCAGAAACTGTTGATGAGCATAAAGAGATTGAGAGCAACGAAAATGCAGTGGCGGGTCGGCGAGAAAGTTTAGTCGACCTACCGGTATGTAAGTGAATGTGTAATAGCAGAAGAATTTTTCTCGAAGCTGCATGTCGCCAGAGGGGGTCGTACAATTTTTTAACATCAGACAGCTGTTGTATGAGAAATATTATAGGAAATATCAAATAACGGCACAGTAGTAGGCGTTGGTAAAAGAACCTGTACAATAGTTAATAATGTAGTGATACGCACTATGAGGCAAAATTGTAATGACGAAAATTATAATACCTGAGGAGTTATCACAGAAGCAATGATCGGCATTTTGAGTGCATGCAGAACTTTACAGCGTAGGGTGTCATTCAGTGCAGATGAATTTGATTAAGTGTGTTGAGACTGTGAAGGTAGGAATCATGTGAACAAAGCAGAGTAGTACTAATATACATGTAGAAGTACAGAACAGTAGGAAGGGGGCAAAGCGAGTGCACCTGTAGTACAGCTTTGGAGAGCAGTTCCTTAAATACAACATTCGTAGTGTAAGTGCCATGATGTCCACTGAGGGCACCATTTCTCACTAAAAGTTTTGTGTTTGATGCAGCAACTCCCCGCGATAAAGCCACGTAAAGTTGGCCATGAGTAAAAACAGAGGAAGGTAAGTAGATACCAACTTCATTGATTGTCTGACCCTGAGATTTGTTTATGGTTAAAGCAAAGCTCAAACGGATTGGAAATTGCTTGCGAGTTAACTCAAAAGGCATTTTTATATCTTCAGCATTCTTCAGGGGCATACGGGGAAGGAAAACTGATTTCCCTTTATGTTGTCCCGTAAGTATTTCTGTTTCAATGACATTGTGTGAGAAATGGCGACAGAGCAGACGTGATCCGTTGCAAAGACCAATCCGAGGATTTAAATTTCGGAGTAGCATGACGGGCGCACCTTTTTTCAAGGATAACTTGTGCGGTGGCAGATTGCCCGGTGATATGATATTCAGAAACTCTTCTGGGTATAGATTATTTGTATCGTCGTGAACAGAATCAAAGGAGTAGTATGTGACCTCATCGCCTGGGAAGAATGTGAGGCAGCGCTCATTTAACTGCGTAACATCATCGTTTAATGGTGTCAGCAATGCTCTGTTTGCCCAGTAATTAGGGATGTGCATGTGGTTCGTAATGTCTGAGAAGATGGTGTTGATTAAAAAATCTATTGAACGTTCATCATCCCATTGAATAACCATTGAATCAGGCAAACGAATCAGATCGTCCTGAAATATTCGCTCGTCACCATTCCCAACTCGAAGCAAAAACTTAGAGAAAGCTAGATCGGATGAAGCGCGCATATTTTCAGTTAATGACAGTAGTTTGATAGTTGACCATAAAGGTGAGTCAACAATGCACAGTCGAGGAGAGAGCATTCGTTGAAGTAGAGGGGTTACGTGGAGTATGCAGGGTGACGGGGCGGAGGCAGAGGAGGTACAGTAGAGAAAACAATGTATAGATTGTAGCGGATTGTTTGTTGAAGTAAAAGTCAGGGCACCGACGTGCTCTGGAGAGCCAAGATAGTAGAAAGAACGCAGGGAGAGACGGTCCACAGTAGTAGTGAACATCTTGAAGAGCACAGTACAGAGGAGGACGTCAGTATGCGTAAAGCAGTGTGGACACGCAGACAAATAAGCAGAAGCGATGATGCGTGAGAAGTTAAGTGTATTACTAAATGGAGTAGTACAATGCACAGTCGAGGAGAGGGCAAATATTGTAAGGAAGAAGAACAACATATTGTGGGATGTGTACACGGAGGCGTAGGTGGGCACATCAACTGGACTTAGCAGACGCAGTGCTGTGTGGAGCGGGTGACAGATGTGTTGTTGGTGCAGCAGGAAGTGTACAGCAGAGAACGCAGCATAATTACACCTGCAAAAGAGATTGATGAGTATGAGGAGCAATGGCATGTAGGGTGAAGGGGAGGCAGAGTTGAAGTGGCAGCGATGAAGTAATGGTGGGCAACAGTTTAATTGTAAGGAGGAAGAACAGCGTATTCCATGCGGTGGAGGCAGATGCGTACGTGTACACATCGATTGGGCGTCGGAGACGTAGCGGTGTGTGGAGTGGGCAGTAAATGTGTTGTTGCTGCAACAGGAATCGTAAAGTAGAGAAGAGTTTGTAAGTACACTCGTAGAACAGAATGATGAGTATGAGGAGCCGTGGACTGTAGGGTTAGGTGGAAGCAGAGGTGAAGCGGTGGCCATGCAGTAAGGGTGGAGGTCAGTTTAATCGAAGCATGTATACATTAGGATGAGATGTTGTAAGCAGTGAGTTGACACTAAGGCGCAAGAGTATTTGACATGTATACAATATTCTCGCGAAATATGACAGATGTGACGTGATATTGAGGGCGAGAGCTAATGAAGTAATGTGGGAAGGAAATGATAAGGTAATGAAGTATGCAAATTTCTGCAAATCAGTACTCACCTAATAATAGGAACCCAAACAATATTTATGTAACTACTATGTGCTGCTAAACATGAGCAGAGAAGTAAGCAAATAAATAACAGAAGTGTCAACATATCTGGAAATAAAAAGTGGAGCACAAAAATGTCAGCGAGCTGTATAACAGGAGCACAAACTGTAACAACTCGAGTAGTAACAATCATTTTATTTCAGCAGTGTAAGTCAGTGTATGTCAAAAGTGGAGTATCAACATTCAGCAGTTGTCAATTAGATAAAACATTGAAATGGAATTACTTTCATAAGATATGTTCTCAGTACGCCTATATATGCTATGGTTTCTCAAAGATTTCTATTGGTCTTCTTAGAGCAGGTGAATAACTTGATGGTACAATTTTTTTCAAAGGGCTTAATACTACTGGGAAGCATCAGTGGCCTAGAGATAAGAAAATTAGTAAACCAACAATGTAAATCGCATTGGAATTTAGAGTTTATACATCTTGTTCATGTAAGTAAATGTTTGAAAGTAAAAGCAATTTGGAAGTAAATAGCTGAAAATCTATAAGCCCCGCCTCTCTAAGAAGCCAAAATATCAAAAAACAATAGCACACTAACTGTGTTTCTCGTAATGTTTTAAAAATTTGTCGCTGGAGCCGGATTCATATATGTAAAAACATTTCTATTGCTAATACAATATAGTTGATTAGTAAAGAGTAAATCTACTATTGGTATGACAATTTGATGGGAGTCGTAGTTCTCGAACGGGCAAACCCGTATTGGATTGGGAACATACGATATGTTGATTTTCATTGTGCGTTTTTTTTCAAAGGGCTTAATACTACTGGGAAGCATCAGTGGGCTAGAGATAAGAAAATTAGTAAACCAAGAATGTAAATCGCATTGGAATTTAGAGTTTATACATCTTGTTCATGTAAGTAAATGTTTGAAAGTAAAAGCAATTTGGAAGTAAATAGCTGAAAATCTATAAGTCCCGCCTCACTAAGAAGCCAAAATATCAAAAAAAAATAGCACACTGACTGTGTTTCTCGTAATGTTTTAAAAATTTGTCGCTGGAGCCGGATTCATATATGTAAAAACATTTCTATTGCTAATACACTATAGTTGATTAGCAAAGAGTAAACCTACTATTGGTATGACAATTTGATGGGAGTCATAGTTCTCGAACGGGCAAACCCGTATTGGATTGGGAACATACGATATGTTGATTTTCATTGTGCGATCAAGAAGAACAACAACAACAGTCAAGCCTTTATGTGAGCATAGTGGGGTCGGCTATATGGATACGCTATCGCAATTAAAAAACGGAAGAATGGTTTACAAAAATAGCGGAAGAGACACGCAGCCCCAAGGTTTTCCTCCCTCAATCAGCACCGGATCCACTCATATTACAATTGAGCAACAGAACATTAATGAGAACATGTTTACCTGGAACTGCAGCTTGAAGTTTGATGACCATAATCGCAGTAGGATGCAAATTTAATGATATAAAAACAACATAATCGCAGTAGGATGCAAATTTAATGATATAAAAACAACTCTTTCAATTTCATATCAACGACCATGGTGATAAAGGCACGTATGCATAAGGAATGATGAACGCCAATTAATTTATAAATGCAGGGCTGCATAGATAAGATGCCATTAACAGATGCGTTAAGTATGCAATCGTCATGACGTTGGCATTGAGGAGGGAGTACAAATCATTGACGAATAAAACGTTAAGGAAATGTAAATAAAAATTGTGAGGATAGTAAGAAGTTGCGTAATGATTTGGGGCTGGAGCAAAAAATAAAACACTGAGAAGCTCAACACACAAAGAACTGTACTGGTATAATGACCCCAAAAAATAGGATGTAATTGTGATGGTCGGTGGAACTGTTTATTGTTATTGCTATTAAAATTACACCGGTATTATATTTGTCCTAATGATTTAGTGTTGTAGGTTGTTGTAGTTACATTTATGGTGGATATGAAGCAGTGCATAATGGATGATAGTAAGTGTGGTAGGCAGATTAGTTTTTTCGCAAGACATCATTTAATGGAGAGCAGTAAATTAGAGCAGAAGCAGTAAAGAAGTAGCAGCAGAAAGCAGAACACAAATGTGTAGATAAGCTTATGAGCAGCTGAAGCACATAATATTTAGCATGGCTTACTATTGAGCATGGAGTAACAGTCATTGATGAGTAGAACGTTGAGGAAATGAAACGGAAATTGTTAGGATATTAGAAAGTTGCATAATGATTTGGGGGTGGGGAAGAGAAAGTGAGAGATTGAAAGTAAGGATGTGTAAAAAATTTCTGATCGAAGGTAGCAGGTCAGTAGAAATTGTAGGCTAGAAGGTAGCTATAATCTGTGCGGCATAAATTATCTTGGGCCCAAAATCCTCCGAAAAGTAGAGAAAGCTAAATTGAAGAAGAGGAGACAATGGGTATACCTGGGTATGTGAGGAGGTGCTGCAGTGGCGTTGAAGATGAAGAGCAGCAATAGAAATTGTAGGCTAGAAGGTAGCTGTAATCTGTGCGGCAGAAATTATCTTGGGCCCTAAATCCTCCGAAAAGTAGAGAAAGCCAAATTGAAGAAGAGGAGACAATGGGTATACCTGGGTATGTGAGGAGGTGCTGCAGTGGCGTTGAAGATGAAGAGCAGCAACGGGGCAGCTCTGTGGTCAGCCCTGAAAAAAAAAACAGAAATTAGGGAAGAGGAGAAGAGGGGGGGGGGGGGGGGGGGGGGGGGGGGGGGGGGGGGGGGGGGGGGGGGGGGGGGGGGGGGGGGGGATGAAGAACGGCAACGGAAAACAAAGCGACCAGGGATGAAGATGCGAGAGCAGGATCTTACCGGATGACCGATTCGCAGGGAGGAAAGCGAGCGATTGGGGGTCGATGTCGCCGGAGGGGATAGCAGCAGGGCACCGTAGGGGGGCGAGGCGAGGGCGAGGAAAGCTGCGGAGGCGTGAATGGAGAGCCGGACGAAGAGCAACGGCGACGATGTGAGTGCATTGAGAAATGGAAGATGGCCCGGAAGAAGTAATGGAGAGTACAGCTGGCGCGAAGAAGAGCGGTAAGCAGGTTGGTGTCGCTGCTACAGAGGAGGCGGAAGCGGCGTCGTCGAAGAAGAAGAGCGCTGCAACGCGTGTACTGGTGACCAGCGCGTCTCTCCCCTCCCTCTCTTCCCACTCTCTCTCTCCCGCTCTCTGTCTTCCCCGCTTGGCGCATGACCTTTTTGTCTTTTACCTAAAACGAAAGATCTTTATTAGATATAGATATAAGATAAATAAAGTAAAAAAAAATACTCATATTATGCGGAGCGGCGGAGGCAAAAGGCACTGAAGCTATCGATCGTGCTAGAAAAATATCTATGTGATAATGTGACATAACTGTCCAAAGCGTGCATGGGCACATTACGCCAATATATTATGCGCCAATCGATTATTTGTAATTTCAAGTTTTTTTTTTTTAATATTTGAAAAGCTTCATTTAATACAAGCTAATCGGACACAGACATTCATGCGCACCAACCAACATGACAGTATTTTGGTTCTTTTCGTCCGTGCTCGATGCGTCTGCGGGATGTGCCTGCAACATATACCTATGAGTATTTTGGTTCTATCGCTATGTTAATGAGGGGTTTTGCGATTGGGACCACTTCAGAATCTCTTTTTTGTTGTAAAATAATATACATCAATATTATAATATTTATTTTGTAAAATAATATGTATATACTTAAAAAATATTATTTTTCCCTCTCTATTTCTTTCGCACTCTCTCCACCCACCCTCCTCTCTTTCTCTCTCTCTCCCACTCTCTCTCTATATATATATTAGCGTCGGGGAACATTTTCCCAATGCACATTATTCACCTACAGTAAGATTTTGACGGTGAAAATAACTCGAATGGGTGGTGCGAGTGTGATTGAGGATGTTTGTAAATCAAATAGTTTGTGAATAATTTGAAAATTGATTAGTGAAGATTTGATTAAGACTCAATTTTTTTAATCAAAATTCAGATTCGAATGATATTCGAATACAAATCCAAATAATATTCACGAATAATAAGAATATCTACATTATATATAAAGATGATTCTGGCCGTCTGATCAAAGCCTATTTGGTACATCATTTGAAGTGAATTCGAATCCAAATTCAAATCCAGGCTTTAAGAAAGAATCTAAATCCAAATCCGAATTCAAATAATTGAACGATTCCGAATCTGAATCCAAATCTCCGCATTCTATAAAAAATTTGGATTCGATTGAAGAGTTATTCGATTCAGTTCGTGATCACCCCTAAGTGTGACACTCCTAATCCTTGTGATTGGGCAATTTTGATATTTGTGGCACCTTTTTTAATTGAAGTCTTCTCGCATTTTAAAATAATTTTCTTAGATTTTTTTAATACTTTATTTTATTACTTTTATTTAAGTTTAAAATGATGGTAAAAATTGTTATAATAATTGAAGGACTTTGGCAAATTTGATGCTGTCACTATCAAATATAAAAAGGGCAATGTTGTGTGCACATTTATATATGCACACCAAATTTATATATACACATCAAATTTATACATGCACACCAAATTAATTTTGGTTGCATCAAGAGAAGACTTTTAACTTAAGTGTAATGGGAAAACATAAGGATTGTTGCCGGCAATATATAAATGTGCTAAGTATGGGGCAACTAATGACTTTATTTGACATGTTGTTTCTAGTGCTACTCCGAGTTCTTGGATCTCCTCTAAGATGACTTGGGGAGTATGCTTTGCGTGTAACTTTATATGTTTTTATTGATTATTAATGCGCACGCACTTTTCATGAAAGGCGAAGCTCTACTAAACCTAACATCACGCGCCATGAGGGTGTTTAGAGTGGTATTGTAATTTGACTGTAACCATGAGTGTGTAGGATGCGTTGACAATAATACCCTCACTTGAACTAACAAGCAAAGCGGCCTCCCCACCAGCTAGCAAAATCTGATGCGGGATAGAATCCGTGAACTTTGCAGGATTTTAGAGTATAACAGAAGCGCCCAACAATGGGTTTCGGAATCTGCAATGTGTTTCAGCTGAATCATGGAATAAAAATAATGCGCGCGGAAAAACACTTCTCTTCAGAGCTCTGTCGGTTCAGAGCTCTGTCGGCACAGAGATCAGGAGAAAAGGATGTCGTTGGTGGCGTTCGGCAATGCAGGATGCAAACTCCGGTGAAATGATGAGTACGTAGATGAGGGAGAAGTGATCCAAGACTGCAACACAGAAAAGAGAGAGAAGATAATCACCTGTGGTGAAAGTGGGTTCCGATGACGATTCAGGCTCCGTTCATAACCACCGTGTTCACGACCTCCACCGCCGTGCCAAACGTTGTCTCAAGCACAATCATCTCTATTCTGTAGAATCCCCCTTCCTCGGCTTGCGGAGCAACTTTGAAGAAGATAGAAATTTCAAAAGCTCTCCCAAGGACTTCCAA